>BLSH010396882.1:693755-703809 GCA_018402905.1 Glandirana rugosa
TTTGTGGGTAATTCCACTGTTCTTGTGCTCCAGGACCTTCAAAAGTGTGATAGGTAGGAATGAAATTAGATGTGTAATTTATGCTCCTAGAACGCCTGAAGGTACTACTTCAATGTTGGACCTCTCTATGTGGCCGGGCTGTGTAAAAGTCTTACACATGTGGTATCGCCATACTCGGGACGAACAGCAGAATGTATTTTGGGGTGTCATTTTTGCTATGTACATTCTATGTGTTGGAAATATCTTATAAATGGACAGCTTTGTGTAAAAAAAAATGCGTTTTCATTTTTTTTCCACATTTTATAAAAACTTCTGGAAAAAAATGACATGTTCAAAAGACTCATTATGCCTCATAGATTATACGTTGGGGTGTTTACTTTCCAAAATGGGGTCATTTTGTGGAAAATTCCATTGTCCTGTTGCTTCAGGGCCTTCAAAAATGTAACAGGTGGCTGAGAAATGAGATGTGTAATTTATGCTCGTAGAACGCCTAAAGGTGCTACTTCAATGTTGGGCTTGTGTATATGGCCAGGCTGTGTAAAAGTCTCACACATGTGGTATCGCCATACTCAGGAGGAGTAGCAGAATGGATTTTGGGGTGTCATTTTTGCTATGTACATGCTATGTGTTGGAAATATCGTATAAATGGTCAACTTTGTGTTAAAAAAATGCATTTTCATTTTTTTCCCCACATTTTCCAACAACTTCTAGAAAAAAATGAGCCATTCAAAAGACTCATGATGCCTCATAAATTATACGTTAGGGTGTTTGCTTTCCAAAATGGGGTCATTTTGTGGGCAATTCCATTGTCCTGGTGTTCCAGGGCCTTCAAAAGTGTAATAGGTGGCTGAGAAATGAGATGTGTAATTTATGCTCGTAGAACGCCTGAAGTTGCTACTTCAATGTTAGGCCTGTGTATGTGGCCAGGCTGTGTAAAGGTCTCACACATGGGGTATATCGCCATACTCAGGAGGAGTAGCAGAATGTATTTTGGGGTGTCATTGCAAGTATGCATATGCTGTGTGTGAGAAATAACTTGTTGTTTAACAATTTTGTGTAAAAAAAAAAAAAAATTCTTCATTTTGCAAAGAATTGTGTGAAAAAATTACAACTTCAAAAAACTCACCATGCCCCTTACTAAAAACCATGGAATGTCTACTTTCCAAAAAGGGGTCATTTGGGGGGTATTTGTACTTTCCTGGCTTGTTAGGGTCTCAAGAAATGAGATAGGTGGTCAGTACATCAGGTGTGATCAATTTTCAATGATTTGCACCATAGCTTGTAGACTCTATAACTTTCACAGAGAATAAATAATATCCACTAATTTGGGTTATTTTTACCAAAGATATGTAGCAGTATAAATTATCGCCCAAATTTATGAAGAAAAATTACTTTTTTGCAAAATTTTTCAATACAAACTAAAAAAAAAGTGTTTTTTTTTTCTAAAATTTTGCTACTTTTTCACTTATATTGAAAAAAATAAAAAACCCAGCAGTGATTATATACCACCAAAAGAAAGCTCTATTTGTGAGAAAAAAATGATAAAAATTTTGTTTGGGTACAGTGTACCATGACTGAGTAATTGTCATTTAAAGTGTGAGAGTGCTGAAAGCTGAAAATTGGTCTGGTAAGGAAGGGGGTGTAAGTGTCCTGTATGGAAGTGGTTAAATGAGCAGTGATTTTAATAATGCTTATAGTGAAAAAAAAAGTAAAATTCCTTTAAATAATGTGCCTGGGGGGGTCTCCTTAGTGTACCTGTAAAAGGGCGCATCTCTGTGATGTGTAGAACATAGCCAGAGCAAAATGACATTTCCATAGGAAAAATTGTAACTTAAAAGCGCGGCTGTAATGTATATTGCCGGCTCCCGGCACTATACAGAAAAATCACTGAGAACATTTCCGCAGGGTTCCCCCCCCAGTCCATACCAAGCCCGTCTGGTCTGATTTGAACTCCCAAATTTAATTAAAAAATTGACGTGGGGTCCCCCTAAAATCCGAACCAAACCCTTATCAGAGCATGCAACCTGGCTGGCCAGAATAGGGGGGGGCAGCGCCCCCCCTCCTGAACCATACCAGGCTACATGCCCTTAACATGGGGAGTATGGGTGCAGGCCCGGACTGCCCATAGGGCATACCGGGCGTTTGCCCAGTGGGCCGGGCCGCTTGTTGGCCTGGCTGTGACATCCAACATGCAGGGCAGGCCACTAGTATTCTGGCTGCCTGGTGGTGGGAGGAGCGGAAGGAGTTTCCTCACTCCCCGCCCACCAAGCCATTCCATGGCAACCCAGGCCGTATTCTGTAGCCAGCTAGCATTGAGGGGGTGGGGCCGGGAGCTCCACTGATGCTCTGACCCCACCCCATGCAGCCTGTGTGCTCGGAGTGAGTGGCTCAGTAAAAGCCGGATCGCTGTATGCCACAGCCAGTAGAGAGGGGCAAGGCCGGGAGCTACACTGATGCTCTGACCCCGCCCCATTCAGCCTGTGTGCTCGGGAGGGAGCAGCTGTAGAGAAATCGGAGTGGGAGACTGTGAGCCCTGCCCCCTGGACCCCTGGAGGTGTATGGCTGGCCAGGTATGTACTTACACTTATAGAATGCCTGACTGCTCTTCCTGAAACTCTGAGCTGTGTTTATTCAATGGTAAAGTTGTGCATTGTTGAAAGTTATCTGACCATCTCCTGTACCATGTCACAGTCTCTGGCATATCTCCTGCAACATGTCACAGTCTCTGGCAATCTCCTGTACCATGTCGCAGTCTCTGGTAATCTCTTGTACCATGTTGCAGTCTCTGGTAATCTCCTATACCATGTCAGAGTCTCTGGTAATCTCTTGTACCATGCCGCAGTCTCTGGTAATCTCTTGTACCATGTTGCAGTCTCTGGTAATCTCCTGTATCATGTCACAGTCTCTGGTAATCTCCTGTACCATGTCACAGTCTCTGGTAATCTCTTGTACCATGCCGCAGTCTCTGGTAATCTCCTGTACCATGCCGCAGTCACTGGTAATCTCCTGTACCATGCCGCAGTCTCTGGTAATGTCCTGTTCCGTGCCGCAGTCTCTGGTAATCTCCTGTACCATGCCGCAGTCTCTGGTAATCTCCTGTACCGTGTCACAGTCTCTGGTAATCTCCTGTACCATGTCACAGTCTCTGGTAATCTCTGGTACCATGCCGCAGTCTCTGGTAATCTCCTGTACCATTCCGCAGTCTCTGGGAATCTCCTGTACCATGCCGCAGTCTCCTTGCCTCATGGTCTCCCCTGCTCCCAGGCAGCCTATAGGTGTAAGATTCCTCCCCTGTGTCTGTGGGCTGCTGGGGTGTGTAGTTTTCCCCTCAGGGATTGCAATGGGGCCGTATGGTCTTCGGGACTACATGTCCCAGGATCCTTTGCACCCTGCTGTCCCTCCTGGACTGGCTCCTCTCCTCCTGCCAATGAGGAATCAGGGGAGGGAGCAGGATGGGTGGCTGCCTGTGCCAGTCATATAGCTATATTGATATTGAGAGTTCAATATGGCTAGCACAGGCATGGTGGTCATCAACCACCCCTGTAAACAGGCCCACCCCCCCCGGGCTGCCAAGTCTAAAATGCTGATGGGTGCTTTTGGGAGGGGGGGCTCTGCGCCCCCCACCCAAAAGCACCTTGTCCCCATGTTGATAGGGACAAGAGCCTCTTCCCCATCAACCCTGGGCTGTGGTTGTGGGGGTCTGTAGACGGGGGGCATATCGGAATCTGGATCTTATTAAAGGGGGCCCCCAGATCCCAACCCCCCCATGTGAATTAGTATCGGGTATTCACCAAAAATTGTCAAAAAAAGAAAAAAAACACAGGCAACAATTAGGTAAAAGTCCTTTATTAAAAAAGAAAAAAAAAATAAGTGTCCCCCGTTGTAATCCATAGTCAATCACTGCGAGGGACAGACCCAAAAAAAAAACGCAACATCTCCTACTCCATGGGAGGGCTCCCGCCGACTGAGCTCTGTTTGTTAAGACAGTTCATAGTGAAGGGCGGGGCAACCGGTGATGTAAGCGTGTGACTCGCCCCCTCTAATGTCACACGATGTCAGAAGGGGCGGGGTTACCCGCTTACATCGCCGCATGACCCCGTCCTGCCATATAAATAAATTGTCATAACAAACGGGGAGGAGCTGTGCGCATGCATTATGGGGCGCTCCATAATGTTGTAGGTCGTTCAGGGGAGCCGAACAAACGGCCCGTTTGTTCGGCTGTCCACCGAACAAGCGAACAACAGAAGTTCGGCCCAAACTTATGCTCGGGCCGAACTGTTCGCCCATCCTTAGTGATAAGCAGTTGCTCAACATTTACTATCACTGCTCATCTTCTTTCTCATTCCCTCTTCATTGCTAAACCTTCAAACAACCAGAGTCTTTATATTTAGGAAATCACCACCACATCCTGCTTTCTAAGGGCATTTAAAATATGCACACACATTTGACATCCCTTCTAGATACTGTATATAGGCACCATACCATATGCAAAGAATAATAAAATTACAAATTCTAAAGCTGGACATACATGGTTGAGTTTTTTTTTTTTTCATTTACCCAGCTCTTATTGCTCGTTAACCAGCAGTGTCCCTGCTATGGTCATTGACAATACACTGTTATGACAAAATATGTATAGCCCTGGCAAATCATCTCACAAGCATTCTTGGCAACTCTGATTACAAGTCACATACACAGGGATGGATTTATATCACTGGAGACTGTATACACAAACACGCACAAATTTGGTGCCCCAAGTAGTAACCCCAACTATTTTTAGGTAATTTCCTTGTTAACCTGGTCAGAATATTGTACTAATATATAACAGCCAATATACAGTATCTCACAAAAGTGAGTACACCCCTCACATTTTTGTAAATATTTTATTATATCTTTTCATGTGACAAGACTGAAGAAATGACACTTTGCTACAATGTAACGTAGTGAGTGTACAGCTTGTATAACAGTGTAAATTTGCTGTCCCCTCAAAATTACTCAACACACAGCCATTAATGTCTAAACCGCTGGCAACAAAAGTGAGTACACCCCTAAGTGAAAAGGTCCAAATTGGTCCCATTTCGCCATTTTCCCTCCCCGGTGTCATGTGACTTGTTAGTGTTACAAAGTATCAGGTGTGAATGGGGAGCAGGTGTGTAAAATTTGGTGTTATCACTCTCACTCTTTCATACTGGTCACTGAAAGTTCAACATGGCAACTCATGGCAAAGAACTGTCTGAGGATCTGAAAAAAGAAGAATTGTTGCTCTATATAAAGATGGCCTGGGCTATAAGAAGATTGCCAAGACCCTGAAATTGAGCTGCAGCTTGGTGGCCAAGACCATGCAGCGGTTTAACAGCACAGGTTCCACTCAGAACAGGCCTCGCCATGGTCTACCAAAGAAGTTGAGTGCACATGCTCAGCTTCATATCCAGAGGTTGTCTTTGGGAAATAGACGTAGAGTGCTGCCAGCATTGCTGCAGAGGTTGAAGGGTTGGGGGGCACCATGTCAGTGCTCAGACCATACGCCGCACACTGCATCAAATTGGTCTGCATAGCTGTCATCTCAGAAGGAAGCCTCTTCTAAAAACGATGCACAAGAAAGCCCGCAAACAGTTTGCTGAAGACAAGCAGAATGAGTACATGGATTACTGGAACCATGTCCTGTGGTCTGATGAGACCAAGATAAACTTATTTGGTTCAGATGATGTCCAGCGTGTGTTGAGGAAACCAGGTGAGGAGTACAAAGACAAGTGCGTCTTCCCTACAATCAAGCATGGTGGTGGGAGTGTCATGGTCTGGGGCTGCATGAGTGCAGCCGGCACTGGGGAGCTACAGTTCATTGAGGGAACCATGAATGTCAACATGTACTGCTACATACTGAAGCAGAGCATGATCCCCTCCCTTCAGAGACTGGGCCTCGGGGCAGTATTACAACATGATAACGACCCCAGACACACCTCCAAGACGACCACTGCCTTGCTAAAGAAGCTGAGGGTAAAAGCCATTGACTGGTCAAGCATGTCTCCAGACCTAAACCCTATTGAGCATCTTTTGGGCATCCTCAAACGGATGGTGGAGGAGCGCAAGGTCTCTAACATCCACCAGCTCCATGATGTCACCATGGTGGAGTGGAAGAGGACTCCAGCGGCAACTTGTGAAGCACTGGTGAACTCCATGCCCAGAGGCAGTGCTGGAAAATAATGGTGGCCACACAAAATATTGACACTTTTGGGCCAATTTGTACATTTTCACTCAGGGGTGTACTCACTTTTGTTGCCAGCGGCTTAGACATTAATGTGTGTTGAGTTATTTTGAGGGGACAGCAAATTTACACTGTTATACAAGATGTAAATCACTACTTTACATTGTAGCAAAGTGTAATTTCTTCAGTGTTGTCATATGAAAAGATAGAATAAAATATTTACAAAAATGTGAGGGGTATACTCACTTTTGTGAGATACTGTATATTTACCTGTAAACTACCGACCTGTTAGCCTAACATCAATAGTATGTAAACTATTGGAAGAACTGATAAGGGACCATATCCAATAATTTGCTGATGAGAATAGTATTATTAGCAGCAAGCAACATGGATTTATGAAAGATCATTCTTGTCAGATCAATCTTAACATTCTATGAGGAGGCAAGTTGTAATTTGGATAAAGGTAGGTTTATGGATGTCCTTAGACAAATTCTGTTTAACGTCATAAATGACATAGAGGTTGGAATAAATAGCTCAGGCTCGGTATTCACTGACAATACAAAGCTAAGCAGGGCAATCATTTCCTAACAAGATATAGCAACTTACAAGACTACCTACTTAGAAGAGAGGAGTGGGCAGCTACATGGCAGTTGAGGTTTAATATTGAAAAATGTAAAGTAATGCACTTGGGAGCTAAAAATATTAATGCAAATTATATGCTAAGGACAGAATCTGTGGGAATTGAGGATGAAAAAGCATCTGGGGGTCATGGTAGATCACAGACTCTGCAATAGCATGCAATGCCAAGCTGCAGCCAGCAAGGCCATCAGATTAGCCTTGGTTGCTGCATGCATTATAAAGGGTATTTGCTCAAGAGATAAAACTATAAAATTCTATCACTTTAAAAAACTCTATTTTGGCCACATATTGAGTATGCCCTTCAGTTCTGGTCATTGATCCGCAAGAAGGATGTGCTTGAATTGGAGAGAGTCCACAAAGAGGCAACAAAGCTAATAAGGAGGCTGGAGGATCTCAGTTATGAGGAATGACTAAGAACGTATTCTACCTGGAGAAGAGACGCTTAATAGAGGATATGATTGCAATATAAAAATCTATAAATGGGGAGGCGCATGTGCGGAGCGCGCCGGATCGGACATGTCGACCTAGAGCTCCGTGCGACGAGTAGACTGCTAGCCGCCCGTATCACAGGCAAGTGTACTCGCATGCTCCCGCCACCACCGCCGATCACCGCTATTATCCGGTGCAGGAAGATAGGGAGGTCCTGGCTCGGGCTTCTACCAAGATGGCGGCGCCGACCACCCGGCACACAGTCTCCCTGAGAATACCGAAGCCCAAACACTCACCACATCCCCATCCAGATGAGGGCGAGTCGAACACAGAACTCCTGGCGCCCCCACTGCCACACTACAGCGGCACAATATAGCCAGATATTCTGCAGCAATTTGAGCGGATGCTCCATCGTGCCCTGAAACAGATCTCTGACCAGATTACAGAGCGCCTGTCCAGGGAAATAAGGGAACTAGGCCAGTGCACCTCAGAACTGGAAAACAGAGTAGACAAGCTGGAGGTGCATGTTAATAATCAGGCTGACGAACTCGAGGCCCTCAGGGAGGAAAATCTCACCCTGCAAACTCAATTAGAGGACTACGAAAATAGGGCCAGATGTTCAAATATCAGAATAAGAGGAATCCCTCAAGTAGTAGTCGACCTTCAATCTACAGTCACAGCACTATTTTAGGAACTTTCTCCCTCCATTCCCATAGAGAGGCTTGAAATGGACCGCGTCCACAGACCCCTAGCGCCTAGGAAGCAGGACGGACCTCCGCGCAATATCATCGCAAAGATGCACTGTTACCGTACCAAAGAACAACTCCTCCAGGCAGCCCGTCAGAAAGAGAACCTCTCCTTTCAAGGGCACAAATGCCAACTATTTGCAGACCTATCCAAGCCCACCATCACCAAAAGAGGAACCTTTAAACCACATCTGCAAGTGCTGCAACAATACCAAATTACCTATTCCTAGGGATACCCCTTTTCCCTTTGCTTCAGTCACCTGAGCCGCAAGCACATCTGCAAGACACCCAAAGATCTCCGGGACCTCCTTCAGGATCTTTGCTGGACATCCGCTTCCAGCTCGACTACACAAAGCACCCACCGACGCTTTGCCTCATGCTCCCCGCAGAAAGCTTCAGCTCAGACCCCATCCTCCTCCAAGAGGGGAAGATTCGCCGCCGC
The DNA here is from genome assembly GCA_018402905.1 of Glandirana rugosa. Lineage (NCBI taxonomy): Eukaryota > Metazoa > Chordata > Amphibia > Anura > Ranidae > Glandirana > Glandirana rugosa. The sequence continues at coordinate 702,211 of BLSH010396882.1, forward strand.
CCACCAGGATCACTCTGACTCTATGGACTGACAGTAATTATATACCTCTTATCGCCTTTTTTCCTTATCCCCCCTGTTGGCTTGAAGCCCCTCTTCATTCACTCTTATTCTGAAGACCGCATTGTTCAGCGGCTTCATTGCCACTCAAGTTGTTAACTAAAGTTGAATCTCAAAGACAATTACCTACTAATAGATCTTCAGACTTAACCCTCTCCCCCTGTTCTTGACCGTTAGATATATTCTTGTCGGACATAAAGGAGAACTCTCAACGCTTGATCCCCTACACAGAATTTCCCTTTATATAAGGCTAAACAGCCCTCTCACAACCTCAAGTTTGTTTTGTATTGCTCTTCACCTTGATATATGATTATGTTTTTACTCTGACTCTCCAGAAAACTTTCTCTTACATGTTCTCTGTTTGGCACACCCCCCCAGACCACTCTATACTCCCCCCTCCCCCCTTTCTACCTCGTCTCAATCGCACTCAGCTCCTAGAACCTCATACCAACGGACGACTATTCTTCCCCCTCCTTCCACTTCCCCTTCATACATTGAATACCCCTGCAGTTCTGGGGGACTGTGCCACTCAGACTCCCATCAACGTACACTTTACCTATGTCTCTACCAACTGTTATATTTATGTTAGACAGTGACGGCCATACCGATAACCATTCAATATTACTTCTATATGGTTTCTAGATAGCTTAGTCATTGTGTTAGGAAAAAGGTACAAGTTTTGCTGTTGTTGACGTTTTCCGCAGTGGCGCGCGCTCCCGTGCGCGTTCACGCGCGCGCGCGCCCGTGCGTGCGCACGCGCCGGAAACGGCGCCAAATGGGCCTATTTAAACCTGGAGACCCTGGAGACAAGTGCTGCTCATTCTACAGCGTTCCCGACCTGTGAGCCCCAGCCTCTGATACCTGTTCCTGCGTTGTTCTGCCTCCTGTTTGATCCGGCTTGTCCCGACCTGTTGTCTGCTTCCTGCTCCGACCCCGGCTACCCACGACCATCCGATTGTCTGCTCCTGTGTACCTTTGCTGCCCGCCCATGTAACGAACCTTGCTTGGACTCTGACTACCGTTTTGCCTGATCCTTTGTACCTTCTTGCCTGCCCGTTGCCGACCCAGCCTGAACGACCATCCGTCTACCTGCACGCCTCCTGGAGCTTCGCTACATCATCGGTGATCCTCCAGCCCTCGTGCCATCCCGCACTCTTGGGCCTCTGTCCCCACTACCAGGGGTCCTTGAATCGGGTGCGCAAGAGCGGTTGTTCCCTGCACAAGACAGACTCCACCGTCAGGTACGTGACAGAAACGAGCAGCCATGACTGAGTCTGCGCAGGGAACCCGCTCCGCCATGGATGACTTGTGTGCACACCTTGCCGGTCTGACCCAAGCCGTCAAGAACCTCCAAGAAGGATACACCCGGCTGGAAGAGCGGGTGCAGGAACTTTCCACCGCTCCAACCACCAGTGCTTCCGCGGCCCGCACCATTGTGGCCCTGCCCTCGGAACCCAAGGTCCCGCTGCCGGACAAGTTCTCCGGGGATCGGCGCAAGTTCCGGGTCTTCCGAAGTGTTCTCACGCCCTACCGTGCTCCCGA
>BLSH010396882.1:719622-734781 GCA_018402905.1 Glandirana rugosa
CCCCCGCTGCGAGCCCCTATCTGGGGCTCTGTATACCCTATCTGGGACTCTGTATACCCTATCTGGTGACTGTATATCCTATCTGGGACCCTGTATACCTTATCTGGGGACTGTATACCCTATCTGGGACCCTGTATACCCTATCTGGTGACTGTATACCCTATCTGGGACCTTATATACCCTATGTGGGGCTCTGTATACTCTATCTGGGACCCAGTATACCCTATCTGGTGACTGTATACCCTATCTGGGGCTCTGTATACCCCTATCTGGCACTCTGCATACCCTATCTGGGGCTCTGTATACCCTATCTGGGGCTCTGTATACTCTATATGGAACCTTGTATACCCTATCTAGTGACTGTATACCCTATCTGGGGCTCTGTATACTACTATCTGGGGCTCTGTATACTGCTATATGGTGACTGTATACTGCTATCTTGGGCTCTGTATAATGTTATCTGGGGCTCTGTATACTGCTATATGGTGACTCTGTATACCCCTATCTGGTGACTCTGTATACTGCCATATGGTGAATCATTATCATGCTATATGGTGACTCTGTATACTGCTATATAGTAACTCTGTATACTGCTATCTGGGGCTCTGTATACTGCTATCTGGGACTCTGTATACTGATATATGGTGACTTTGTATACTGCTATCTGGTGCTCTGTAAATGTATACCCTATCTGGGACCCTGTATACCCTATCTGGGGCTCTGTATACCCTATCTGGTGACTGTATAATCTATCTGGGACCCTGTATACCCTATATGGTGACTGTATACCCTATCTGGGACCCTGTATACCCTATCTGGGGCTCTGTATACCCTATCTGGGACCATGTATACCCTATCTGGGAAAACACCTAGGGAACACTGTTAACCCCTAGATCGCCCCCTGCAGGTTAACCCCTTCACTGCCGATGACATTTACACAGTAATTAGTGGCTATTTAAAATTCTGATCGCTGTATAAATGTCATTGGTCCCAAAAAAGTATCAAAAATGTCCAACATGTCCAAATGTCCAACAGTTCCAATAAAAATTACAGATCGCCGCAATTACTAGTAAAAAAAAATAGTAAAAACACCATAAATTAATTCTCATGGTTCGTAAATGTGACAACTTTTGCGCAAATCAATCAATAAACGCCGATCGCAAATTTTTTTACCACAAATATAAGGAAGAATATATATCGGCCAAAACTGAATAATACATTTGTTTTTTTATATATATTTTTTGGATATATATTATAACAAAAAGTAAAAGATATTTTTCAAAATTGTCGCACTTTTTTTGTTAATAGTGGTGATCAGAAGTGATGCAGAGGGGATCAAATACCACCAAAAGAAAGCTCTATTTATGAGAAAAAAAGGGGCAACAATTTTGTTTCGGTACAACGTCGCACGGTCGCGCAATTGTCAGTAAAAGCAACGCAGTGCCAAATCACAAAAAGTGCTCTGGTCCTATAGTGGGAAATCCTTCTGGTCCTTAAGTGGTTAAAGTGGATGCAAACCCTCACATACACCCAGTGAAGTGAACAGCCACAGATGATACACAGAGATGACACAAATCTCCCTACATAAGTTTTACATGTATATCTGCTGTCTTCAGCTTTATATATTCTTGAAAAAGTTCACATTGTGTTACAGATTTTCTCTTCCTGTTCAGCACTGAGTGTGAAGCCTTGGCATACAGCCAAGACAGCTGATTGGAGGAAAGGCACACACCCCCTCTCCTCATAGGCAGAGACCCTCAGAGCTGTTTTATGAATAGTTCAGCTCTGTGCTAATCTATTTATAGAAACCTCCCCGTCACAACATTCAGTCTGGCTTTATCACAGTTGATAGAAGAACGGAGCAAGAGAATGTCATGGGTGCTTTGAAGAGAGATAAGAAGACACTACAGACATATATGTCCAGCTCAAATTTCATGAATCGGGTTTACATCCACTTTAAGTAGAGATTACTTGGTATCTGCTATTGCTTTATTTAAAATTATACGGTTATGTTCCCAATGGTGTATCTAAGTGGAGTGTCACACAAACACGTTTCAGGGGCCACACCCTGTCCCATTAATCAGGGCTACAGTAAGATATCGTATTGCACACAAAAATAAGATATAAAATAATAGATGAATAAAAAATCCCATAATAAATTATATATAAATCTATAAATAAAAAAAAGATGACTGAAAAAACAAATTGGGGTATATAGAGCATCTCACAAAAGTGAGCACACCCCTCACATTTTTGTAAGGCTACAGTATGATAGTGTATGAAGAAGTATAAGAACAGTTTAATGAAAAAATAAATTATATTAACCACTTGCCAACCACCCGCCGCAGTGTGACGGCGACAAAGTGGCTCGTTATCGCAAACCGGTGTCACCTGACGGTGGCCGCGATAACTATTATTGTGAGCCTACGCACTGACTATGTTCTGGGGGGGGCAGGGAGCAGGTAGGGTGGACCCGATCTCCGCCGGCTACCCGCGATGGCCCCCCTGCAGTGAAAGAATGGAGGTCCGTGTATGTAAACACGAATCTCTGTTCTGACAGAGGGGGAAGGGCTGTGATCACAGGCTTCCTGTATATGGCAGCCGTGATCACTCCCCTCCCCCAGCCAACCCAGGCCCCATAGAGTTAGAAAACACTGAGGGAACACAGTTAACCCTTAGAGCGCCCCCTCCAGGTTAACCCCTTCACTGGCATTTACACAGTAATCAGTGCATTTTTATAGCACTGATCGTTGTATAAATGCCTATGGTCCCAACAAAGTGTCAAAATGGTCCGACATGTCCACTGCAATATCGCAGTACCACTAAAAATTGCAGATCACCGCCATTATTAGTAAAAAATAATAGTAAAAAAATAAAAACCCCAGAAATTAATTCTCATCACTCGTAAACGCGGCAACTTTTGCGCAAACCAATCAATAAATGCCGATTGTGATTTTTTTTTTACCAAAAATGTAAAAGGAAGAATATAAATCGGCCAAAACCAATGAAAAAAAATGTTTTTTTAAATTTTTTTCGGATTTGTATTTTAGCAAAAAGTAAGAAAAATTATTTTTTTTTTCAAAATTGTCGCTCTTTTTTTGTTTATAGCGGCGATCACAAATGACACAGAGGTGATCAAATACCACCAAAAGAAAGCTCTATTTGTGGGAAAAAAAGGACGCAAATTTTGTTTGGGTGCAACATCACACGACCGCACAATTGTCAGTTAAAGCGATGCAGTGCCGAATCGCAAAAAGTGCTATGATCCTAAAGTGTGAAATCCTTCCGGGGCAAAAGTGGTTAAATTACAGTATCTCACAAAAGTGAGTACACCCTTCACATTTTTGTAAATATTTTATTATATCTTTTCATGTGACAACACTGAAGAAATGACACTTTGCTACAATGTAAAGTAGTGAGTGTACAGTTTGTATAACAGTGTAAATTTGCTGTCCCCTCAAAATAACTCAACACACAACCATTAATGTCTAAACTGCTGGCAACAAAATTGTGAACACCCCTAAGTGACAATGTCCAAATTGGGTCCAATTAGCCATTTTCCCTCCCGGTGTCATGTGATTCATTAGTGTTACAAGATCTTAAGTGTAAATGGGGAGGAGGTGTGTTAAATTTGTGTTACCACTCTCACTCTCTCACACTGGAAGTTCAACATGGCACCTCATGGCAAAGAACTCTCTGAGTATCTGAAAAAAGGAATTGTTGCTCTACATAAAGATGGCCTAGGCCAGGGGTAGGGAACCTGCGGTTCTCCAGCTGTTGTAGAACTACATTTCCCATCATGCTTCTGGGAGTAATTGTATCCATCAGCCTTGCAATGCCTCATGGGTAATGTAGTTTTACAACAGCTGGAGAGCCGCAGGTTCCCTACCCCTGGCCTAGGCTATAAGAAGATTGCCAAGACCCTGAAACTGAGCTGCAGCACCATGGCCAAGACCATGCAGGGGTTTAACATGACAGGTTCCACTCAGAACAGGCCTCGCCATGGTAGACCAAAGAAGTTGAGTGCACATGCTCAGCATCATATCCAGAGACTGTCTTTGGGAAATAGACGTATGAGTGTTTCCAGCATTGAATGAGATTGTGGGGATACCCCTGCGCTACCACTTGGTGACTTGTTAAATAATTGAGTATAGTCAATTGGTGTGGACAGCTGCTAGCACTTAATAGTTATCCGTGACTATTTTAAGCTGAGAAAAAAAGGGGGTGTGTAGTGCAGCGCTGTCTGTAATAAATTGCTGTGGTATATATATCATATAAATGACTTGTGTGCTCTAGTGCAAAACAACATTCATGTGATAACATATAATTCTATTAACAAAACACAGCGTGATGATACTGCAGGTGTTTAGGGCATGTGTCTCAAGGATGGACACCCAATAGACCTGCTGATTAAACCATGTGTCTCAAGGCTGGACACTTATAACATAAAAAATAACTTCAATTAATTGATAAGTGGTTTGTGAATTCAAAACCTGAATGTGTGAAAGGATCACATATGCAGGGGACAGATTTAAAAATAAATAAATAAAAAATAAAAAAATCAATATTCTACATCTTAATGTTCAAGTCCGTGTCGCTTTAAATATAAATGTGGAAATAAACCTCTTCACCAGTATTTTAACATCTGTGCTCTAGTAATCCAGTGTGATTAAAATGTGACTTTTTCTTTAGTGTGTCCTAGCCCCTCACCTGAGGTGTGCTAGCAACTTAGCACATAAAGGTATCTTTGTGCTGGTCTTTTCCTCATCTCGCCTCTAGAGGTCTCCTTTGTATCTCCTTGGTATATGGTTGTGTTGTTGGTGGGTCTTTCACTTAATTTAGGGAGATAAACCTCCCATTGGGTGGGTGTGAGAAAAAGAAAGAGACCTTCCTTGGTGTGATACCGTTGGTTTAGAAAATGTATTAAAATAATTAAAATCAACACTCACATTTAAAACACAGAAAGATCCGTATTTCCGACGAGCGCCGAGCTCGTTTGTATCCCTGTGTGGATTCCAATCACCTCTGCTGCCTCCCTACGCGTTACGTCACGTTTCACGTGACTTCATCAATGGGGATGGATCTTTCTTTTTCTAACACCCACCCATCAGGAGTGTTTCCAGCATTGCTGCAGAGGTTGAGCTCTCATCCCAGATGGGAGCCTCTTCTAAAGAAAGCCTGCAAACAGTTTGCTGAAGACAAGCAGACTAAGGACATGGGTTACTGGAACCATGTCCTGTGGTCTGATAAGACCAAGATAAACGTATTTGGTTCAGATGGTGTCAACTGTGTGTGACGGTGAGGAGTACTAAGACAAGTGTGTCTTGCCTACAGTCAATCATGGTGGTGGGAGTGTCATGGTCTGGGGCTGCATGAGTGCTGCTGGCACTGGGGAGCTACAGTTCATTGAGGGAACTATTAATGCCAACATGTACTGTCACATACTGAAGCAGAGCATGTTCTCCTCCCTTCGGAGACTGGGCCACAGGGCAGTATTCCAACATAACGACCCCAAACACACCTCCAAGATGACCTCTGCCTTACTAAAGAAGCTGAGGGTAAAGGTGATAGACTGGCCAAGCATGTCTCCAGACCTAAACCCTATTGAGCATCTGTGGGGCATCCTCAAATGGAAGGTGGGGGAGCGCAAGGTCTCTAACATCCACCAGCTCCATGATGTCATTATGGAGGAGTGCAAGTGGACTCCAGTGGCAACCTGTGAAGCTCTGGTGAACTCCATGCCCAAGAGGGTTAAGGCAGTGCTGGAAAATAATGATGGCCACACAAAATATTGACACTTTGGGCCCAATTTGGACATTTTCACTTCAGGGTGTACTCACTTTTGTTGCCAGCGGTTTAGACATGAATTGCTATGTGTTGAGTTATTTTGAGGGGGCAGAAAATTTACACTGTTACACTGTTATACAAGCTGTACACTCCCTAGTTTACATTGTAATATCTTCAGTGTTGTGAAACATGAAAAGATATAACAAAATATTTACAAAAATGTGAGGGGTGTACTCACTTTTGTGAGATACTGTAACTGAATATGATTTTTTTTTCATTAATCTGTTCTTATACTTCTTCATACACTATCATACTGTAGCCTTGATGAAAGGGGCAGAGCAGTGTTGCCAACCTCCAGAAGCGTTTTTTACTGGCAAAACATAGAAAATGTACTGGTGGAGCACATTTTTTACTGGCTACTTGAGAAATAGTAGAACTCCTATTAAAAAAAAAGACAATTGATATTTAAACACATCATGGAAACACTGACAGTACCAATATCAAGTAATTTGCCTGATTTACACTTAAAAAGTCAGCACAGTATGACAAATTATCAGACCCTAATATTTATAGACAGTTGTAAAAATCACTGATTTTTACAAACTGTCAGTAAATTTACTGGCAACCCTGGGGCAGAGCGTGGCCCCTAAAGCATGTTGGCTGTCAGTGTATTAGTGTATTACAGATTTAAAATATATATTTTTTCTGGAATTCAATTTTGGTGTGGTGCTCCAATTCTTTTGACCCAACCATTACCTCAGGAATCTAAGGTCAGCATTATTTATTCACTTTAATGGTTGTCAGGATTTATTTTTAAATTTGTTGTAGCTAGAGAACTAATGTACCCAGAGACATTTTAAAATCCATACTATAGCAAAACCACTATGTAATGGTTAGATCAGAAGATTGGATTGCCACACCAAAGCGTTGAATTCCAGAAAAAAATTTTTTATTCCAAATCTGTAGTACACTTGATAACCAACACGTTTCAGGGGTTGCACCCTGTCCCATTCATCAGGGCTACAGTAAGATATTAGAACATCATATTGCACACAAAAATAAGAAGTAAAATAATAGATGAATAAAAAAATCCTGTAATAAATATATATAAATCTAGGAATAAAAAATAGATGACTAAAAAAATAAATAAAAAATAGGTGTATATAATTTAATATGATTTTTTTGTATTAATCTGTTCTTATACTCTTTACTTTCATATGCAACCTGAATTTCTTATACATTTTTATATCATACTGTAGCCTTTATGAAAGGGGTAGAGTGTGGCCTCCAAAGCAGGTTGGCTATGAGTGTATTACAGATTTAACCACTTGTCGACCAGCACGCTGGGAACATGTATTGTGGCCGCCCCACGCGTTCACTGGATAGGGGGGAGCCAATCAACAGGTGGGGTGGACTCGATGTCAGTGACAGAACGGGGATCTGTGAGTGTAAACAAGTGGATCCCTGTTCTGACAGGGGAGTTAAGAGAGATTGTTTGTTCACAGTGATAGAGAACAATGATCTCTCTCCACCCCCAGTCAGCCCAACCCCCATACAGTTAGAAACACTTCCCAGGGACCACAGTTAAAGCAGAGTTCCACCCTTTCCGAATGCTGCTGACTTTTAATAAACAGAAACTCACCTGTCTCCCCGTCCAGCGATGGGGCCGCATGGAGCTACCCCCCTCCCCTCCGCGGCGCCGCATTGCTACTGTGGGCACCGGCCGCGGCTTCACGGCTGGGTGCACACTGCACATGCGTGAGCGGCGCTGCGCTTTGTGATTGGTCCCGAAGTCTTCTAGGACCTGTCTTGTGTCCCAGAAGACTTCGGGATGGAAGGGGAAGGAGACCTTCCACTTCCGATCGCCTAAGGTGACCGGAGCGGAAGTACCCAAAAAAAATCGGGTATCCCCACCCCCCCCTCCCCAAAAGCTCAGTTTCAGCATCCGTAGCTGGGGAGGAGGACTTAAAGCGGAAGTTCCACTTTTGGGTGGAACTCCACTTTAACCCTTTGATCACCCCCTAGTGTCAACCCCTTCCTTGCCAGTGACATTTACACAATAATCTGTGACCATTTATAGCACTGATCACTGTATCAATGTCAGTGGTCACAAAAAAGATCTGTTCACCACAATATCGCAGTCCCCCTAAAAATCGCAGTTCACTGCCATTACTAGTAAAAAAGAAAAAAAATAATGAAAACACCATAAATCTATTCCCATAATTTGTAGACGCTATAACTTTTGCACAAACCAATCAATATACGCTTATTGTGATTTTTTTCTACCAAAAATGTGTAGAAGAATATATATCGGCCTAAATTGATGAAGATTTTTTTTTTTTTTCGATATTTATTATAGCAAAAAGTAAAAAATATTGGGGTTTTTTCAAAATTGTCGCTCATTTTTTGTTTATAGCGCAAAAAATAAAAACCGCAAAGGTGATCAATTATCACCAAAGAAAGTTCTATTTGTGGCAAAAAAGGACATAAATGTTGTTTGCGCGACCGCACATTTGTCAGTTAAAGCGACGCAGTGCCGTGTCGCAAAAAGTGCTCTGGCCAGGAAGGGGGCAAATCCTTCTGGGGCTGAAGTGGTTAAAATAAAAAAAAAAATTCTGGAATTCAGCTTTTTGGTGTGGTGATCCAATTCTTTTGACCCAACCATTACCTTAGGAATCTAAGGTCAGCATTATTTATTCACTTAATGGTTGCCAGGATTTATTTTTAAATATGTTGTAGCTAGAGAACTAATGTACCCAGAGACATTTCAAAATCAATGCTATAGCAAAACCAGTATGGTGTTAAATGAATAGCTAATTATTGGTGCAATGGACACCAGTCTGGCATGTAAAATAGAGGCCAGTTTATAAAGGACACAGAATCTGTCTATAGCAGACAATATAAATACTGTTTATATTATCAACCACACAATCCCCCTCAGGCCTCCAAATCAATATGACAAGCTGATGATCACTGAAGGTTTTATCTAAGGAAAGACTCTGGAGATTAAGGAGTGACCCCTGACCTGGTGGATTTTATTTCTCAAGTGTCTTACAAGAGTCAGCAGGGAATAGGAAGGTTTAACGTAACGGAGAATGGAAATCATCTCAATAACATGGACCTTCTGTGGCAAATAAAGAGAATTTCAGCACCTGCCGAATAATAAATGCCAATTATACATAAGGGAGAAGGAAGGTCAGGGGTCACTCCACAGTTTATTGCTTTCTGCCCCTAATGATTGCTGTTGTGTAGGAAGTTAACCCCTTGGATGCCACAGGGGCAGCTTCCTGCTAAATTAAGCAAAACCTTTTCCATCACGCTTAATTAGCTGTGTGAATTGCAGTCTAAAGGAGATGCATTAACTGGGAAAATATGATGAATTGTTATGCGAGGCGGACAGCACATCACCATACCCTCGTTATGGAGTTTGAAGTCAAGGAGCTGCAGCTCAAGGGGCTGTTCAAATAAAATCGATCTAGATTATGGCTTTAAATGATGACAGAAGTATGATTGCCATAGACAGGTTTTAGGTAAGGTGTGTTCATTGATGTTTAGGGAAATATCTGGCAAGGCGTTTTACAGTAGTTGACGTTTAATATGAGAATGAAAGATCATTTGTGTAAACTGAATATTCCCGTTTTCTTTAAAAAGAAAAAAAAACTTCTTTATAGTGCACCTTTACTCAGAAGTAAAAACACAGCACATGCTCTTTCCCACTCTTGACCCTAACACATGAGGGTTTTTTTTTTTGCTTAACAGGGTGTCACGCTTTGACTAGGGATCGATCCTGGGACCTGTGTTCCTGTGAACTACTAATTTTGTGGAGTCCTGGGTATCTACTGTTTTTGGATGGTGACTCTGGCTCCACCCAGTGGCCAGCTGTAGGCAGTCATCTCATTTAGTACCCTATATATGCTCACTTCCCCTTACTGTCTTTGCCCTAGTATAGGTTCCAGTTCCTGCTAGGTATAATACTAGATTGTTACTAACTTTGCTTGTTCCTGACTACGTCTTTGGATTGCCCTTTGTACTACATTGACCGATTATTGCCGAACCTTGCCTGTCCCTGACGCTGTCTCTGATAAACCCCTTGGATCTCCGCCTGGATTTGCTACAGGACCGACATTGGGTCACCCTTGGCTTCGACTACACCCTCTACTAACAGTGAGTCAGTTATTTATTTGTTGTTCCTTGATTTGGTCTGTTTGCACTTACCATTGAGGTCCCAGAATTCTGGCTGCACGATCGCAACTGTCCTCCACCTGATACCGGGATAACAAGACTACTGGTCAGGAAACCGGAGTGATGGTTGTGGTTCCTGGCAGTCCTAACAGTATACTAGGGCCAGGTGGACCTCCGCGAGTTGGTGCAGGCAGTCTCTCATCAGGGACAACTGGTGGGAGAAGAGGCTAACTGTGTGCAGTCATTGGAGGAGAAACTAGATGCTATCACAGCTATGTTGGCCTCTTTATCTCCTGCACATGGGTCCAGTCCTGCTGCACCTAGTGATCTATGGACTGGGGCTAGGGAATCTGTGTCTAGACCACTGGATCCTCCTGCACCTAAAATCCCTCTCCCTGAGAAGCATGATGGTAACCTTGCTGATTGCAGGGGATTCTTCAACCATTGTCTGTTACATTTTAAAAATCAACCTGCTGTGTTTGCCTCTGCTCAATCCAAGGTGACATTTATAATTTCCCTGCTCAAAGGCAGAGCATTTGACACCTCTTCTTGAGAAGCAGCCTCCTGTGCTCATGGACTATCCCACCTTCATGAAGACGTTTGAAAAAAATGTTGACGTTCCTGGCAGAGTGTCTGCAGCCGAGTCCAGTATTCTTGACATCAGGGTAAATGCAGCATAACATCCTATGCCATAGAATTCCATACACTAAAGACAGAGACCAACTGGGACAGTAGCGCCCTTAAGGCTGCGTTCCGCAGGGGGTTAGCGGAATGCATTAAGGATGAATTAACGTACCGTGAGATCCAAGCGGGTCTGGAGGAGTTTATCAACTTGTGTATCCTGACGGACACTTGCTTCTCTGAGCGTCAGTTAACCTCCTCGCGCCACCGACATAGCCGAATGATGGCTACAGCGTGGCTCTAAAATGCTGGGAGGACGTCTATAGACGTCCTCCCATTTGGCTCGTGCTCGTGATGTACACCGGAGACCCGCGATCTCCTTCCAGAGAGCCGGAATGGGGAACCGCCGATGTAAACACGGCGTTCCCCGTTCTGTGGGGGGGGGGGGCATGCCAGATCTACTGATCCCTGTCACTGGGATCAGTTAGAACTGTCATGCCCCTGCCAACTCCGCCCCCCACAGTTAGAACACGCCTAGGGAACACAGTTAACCCCTTCACTGCCCCCTTAGTGTTAACCCCTTTCCTGCCAATGACATTTATACAGTAATCAGTGTCTATTTTTAGATCTGATCGCTGTATAAATATAATGGTCCCAAAAAAGTGTCAAAAACGTCCGACATGTCCGCCGCAATATCGCAGTCCCGATAAAAATTGCAGATCACCACCATTACCAGTAAAAAAATTAAAATAAATAAAAACGCCATAAACCAATGTCCATCGTTTGTAGGCGCTATAACTTTTGCGCAACCCAATCAATATACGCCAATTGTGATTTTTTTTTTTACCAAAAATATGTAGAAGAATATATATTGGCCTAAACTGATGAATAATTTTGTTTTTTTATTTTTTATTTTTGGATATTTATTATAGCAAAAAGTAAACAATATTGTTCTCTTTTCAAAATTGTCGCTCTTTTTTGTTTATAGCGCAAAAAAACAAAACGTAGAGGCGATCCAACACCACCAAAAGAAAGCTCTATTTGTGGGAAAAAAAGGACGCCAAGTTTGTTTGGGTACAACGTCGCACGGCCGTGCAATTGTCATTCAAAGAGTGACAGCGCTGAAAACTGAAAATTGGTCCGGGCAGGAGGGGGGTTTAAGTGCCCAGTAAGGAAGTGGTTAAAGAGAGGGCACCAAGGACAATATAATCCTCCCAGACTTGGTATTAAATCTCCTCCTCGGCAATCACTAGTCCCTACTGTCCCCTCTCCTGTGGGGTCTGAGGAAGAACCCATGGAAGTAGGGGCGATATTGTGGGAAGCCGGGTCATGTGCTGCATTCTTGTCCGGTTCAGCTGGAAAACTTCCTGGCTTAATAGGTGACCGAGGAGTCCCATTAGGCCATGCTGTTTTGAACCCTCCTCAGGAGAGACTTCTTGTCTCTATCACTTTGTCCTGGAATGACCAGTACTTTTCCACAGTAGCCTTTATAGATTCTGGCGCTGGTGGTGTGTTTTTAGATGCAGCTCTGGTTAAGAGACTCCAGATCTTCATAGTTTCAAAAACCCTACCGCTCTGTGTGACTAATTTTGGTGGAGCCCCTCTGGGTGAGTGAGTCCAAACCCCTCTCTGTCCGTCTAGGGGAACTGCATCAAGAGGTTTTGTCTTTTGACATTATCCTGTCCCTGAAACACCCTGTGATTCTCGGGTTCCCTTAGTTATGTAAACATAACCCATCCATTGACTGGTCCTCAGGTAAAATTTGGCTTGGAGAACCTCCTGTCTTGTCCACTATCTCCAAAAGGTGGTACACAATAAAGTGTCTGTCCATGAGGTGTCTACCAACCCTGAATTATCTGAGGCCTACGCTGATTTTGCTAATGTATTTTCTGAAAAGCAAGCGGAGGGTCTAAGTTCACACCGCCCTTATGACTGTGCAATTGAATTTCTTCCCTGGACTCTTCTACCTAAGGAGAGAACCTATCCCCTTAATCTGGCTGAGACTAAGGCAATGGAGGAATACATTGAAGACAGTCTGAAGAAGGGTTTCATTCGGCCTTCTACCTCTCCCATGGGGGCAGGGTTCTATTTTGTGGAGAAAAATGATGGAGGACCCAGACCCTGCGTAGACTTCAGAGCACTTAACCGAATTACTGTAAAGAATCGGTATCCTCTTCCCTTGATTACTAAATTGTGTCATAAAACCACAGTAAACATTCTGTCATGAAACCACAGCAAACATTCATGTCTTGTCTGTTGCCTACCTTTGCTGCATATGTCCAGTTAAACGACGAGCCTCCCTCACCTGTGTGCTTTAGTAGGCCCTCCTCAGCTGATCTCCAACCCAGGCCTTAATTGGGAACAGGATATAACACCTGGCAGTGCAAGCCTGCATTGCTGATCAACGTTTGTCCATGTTTGGCTTTGTGTGTGGTTGTTCCTATGGTTTGCTCTGAGTCTTATTCCGTGTATCGATCTTTGGTTTGTCTGACTATCCCTGTCTGCCTGATACCTCAATCTTTGGCTTGTTCTCTGTTTCTCCTGTCTGCTTGAAGCCCTGACCCTTTGCTATTACCTCTGACTATTCTTTTCTGTTCCTGCGCTGCTTCTTCCTCTCTTCCACCTGTAGGCAGCTGAGCGTGAGCTAGGGGACCCCGGGGGCCTCAACCTGGATCCAGTTGCAGCCAAATCTATCCTCACCACTAGAGGCACTGGTGAACACCCACTGACTCCGTGCCCTGGGGAAACTGATGCACTAACTCCCTTTGTTTCAGTGTCTGTGCTCAAGGGGGCCCTCTACCCGTATCAGCCAGAACTGGTGCGATTCACACTCCAGTGGTGCGCACCTGTCATCTGACCCCAGGTGCTGCCACAAATTGTTTGACCATGTCCAAGGATCTAAGATCTTTACCAAACTGGACCTTCATTCAGCATACAGGCGGTCCCCTAGTTACAAACATTCGACTTACAAACGGCTCCTACTTACAAATGGTAGACAAGAGGAAATTAGAGGAAATCTACCCCTAGAAAGGGAAATAACTCCTGTAAGAGTTATTATGAGAAAAAGGTGTCTCCACTGAAGCTTTATCACCAAGGTTTGTTTCCACAACAACTCAAAATTTTCAAAATCCAATTATCATTGAGACAGGAAGTGAGGTGAAATCTTCTGAACAGAAACATAGACAGCAAAACAAACATTACAGGGGTGTTAACCCTTCCCTATGCTATCCAAAAAGCTTAAAAATATTTCTTTTGGCTGAAGCTACACTTAAAAAATGTACCTGTTCCGACTTACAAACAAATTCAACTGAAGAAAAAACTTACAGACCCTATCTTGTTTGTAACCCAGGGTACCGCCTGTACAATCTTATTGGAATTAAAGCAGGAGATGAATGGAAGACAGCTTTTAATACAAGAAAGGGGCATTATAAGTGTCTTGTGATGCCATTCCGTCTTTGCAATGCCCCCGTCGTATTCCAGGAATTTGTGAATGTCATTTTCAGGGATCTACTTGACTCTTTTGTTGTTGTCTACTTAGATGATATACTCATTCACTCTAAAGGTTTGAAGCTTCATCGTTGCCATGTACGCAATATTCGCCAAAGTTTAAGAGATCACCGGTTGAATGCTAAACTTTCCAAATGCTCCTTTGAAAAATTGGAAATGCCTTTCCTAGGGTATATAATTTCATCTGAAGGATTCCAGATGGATCCCAAGACACTCAATTCTATCTTACAATGGCCCAGACCTTCCTCGTTAAAAGAAATCCAGCGGTTCATTGCATTTTCGAACTACAGTCAGGTCCATAAATATTGAGACATCGACACAATTCTAATCTTTTTGGCTCTATACACCACCACAATGGATTTGAAATGAAACAAACAAGATGTGCTTTAACTGCAGGCTTTCAGCTTTAATTTGAGGGTATTTACATCCAAATCAGGTGAACGGTGGAGGAATTACAACAGTTTTTATATTTGCCTCCCACTTTTTAAGGGACCAAAAGTAATGGGACAATTGGCTGCTCAGCTGTTCCATGGTCAGGTGTGTGTTATTCCCTCATTATCCCATTTCCAAGGAGCAGATAAAAGGTCCAGAGTTAATTTCAAGTGTGCTATTTGCATTTGGAATCTGTTGCTGTCAACTCTCAATATGAGATCCAAAGAGTTGTCACTATCAGTGAAGCAAGCCATCATTAGGCTGAAAAAACAAAACAAACCCATCAGAGAGATAGCAAAAACATTAGGTGTGGCCAAATCAACTGTTTGGAACATCCTTAAAAAGAAAGAACGCACCGGTGAGCTCAGCAACACCAAAAGACCCAGAAGACCACGGAAAACAACTGTGGTGGATGACCAAAGAATTCTTTCCCTGTGAAGAAAACACCCTTCACAACAGTTGGCCAGATCAAGAACACTCTCCAGGAGGTAGGTGTATGTGTGTCAAAGTCAACAATCAAGAGAAAACTTCACCAGAGTGAATACAGAGGATTCACCACAAGATGTAAACCATTGGTGAGCCTCAAAAACAGGAAGGCCAGATTAGAGTTTGCCAAACAACATCTAAAAA
>BLSH010396882.1:739754-752478 GCA_018402905.1 Glandirana rugosa
GTGTGAATAGCAGATGTGAAATGACTGACGGTTTCATTTAAAGTGATACACACATTTTAAAAAGAAGTGTGAATAAAATATGTTGAATGCTTGACGGTTTGATTTAAAGTGACACACACAATTGAAATAATTGTGCAGAAGAGATGTGCAATGTTTGACGGTTTCAATTAAAGTGATACACACATTTTAAAAAGAAATGTGAATAAAAGATGTGTAATGATTTCCGGTTTGCTTTAAAGTGATACACACATTTTGCAGAACAGTGATATGGGTACCCCCGGCTTATTTATACTTTTTTGACACAGTTTGAAGATGATTTTAGAACAGTTCTATGGCCTCTAATGTTAATTAATACTTTTCAGACCCATTTTGAAGATGATCTCCATTTTTGCATTTTTTATGTTTTTATTTTTTTTTAAATATTTAAAGTTATTTCCCTGTCCCCATTTCTGTGTAGGTCACTTGTCCCACTCTTACCCACATTTCCTTCCTTTTGCAGACCTCTAGGACCTTCCAGGACTATTTTACAGCACTTTTTGTACCTAAAAGTCCGGGTCTCCATTGATTTCAATGGGGTTCGGGGTCCGGGACAAAGTTCGGGTTCTGTCCGGACCCGAACCCGGACTTTGTCCCGAAGTTCGGCCGAACCAGCAGAACCCGGACTTCTAGAAGTTCGCTCAACTCTATTTAATTGTTGTTCCTTGATTTGGTCTGTTTGCACTTACCATTGAGGTCCCAGAATTCTGGCTGCAAGATCACAACCATCCTCCACCTGATACCGGGATAACAAGACTACTGGTCAGGAAACCGGAGTGACAGTTGGGGTTCCTGGCAGTCCTAACACGGGGACCATTTTTTGATAGGTACCTGCTCCCACTTCCTTAATTCTTGCCTAGGTGAGTATTACATTGCTCTTTCTGCCCACCACCCGGTCTGCAGCCACCTAGTCATACGTTTCATGAGGCTGCAGCACTAGTTTTGCCACGCAGCATGATCTCGACTTTTGCAATGGGAAGCAGCGGTGAGAAGAACTGGTTGCTGGAAGCCAGCGCCGCACTCCAGGGACTGGCAAGTACCGAATTGTCAAAAGTCAGCAACTGCAGTATAAATAGCTGCTGGCTTATTTTATTTATTTCTTTTTTTTAAAGGGGTGCGGTTCCTCTTTGAGAGACCTATGGAAGCTGCCATTGCTGATCTCCTTTCGAAAATGTTAGTTTACTAGGCTCTTATGTTGACCCAATTGCTAACCAATTTGGAATGCCAAGTATGCAAGGAAATGATGAAAGTCAAAAGCCCTTATTTGCATTTCAGTTCTAGGTTAGTGATTCAAAACATTAAAGTGAATCTGTTAAATGTAACTTTAAAATACAGATATCCCATAAAAAATATATATAAAAGTTAATACTTACATATTTCCCCCACTGCCAATTCAATACATTTAAGCTAGCCATAGATGGATTTAAATTTGGCAGGTTCAGCAGGGACCAGTCAAATCTGAATCTATGTATAAGCGTTCCTGCTCCACAGAAGTTGATTTAACAATGAAAAACTTTTTGTAGCTCAGCGACCGCAGCTAAGCAGCTTCAGAAGCTAATCAGTGTATTTTGACAATGAATCCTGCTGTCAGAATACAATGGCACAGCACGGAGGATTCCTCCGTTCATTAGATCCAAATATGGCCAGCTTTAGGTCAAATCGTAGATTTAATTATTTTTCTGAAGCCAAACATGTCCAGGAGTGTCAATATTCTATGTCTTGCACTGAGCTCATTGGTTTCTCCTACTGACGCCCACTTAACTATTGTGTCCTTTAGTGACATAGGAGTAGACAGGAGGAATCTACAAGAACTGGCCATAGTAGCGGATACAGGAGATTGACAGCCATGGTAGTACCGGTTTTTAAGAAGAACATCAGGTAAACTTCAGTGGATCACTGTTTGGCAGCAAGGACAGAGGAACAGAGGAAAGATGTAACTTGTTCTTTACAGGTAAGTCTATATTTTTATATTCCATTTTTAAGACGGTTGCTTTCAAATGCGTAACTAGAACCTTCAGGGCCCCAGTGCAAGAAACCATGAAGGGCCCCCCTGATTGCCAGTGCCTTTTTCATTGGTCCCAGGGCCCTTTCCTCTGGTCCCAGGGCCCTTCCCACTGATCTCAGGGCCCTATACTCCAGTTGCCTGGTCCTTTACTTTCTGCATACTGGAATGTTAAATCACAAAAGTAGCAAGCAAGACACACGACTTTGGGGTTGCAGCAGTGTAGACCAAGCCCATATTCTCCAGCGGACCCCCTTCCTGCCATCTTGGCCCCCCCACGGTGGCCAGGGCACGGTTGCAAGTACAACCTTTGTAACCCCGGTAGTTCTGCTACTGGTCACTTTAAAGCAGAGTAAGAAGTAAGCAGTAGCAATCTCCATTTTTCCCTAAAACATAAATAAATAAATAGATCAATTAATTTCAGGTGAAATTCCAGGCAAAAGTTTTTTCTCAGAACAGGGAATGGTTTCTACCTTAAAGTGATTGTAAAGACAGAAGTTTTTTTATCTTAATATATTCTATGCATTAAGATAAAAAAAAACTTCTGTGTGCAGCAGCCCCCTAATACTTACCTGAGCCCCATCTAGATCCAGTGATGTCGCAGGAGTGTCTCGGCTGCCTGCACCATTGGCTCCCTCTGCTGTCATTCAAAGTCAGTCAGCCAATGAGGAGAGAAAGGGGCGAAGGACCCGAGAAGAGGAGGATCTGGGCTGCTCTGTGCCAAACCACTGCACAGAGTAGGTACGCATAACATGTTTGTTATTTTTAACTAAAAAAAAAACAAAAAAAAAAACGAGACTTTAGCATCATTTTAAGCTGGCCATACACTGAACAAAATCTGACCAGTTCAGCAGAGACCGGCCAAATTCTGTTCAGTGTGTGGCCATCCCTGCTCAACAGAAGACTATTATTTGATTCACTTCTGTTGAGGGTATATGTTGGAAATTCTCAATCAGCGGCTGCAGCCAATCAGTTCATGTTAAAAAGCAGTATGTTGCAGTCTGCCAGTTTATCATTGTTTGTAACTTATCAAACTTTTTAAATCAACTTTTTTTACATGAAGCAACAGATAAACAAAGTTGTAAAACATTTTAAGCGGAATAAACTCAAATGTTTGTCTTTTTTTCCTGGAATTAAGCTAGAGGTTTTCAAATTTCTCAACAGACATACACATTCCATAAAAAAAGATTTGCACTGGTAAATGAATTTTAAAATTTGTGTGACATTTAAAAAAAAGTTTCTGCAAAAATCAGTGTTTGAATGATAGCAAATGTTGATTGTATTTGATCCATTACTTTTGAACAAATGCCTATTTTCTAGTGAAAGTGGAGGTATTTAAACATTGCCCTTTTGTTTTAAAGACCGATGCCTTTGGTATTCTCTCCTTGCATTCTTCCTTGAAGCTTGCCTTTTTTACACAAATGTCCATTTTGCTGCAATGTTAATGGTCCAAAACCCAATTTTTGTGTGCCAGCCTTTAAAGAACAATTTGTAAAATTTGGAGAGCAATATTACATTATTGCAGGCTGAAACCATTTGTTTGTTGTAAATACTTTTTAATGTCTTTAATAACCTAAAACTTCACACTAGAAAAGAAATGAACATTGAAAATAAAAAAAACTGCTTACAGCAGAGAGCAATATCTAAGCAGGACATCTTGTTGGCATTTAATTTTAGATCTCAAAGTACCTCAAAAGTTGATATTTACTTTCAATGTTTATCTTTATTGCATGCGCAGTTTCATAATGAGTCCTCCATTAGTGGGATTTAGTTTTTGGACAGGTGGGACTTGAATCTTGGTCAGGTTCTGTGCATTGTCTCTTCTGCAATTTATATTCTCATGAGCTTCTCTGCAAGGCCTAGTTTGCACTAGCGTTGCTTTCTGAAGAGTGATCTGTGTCCGGATCGCTCTTCAGAGAGCATTTGACAGGCAGTGAGATGGAGTTGCATCACCTCCTCACTGCCTGCTTTAACCCATGCATTACACGTGGTTGAATGGCACACCCAGTCAGTTGAATGGGTCATGTTCAGTGGGCAGTACTGCCTGATGTGACAATGGGGACAATTTTTGCCATACTGCGATACAAAGCATCGCACCCACAGCGTATGTACACACCCCTTTGATGCCTTTGCAGCTAAAGGGGAACAGTTAGAGGTGGTAAAACCACGGCTCAACAGTGTGTTTTTACCAACACCCAATCACTAGAGTCCCAAGTCTTGAACTACTGAGGTTCTTTCAGACTCAGCATGACACTAGAGTAAGATACAGTGCCTTGAAAAAGTAATCATACCCTTTCAAATTTTCCACATTTTGTCATGTTACAACCAAAAACATAAATGTGTTTTATTGGGATTTTATGTGATAGACCAACACAAAGTGGCACATAATTGTGAAGTGAAAGGAAAATGATAAATGGTTTTCCAAATTCTTTTCAAATAAATATGTGAAAATTGTGTTGTGCATTTGTATTCAGCCCCCCGAGTCAATACTTTGTAGAACCACCTTTCACTGCAATCAGCAGCAGCTGGTCCATAAAGGGCGCTAGGGTACCGCCTCACCGCTGCTGACGAGAAGAAAAAAAAAAAAAGTCAGCCTGGACCCCCTGCAGGAGGCACCAGTATAGTGACTTTTGTTTTTTTTTCCTCGGCTCCTTGCTGTCAGCTGACAGCAAGTAGTGAGCCGATTGGTCAGTCATAAAAGACTATGTGTGTGCGCTGAACAGGCGCACACACATAGTCTGATTGGCTGCCCCCTGAGCTATCAGAGCCAATCACTCTCTGTCATTGGATGCTTTGGGCGGGGGCAGGACTATGGTGGACGCAATGGCTGCGTGATTACTCACGCAGGCGCAGCACTCCACTGGAACTTCCGCGCAGACCATCCACGAGGAGAGGAGGGCAGTCCACTGCCACTCCACTGCCAGCCAGGCTCCAGCCCACTCACTGCAAGCGTAGGCTCTGGACACTGACAGCCCGCTGGTCCGCAAGCCGATCTCTGCACACTGTCAACCCGCTCTCCGCAAGCCAACTACTTGAAGAAAAGTCCCCGGACACCACCACCCTAGCAGGCTTCTTCCAGGCCATGGCACGTCTGTATGATGACCCGCACCAGACCTCCATTGCGGAAGCCACGCTCCATACGCTCAAGCAGGGCGACCGCCTGGTGGAAGATTATGTGGCCGAATTCCGGTCCTGGAGCGCCGACATCACCTGGGACCCCGCAGCCCTCAGTTTCCAGATCCGGCTGGGCTTGTCCGAGTCCCTTAAGGATGGGGACGCGCGTGTTGGGGTTCCCTCGGCCTTGAGTGCTACGGGAGCGCAACGGGGAAAGGCAGGCCACCCACCAGCGCCCAAGCCTCTCCTCAGAGCAGAGACTAAATCGAACGATCTGTGCCTCTATTATGGGGCCCCCGGGCACAGGGTGCGAACCTGTCCAGCCAAGCGGCCTAGGAGTGCCTATCCTGTTAAGGGAGAAGTCCTGTCTTTGATCAGTCCTACGGCTCACTTGACACTCACGTGACATTTCAGCTACCTGGAGGTGATGTCCCAGTCCAGGCAATTATTGACTCTGGGGCCTGTGGTTGTTTCGGGACTTGACCTTTGCAGCCCAACACCAGGTTCCTCTCCAGCATAAGGCCCATAAGATGACTGTCTACCTGGCCGACGGGTCCCCCATCAGTTCGGGCGTGTTGATCCATGAGACTATTCCAATTTTAGCCCACACTCTAAATGGCCATGCGGAGTTCCTACACCTGGACGCTATCACATCTCCGCTTTCCCTGTCATACTGGGGATCCCCTGGCTCCGGGCGCATTGCCCACAGATCAATTGGGTCACTGGCAACATGTCATTCACTTCCTCCTACTGCCTGCACCACTGTTTTCCGCCACCTGTGGATCTGGCCCTTACCGCGTCCAACCCGGACACTGATACAGCAACTCGCCAGGCTGTCCCTCCAGCATACCACGAGTTCCTGGATGTTTTTAGTAAGAAGGGGGCGGACGAGTTGCCTCCCCACTGAGCCTACGACTGCCCAATAGAACTGCTTCCAGGGGCAGAGGTACCTTTCGGCAGGATATACCCGCTGTCTGAGGTGGAACTTTCGGCCCTCAAGGAATACCTGGAGGATAATCTGCAGAAGTGGTTTATCCGGCCATCTACATCCCCCGCCGGGGCAGGGATATTCTTTGTCGAGAATAAGGACAAGTCCCTTGGACCATGTATTGATTACCGGGACCTCAATAAGATCACGGTTAAGAACCGGTATCCCTTGCCTCTGGTCCCTGAGCTATTCCAGAGACTCGGTTCGGCCAAGGTGTTCTCCAAGTTAGACCTCCGAGGAGCCTACAATCTCCTACGCATCCAAGAGGGGGGTGAGTGGAAGACGGCTTTCCGAACACGATTTGGCCACTACGAGTATCTGGTCATGCCGTTCGGCCTGTGTAACGCCCCGGCTACGTTTCAAAACTTGGTCAACAATATTTTCCGGGACTTCTTAGACATATTCGTAGTGGTCTACCTGGACGATATTTTAATATTCTACTCATCCCTGGAGGAGCACCGCAGCTATGTCAAGAGCGTACTGAGTCACCTGCGTCAGCATGGACTTTACGCTAAGGCTGAGAAGTGCGCTTTTGAATGCTCTAGAATTTCTTTCCTGGGCTTCATTCTTTCCACCTCTGGCATCACCATGGACCCCCAGAAGGTCTCTGCTATTGTGGAGTGGCCATCACCTACGGACAGGAAAGGGGTGCAACGCTTTGTTGGCTTTGCCAACTTTTACAGGAAATTTATTAAGGGGTTTTCTGCAGTGATCGCCCCATCACACAACTCAATAAGCAGAATACACGCTTCCTGTGGACCACGGAAGCCCAAGCGACCTTTCAGCAGCTAAAGAGGCTTTTCACCTCGGCACCGGTCCTCAAGCATCCAGACCCCACTCTGCCGTACACTCTGGAAGTGGATGCATCTGAAACGGCGGTGGGAGCGGAACTCTCACAGAGACAAGGGCCGAAGGCCACTCTTCACCCCATCGCCTTCTTCTCCCAGAAATGAATGCCTCCAGAGAGAAACTATGATATGGGAGATAGGGAATTACTTGCCATAAAGTCCGCCCTGCAGGAATGGCGGTATTTGCTGGAGGGAGCGGTGCATCCAGTTCTGGTGTTTACTGACCACAAGAACTTAGAGTATCTGCGGACAGCCAAGCGATTGAAGCCCCGCCAGGCCCGCTGGGCCCTCTTCTTTTCCTGGTTTCAGCTTCATATCACTTACAGGCCTGGGTCCAAGAATGTGAAACCGGATACCTTATCCAGAATGTTCCATAAGACAGGGGAGTCGGGCCCACCAGATACCTTCCTCCTATCCCGGAGCTTCTTACTTACCCAAGAGGATCTCCTCTCTCAAATTAGGCGGTCTATTGCCGGGTCTGTCTGTCCCCAGGACCCTAGGCTGACCCAACACGATGGACTATGGTGGCTGGGTGCAAGAATTTTTGTCCTGGAAGGACAACGTCTAGTGCTGCTGGAATTGTGCCACGACCATAGGCTGGCAGGCCATTTCGGGGGGCGCAAGCCCACGGAGCTCCTGGCACGCTCCTTCTGGTGGTCGGACCAAGGCCTGGGGGCTGCTAAACCCACTACCTGTCCCTGAGTGCCCCTGGTCGCATGTGTCCATGGATTTTATTGTGAAGCTACCTCCGTCAGCTGGATTCTCCACCATCCTTGTAGTAGTGGACCGTCTGACTAAGATGGCCCACTTCATACCCATGAGGGGCACACCTAAGGCCATCCAAACTGTGGAAACATTTATCAAGGAGGTCATCCGCCTCCACGGAGTCCCGGCCAACATCGTGTCGGATCAGGGAGTGCAGTTCACTTCTCGGGTCTGGAAAGCCCTCTGCTCCCTACTAGGAATTGAACTGGCACTCTCCTCCGCTTATCACCCTCAGACCAATGGCCAGATGGAGAGAACTAATCAGACTCTGGAGCAGTACCTCAGGTGCTATTCATCGTTCTCTCAGGACGACTGGGCCTCCCTGCTGCCGGTAGCCGAGTTCCCCTACAATAATGCTGTCCACTCAGCCACAAACCAGTCACCATTTTGAGCGAATCTCGGCTACCACCCCTCGTTTCTGCCCGACCTGATACCTGAAAGTGCTGTACCCGCTGCTCAAGACATGGCCACCTTTCTGGTGGAAAACACCAAACAGCTGCGAGAGACATTATCCTGATCGCAGGAGTATAACAAACAGACTTTTGATAGAAGAAGGAGAGGGGAACTGGATCTGCAGCCGGGTGATCAAGTCTGGCTGGCCACCAAGAATTTAAAGCTCGCCTGTCCCTCCAAGAAACTGGGACCTAAATTAATTGGCCCCTTCCCGGTCAAAAGAAGAATTAACAGGGTGGTGTATGAGCTGAGCCTTCCTTCCTCTCTTCGGCCCCGTATTTCATGTGGCTCTGTTAAAGCCAGTAGCCCTGGACCAATTCCCGGGAAGGAGAACGACCCCTCCATAGCCAGTCATCATAGATGGCAAAGAAGAGTTCAAGATCGAGGCAATCCTCGATTGCAGAGTGAGGAGGGGTGTGACACAGTTCTCAATTAAATGGAAGGGGTACGGGCCAGAAGAGAACTCCTGGGTACCCGAAGAGCACATCCATGCAAAGGAACGTGTCAGATCCTTTTGGAGGAATCACCCGGAACTGAAGGCCCGGCTGGGCATCCGGAGGCTGCCCCTTGGGGGGGCAATGTTAGAGGAAATCCTGTAAAAACTGACTTTTTTGCCGCTAATGCACGTTCGCATGTGCGCCTGCGCACATTCACGCGCATGCACGGGCCCGTGCACGCGCGCATGCCGGAAACGGTGCCAAACGGCTCTCTTTCTACCCTGCACGCCCTGCAGCAAGTGCTGTCTGATCTACAGCGTGTAGTGTGCCTGTTCCTGAGCAACCTGTATCTGTTTCCCTGTTCCTGTGACCCGGATTGCCTGACTTTGCTGATTTCTGCCTGCACCGACCCCTGGACTGTCTATGACCACTCTCTTGCCTAGCCCTCCTGTACTTTGCCTGCCCGCCTGTTGACGACCCAGCCTGAACCCGACTATCTGCCTGCCTGCTCCTCTTGTACCTCACCACCAGCCTGTTTCACGACCCAGCCTGTACGACCATTCTTCTAAGGCACGAGTGCACCAACGGACTAATACCATCATCAGTGACCCAGTCTGACCCTCGTGCCATCCTGCACTCCCGAGCCACCTGTCTACTCTACCAGGGGTTCTCGAGTCAGGGTCGTAAGGGAGGTTACCCACTGCATAAGTCAGACTCCTCCACCAGGTATGTAACAGGCTGTTTTGGCATTGTCCTGCTCGAAGGTGAACCTCTGCCCCAGTCTCAAGTCTTTTGCCGACCCTAACATGTTTTCGTCTAAGACTGCCCTGTATTTAGCTCCATCCATCTTCCCGTCAAATCTGACCAGCTTCCCTGTCTCTGCTGAATAAAAGCATCCCCTCAACATAATGTGGCCACCACCATGTTTCACGGTGGGGATTCTGTGTTCACAGTGCTGTGCAGTGTTAGTTTTCCACCACACATAGCGCTTTGCTTTTATGCTAAAAAGTAACATTTTAGTTTCATTTGACCAGAGCACCTTCTTCAACATGTTTGCTGTGTTCCACACATGGTTTCACACAAACTGCAAACGGGACATCTTATGGCTTTCTTTCAACAATGGCTTTCTTCTTGTCACTCTTCCATAATGGCCAGATTTGTATAATGCACGACTAATAGAGGTCCTGTGGACAGATTCTCCCACCTGAGCTGTGGATCTCTACCCCTCCTCCAGAGTTACCATGGGCCTCTTGGCTACTCCATGCCCAGCCTGTAAGTTTAGGTAAACGGCCATGTCTTGGTAGGTTTGCAGTTGTGCCATACTCTTTCCATTTTCGGATGATGGATTGAACAGTGTTTCGTGAGATGTTCAAAGCTTGGGATATTTTTTTTAACCTAACCCTGCTTTAAACGTATCCACAACTTTATCCCTGACCTGTCTGATGTGTTCCTTGGCCTTCATGTTGCTGTTTGCTTACTAAGGTTCTCTAACAAACCTCTGAGGGCTTCACAGAACAGCTGTATTTATACTGAGATTAAATTACATACAGGTGGACTTCTGAAGGCAATTGGTTCCACTAGATTTTAGTTAGGGGTATCAGAGTAAGCCACACTTTTCAGATATTTATTTGTAAAATATTTTGAAAACCATTTATCATTTTCCTTCCACTTCACAATTATGTGCCACTTTGTGTTGGTCTATCCCATAAAATCCTAATAAAATACATTTATGTTTTTGGTTGTAAAAATTCCAAGGCATTCCATGGGACCCAAGCGGCACTTTAAGAAGGGTGGCAACAGGGCGCACTGTCCGAGGATCTGAGGTTCCCTCCCTCTAGTGTGCAGTGTCATGCTGCTGTACTGCATCACTGCTGTCACTCACTGTGCTGGTGGATGCCTGGCTGGCCGTGACCCGCTTGAATTTGTTCACTAGCCTTCCCTGGCTCCCTGCCCATACTGGTTGCTAGCCGTGGCCCGACTGGCATCTAGCAACCAGTGACGTCAGGAGGAGGAGAGAGAAGCCCCAGTATAAAGAGCGGAGGAGGATTTTAACTCCCTCCTCCTCTGCTAGCTCCACCCACCTCCTCCCTGTTTGTTCTCCTCTGAGGCATGCAGCTGAAACATCGTGACTGACTACATACAGTGCACAGAGGGAGAGAGCTGGAGCCAAACCTTTGAGTTTAGGTAAAAAAAAATAAATAAAATAAAAGCATTTACATTACAGATGACTGATCAGGCTAAGAGCATCAGTGATGTCTCCCCAGTAGCCTGCATTCTGTGCTGTGCTGTCAGCACTTCACTGAAGAGCTCAGGGAGTGTGTATGTGTGTGTCAGCCTGGAGCCACTAGCAAGCCTCTCAGTGCAGACTGCAGAGAGGACGATCAGAAGATGTGTATGCTGGTAGAAGAGGAGAGGACAGATGGAATGGCACCCTGGGAGGGATGGAAGGAGGACACATCCTTAGATATCTGGCCAGGGTCCATGCTGGAAGATGTGACCCTCCCAAAAGTGAAGGACTACAAATCCCAGCATGGACTCTGCCCTGATATTTAAGGATGTGACTCCTCTTTGCTGGAGGGGGCATGTCTCTTTGCTGGATCGGCCATGTCTCTTTGCAGGATCGGGCATGTCTCTTTGCTGGAGGGGGGATGTCTCTTTGCTGGAGGGGGCATGTCTCTTTGCTGGAGGGGGCATGTCTCTTTGCTGGATCGGGAATGTCTCTTTGCTGGAGGGGGCATGCCTCTTTGCCGGAGGGGGCATGTCTCTTTGCTGGATCGGACATGTCTCTTTGCTGGATTGGGCATGTCTCTTTGCTGGGTTGAGCATGTCTCTTTGCTGGAGGGGACATGTCTCTTTGCTAGATTGGGCATGTCTCTTTGTTGGATCGGGCATGTCTCTTTGCTGGAGGGGGCATGTCCCTTTGCTGGATTGGGCTTGTCTCTTTGTTGGATCGGGCATGTCTCTTTGCTGGAGGGGGCATGTCTCTTTCCTGGATCGGGCATGTCTCTTTGGTGGAGGGGGCATGTCTCTTTGCTGGGAGGGGAATGTCTCTTTGCTGGAGGGGGCAAGTCTCTTTGCTGGATCGGGCATGTCTCTTTGCTGGAGGGGGCATGTCTCTTTGCTGGAGGGGGCATGTCTCTTTGTTGGATCGGGCATGTCTCTTTGCTGGAGGGGGCATGTCTCTTTGGTGGATCGGGCATGTCTCTTTGCTGGAGAGGGCATGTCTCTTTGCTGGAGGGGGCATGTCTCTTTGCTGGAGGGAGCATGTCTCTTTGCTGGATTGGACATGTCTCTTTGCTGGATCAAGCATGTCCCTTTGCTGGAGGGGGCATGTCTCTTTGCTTGATTGGGCATGTCTCTTTGCTGGATTGGGCATGTCTCTTTGCTGAATCGGGCATGTCTCTTTGCTGGATCGGTCAGAAGATGTGTATACTGGCAGAAGAGGAGAGGACAGATGGAATGGAAGGAGGACACATCCTTAGATATCTGGCCAGGGTCCATGATGGAAGATGTGACCCCCCAAAAGTGAAGGACTACAAATCCCAGCATTGACTCTGCTCTGATATTTAAGGATGTGACTCCTCTTTGGACTCCTCTTTCCTCCTGGTGGATCGGGTATGTCTCTTTGCTGGAGGGGGCATGTCTCTTTACTGGAGGGGGCATATCTCTTTGCTGGAGGGAGCATGTCTCTTTGCTGGATTGGGCATGTCTCTTTGCCGGAGGGGGCATGTCTCTTTGCTGGAGGGGGCATGTCTCTTTGATGGATTGGGCATGTCTCTTTGCTGGAGGGGGCATGTCTCTTGGCTGGATCAAGCATGTCTCTTTGCTGGATCGAGCATGTCTCTTTGCTAGATCGGGCATGTCTCTTTACTGGAGGGGGCATGGCTCTTTGCTGGATTGGGCATGTCTTTTTGTTGGAGGGGGCATGTCTCTTGGCTGGATCAAGCATGTCTCTTTGCTGGATCGAGCATGTCTCTTTGCTAGATCGGGCATGTGATCGTTTCTCTGTACGAGCTAGGTCGTTTCTCTGTACGAACTAGGTCGGTTCTCTGTACGGGGGAGGTCGTTTCTCTGTACGGGT
>BLSH010396882.1:757142-773217 GCA_018402905.1 Glandirana rugosa
AAAACTAGTCGGGTGACCTTAAAGGGATTTAACATATCCAAAATAAATGGAAAGTCAACGTAAATGGGATGCCCTGTCGTTTTTTATTAAACTGTCCCAAAATCGGTAAAAGACGAGATAGATTTCGTCCTTTTCAAACCCTATATGTATGTGAAAATAAATGTCATTTATCCAGTGTTGTCACGTGAAAAGATATAATGTAATATGTACAAAAGTGTGAGGGGTGTACTCACTGTTAAAAGTGTATGTATATCCCAAACTTTTCCTGCTTTAGATAGAGCAGAAAATGGCTAAAACCCTGTCAAATTATTTTTTGCTGTCCCGTAGGGTAAATGCAACTGAAAGGTAAATAAAACCTATACAATTTAGGGAAATTCCAGTGGGCTGATCAAAAAAAACCCCAACAAACAAAAACACAGAATTCTTCCATCCACACAATTGAGGTTGTTGAATCCTCCCCGCTGTGCCATTGATTTCTGACAGTAGGACTCCTCTTCTGTCAGAATACACTGATCAGTGGCTGCAGCCGCTAACTGACATTATTAGATCAACTTCTGTTGAGCGGAAATGGTCATCTATAGATAAAAATGTGGCCATTCCCTGTTGAACCGGCTGAATTTTGATGCATCTATGGACAGATTTAAACAGTTGACTCCTTACCACATGTCTCCATTGAAAGATGTATCCTTTCCTCTTGTTTTGGTGACAACTCAACTCTAATTTGCCATTATATTCGGTCTTGGTGGCAATGGTCACCAGGACAAATACAGAGGGAGAATCTACCTAGCAGGGACCCAGACAGATGACACAGACAGACGTACTAATCCTTTGCCACTCTTAAAAAAATAAATAAAAAGTTATACAAATCTACAGAGTAGCTTCAAAGGAAGCATCTTAAGCTGGCCATAGATTACTGACTGATGGAAAAAAAATAAAGAGATTCCTCCATCCATACAAGCGAGGTGGATAGAGGAATCCTCCCTACTGAGACACTGTGTTCTGACAGCGAGGGCTTTCCGCTGTCAGAATACACTGATTAGTGGCTGCAGTCGCTGATCGAGAAAAGTTTCCCAACATTCCTGTTCGACTGAAGTTAATTATTAGATTGAGTTCTGTCGAGCGAGAGGGGCCACAGCAGAATCAAAATCTGTCCTGTCGATGCTGAACTGGCCAGATTTTGACCCATTTATATCCAGCTTTAAAAGTATATATTTTTGCTTTCTATCATTATCCAAGACAGAGTGAGCACTAAGGTAGAAAGCTCACCATACATAAGTATCTTTCTTGAAACTTCTCAGCCGTGGCAATGTTCCCATCACATTAATCCACCTCTTATACCTTTTGTTTAGACTGAAACAGGTAGATGGGATTGCACTGATCTATTCTACTTAACTGAAAGGCACTTGAGTTTCAAGCGAGATCAAAAGATTTCTCCTCTATTATCGTAACTTATCTCATGGCTTGAAGGCAAATTACAGCTGAACAGACACCATACATAAAGAGTACACAAAACACACACAACAAGCAAATACTCTTTCCAATTTAAATAAACATTCAGGGAGAAGCACAAAAAAAAAGAAAACTGATTTGAGTTTTTTGCAGTAAGAATGTTAAACGGGTCATAAATGGATTGAAATTAGGCCGGTGCAGTAGGGACTGGCTGACTCTTGATCCATGTATGGGCAGGCTGGTTTTACACAAGTTGATTGTGATAGAAGGAAAGGCTCCCCACTGTCAGAATACAATACCACAGCAGGAGGGATTGATTCCCCCATTCACATGACATCTGTGTATGGGGAAATTGAGGCATTTTTCAAAATAAGAAAGAAAGAAAAATGCATAATGGGATGCCTTATGCATAGTTTCTGAAACATTCGCAACAATTCTAAAGCCGGTCATAGAGGGGTCAGCTTTATTCGTTCAACCAGCGGGTTGAACGAAAAAAAACTGACCCGATTCCCCCATCCACACATTCAAGGTGGATGGGCGAATCACTCCTGCTAAGCCATTGTATTATGACAGCAGGAAGACTTCCCCACCATCAGAATACACTGAACAGCGCGGCTGGCTATATCTGGCAATGCTGATCAAGCAGCATTTATCCAATAGGCTGGTTGTACAGAAGTAGAACAAATTCTTTACAACCAGGGTGCCCATACATGCATCGAAATTCGGCGGGTTCCTGCTAAACTGGCCGAAATCCGATCAATGTATGGCTGGCTTAACATAATAAATTAGAGCAGTAAGATAATTAAATTGAAGCTGAACTCTTGGTGGTTATGAAAGATCCAAGTAATGTAGTTTTGTATTCATTAATACATTGTTAAACGTAATATTTAAAATGCAAGCCATGTAAAGCTAGCCATGCACATAATGATTTCTCTAATTTAAGCCCTGTGAGCTGAACAAGAGAAATCAATCAATACCACTGAAAGCTGTTGCATTCAGTCACAGGACATGTGACTGTTTGAATACCCAAATAGTGACTGTGTCTGATTGAGGTGACTGGCCTCAAGTAATACACAGAGATGAACCAAATGCCCCTACATAAAGTTGTACCTGTTTATCTGTAACTCTCTTTTTTTACAGCTGTTCAAAGTCCAGAATTTATACAGCTTGTCTGGCCTTTTTTTTTTTTTTTCATTCTACCTGCTAGTTGAATGAAAAAAAAAGGACTCCACTCATCTATAGGTTGCCTAAGTTTAATGAAAATAATGTAAGCATTTAACCACTGGAGTCCCCAGGCCTTTTTCTTCTTAAATCTCCTTGAGTCCCAGAGCATTTTTTTTCAGTTTCAGCAATGTTTTGGTTACACACATTATACTTTTAAAATTTGTAGTCTATCCTAACTTGATATACATATTTTTTTCGGAACATATAGGGCTTCAATTTGGTAGAAAATGCAAACAAACTAAGGTTATTTCCTGTGTTTTTATTGGAAATAATAAAACAAATAAATAAAAAAATGTTCCTGTAATTTTCCCAATGCAACATTTATGAAATGTGTGCACCCACATATATTTACAACAAAATGTAATTAACAAAATCTGCTGATTAAAAAGATCTTACATTAGCGTGGCTTATTTGCTAGCGGAGTGGTAAAGCTCAAACTGAAAGCACGCTTTTTATTTTTGAAGAGCTTTAGTCTCCTTTTGACACTACAATACATTGCATGCAGGGGGGAAATGAATTGCATAAAATGTTAGCGTAACATTAGGACAAGATTAACCACTTCAGCCCCGGAAGGATTTCCCACTTTAGGACCAGAGCCCTTTTTGCGATTCGGCACTGTGTCGCTTTAACTGACTAATTGCGCGGTCGTGCGACATTGTACCCAAACAAAATTTGCGTCCTTTTTTTCCCCA
Organism: Glandirana rugosa; assembly: GCA_018402905.1. Classification (NCBI taxonomy): domain Eukaryota; kingdom Metazoa; phylum Chordata; class Amphibia; order Anura; family Ranidae; genus Glandirana; species Glandirana rugosa. The sequence continues at coordinate 760,508 of BLSH010396882.1, forward strand.
CAAATAGAGCTTTCTTTTGGTGGTATTTGATCACCTCTGCGTCATTTCTGATCGCCGCTATAAACAAAAGAAGAGCAACAATTTTGCAAAAAAACCCAAATTTCCTACTTTTTGCTAAAATACAAATCCAAAAAAAACCCATTTTTTTCTATCGGTTTTGGCCGATTTATATTCTTCCTCATATTTTTGTTAAAAAAATTGCAATCGGCGTTTATTGATTAGTTGGCGCAAAAGTTGCCGCGTTTACGGATGATGAGAATTAATTTCTGGTGTTTTTCTTTTTTTATTTTTTACTAGTAATGGCGGCGATCTGCGATTTTTTAGCGGTACTGCGATATTGCAGCGGACATGTCGGATTATTTTGAGACTTTTTTTGGACCATTGGCATTTATACAGCGATCAGTGCTATAAAAATGCACTGATTACTGTGTAAATGCCATTGGCAGTGAAGGGGTTAACCTGCAGGGGGCGCTCTAAGGGTTAACTGTGTTCTAACTGTGGGGGGACTGCCCTGGCTTGGAAAAGGGGATGATCACAGCTTCCATTTACAGGAAGGCTGTGATCATCGCCCTTCCCCCTTCAACAGAACGGAGGTCCGTGTTTACTTACACGGACCTCCGTTCTTTCAGTGCAGGGGAGCCATCGCCGGTAGCCGGCGGCGATCGATTCCGCCCTACCCGCTCCCTGGCTCCCCCCGAACACAGTGAGCGCACGAGCGCGCCTCCGGCGGCCTGTGCGCTCACAATGCTAGTTATCGCGGCCGCCGTCCTGTGACGGCGGTTCGCGATAACGAACCACCTTGTCGCCGGCACGCTGCGGCGGGCCGTCGGCAAGTGGTTAAGTCAGGTTGACAAGGGCATAACATTTAAACAATATTGCATTCAATTACATAAGCATTTGATGCTTGCGCAGTAAAGGCAAATGTCACCCAGATCAACTGACATCATTGAGGCAACCTGAGCATTAATTAAGGGAGGGAGATATAGATACTATAAAAAAAAATTTCAGGGCCTCATCCAGACCTCCACCCACCATACAGCTGTGCGGCAGTAGATTTACATCTAATATACAGTAGATATAGTGTTCAACTGCTGCTCCATACTGATAGAAAGTCCAGTGGCATCACTCCCGCTGTAGAAACAAATTTACTAAAACTGGAGCACTCAGAATCTGGTGCAGCTGTGCATGGTAGCCAATCAGCTTCTAACTTTAGCTTTGCACCATACTTTGCATGCATCCAACAAACACATAAATTCGTCTGATTCTGCAGATTTCTCCATAGAAGTGTGCTGTAAAGGAGAATGTAAACACAATGGGCCGGGGGGATTTACTAAACCTGGAGCATGCAAAGTATGATAACATAGAAAAATACAGAAGGCGCGTGGCCTAGCCTCTTATCCTCAGTACAGGCGGTCCCCTAGTTACAAACATCTGACTTACAAACGACTCCTACTTACAAAAGGAGGTAGACAACAGGAAGTGAGAGGAAATCTCCCCCTAGGAAGGGAAATTTACTCCTGTAAGAGTGATCATGGGAAAAAGGTCTCTCCATTGGAGCTTTATCGCCAATTCTTGTTCACACAACTCCTCAAAATTTTCAAAATCCAATTTTCATATGGACAGAAAGTGAGGTGAAATCTTCCAAACAGAAGCACACACGGTAAAACAAACCTTACAGGGGTGTTACCCCTTCCCTATGCTATACAAAAAAAATAAAAATGATTCTTTTGGCTGGAGTTACACTTAAAAAAGTACCTGTTCTGACTTACAAACAAATTCAACTTAAGAACAAACCTACAGTCCCAATCTTGTTTGTAACCGGGACCGCCTGTAACAGATTTTATTAATAAAAGGTAAGTATCATACTCACAAAAGTAGACTTGAATACAAGCACATCAAATCATTCCTCCATGAAAGTCCATGTGAAACTAGCCGGTTAACAGGCTTCGAGAAGTATCTCTTCCTCAGAGGCTCTGAGGAAGAGATACTTCTTGAAATGCATTAGCCAATGCCATTCCATGTTAGCCCCATGGGAAAGGGGCTAGTTTCACATGGACTTTCATGGAGGAATGATTTGATGTGCTTGTATTCAAGTCTACTTTTGTGAGTATGATACTTGCCTTTTATCAATAAAATCTGTTACTGAGGATAATGTGCTAGGCCACGCACTTTCTGTATTTTTCTATTTTATCATACTTTGCATGCTCCAGGTTTAGTAAATCCCCCCGGCCCATTGTGTTTACATTCTCCTTTACAGCACACTTCTATGGAGAAATCTGTAGATGCATTGGAAGTGTTTTTTTTAGTGTATTTTACTTGAACCGCTTGACCACAATGCCCCCTCACCACCTACTTTAACCCTTTGGTCCCTGTTCTGCACAAGGTTGCACTGCTTTTAGAGGGCAGTCCCATTCACTTGACTAAGTCATGTTTGGCAAGTGCTAATTCCTGCTGTGGCTGTAAAAATATTAAAGGGGGTGTAGTGGGGGGGGGGGGTTAAAAACAGGGCTCAACTATGGGGTTTTACCACCCCAAACTGCAAATGTAAACAAGCCCTTATGGTTCTGAGTCTCCTATCGCAGTTGCTTTTATGGAACCCCTGGGATGAAGACAGAGAGGGACCCCTGAGATAAGGACATAGAGGGGACCATGGGATGAGGACAGAGAAGGGCCCCTGGGATAAGGACAGAGGGCCCCTGAGATGAGGAAAAAGAAAGACCCCTTGTATGAGGACAGAGAGTGGCCCCTGGTATGAGAACAGAGAGTGGCCCCTGCTATGAAGACAGAGAGTGGACCCTGGGATGAGGACAGAGAGGGGCCCCTGTGATGGGGGGCTGAGAGGGACCCTGGGATGAGGGCAGAGAGGGGCCCTGGGATGGGGGCTGAGAGGGGCCCTGGAATGAGAGCAGAGAGGAGTCCTGGAATGGGGCAGAGAGGGGCCCTTGGATGAGGGTAGTGAGGGGCCCCTGGAATGAGGGCAGAGAGGAGCCCTGGAATGATGACAGAGAGTGGCCAATGGCATCTCTTTGATTTTGGGGAGAGGGGGTAAAAGGATATGTGGGGGGTGCTTTTGGAGGAGAGAGGACCTGTGCTATTTGGAGGGATTGGATTTGAAATCCCTCAACCCCACCTTCCAGCACAAGTTATCTCCCCTCCAAAAGCAACCCCCCAGAACATATCTTCTTACCCCACAGACCTGGCAGTGACAGCTGCCACAGAGGGGGGATCACTGCATGTGGGAGCCCTGGCACCCAGTAAAAGATGTGGGGAAGGTTTCCTAAGTGCCCACATTAGAGCGCCCTTGTTAGGCCAGTTACCAGAGCTCAGTGCCAGGAGTTTCTTATAGAGCCCCCTACTGGGAGCAGGAGACACTTTCTGTATTTTTCTATTTTATCATACTTTGCATGCTCCAGGTTTAGTAAATCCCCCCGGCCCATTGTGTTTACATTCTCCTTTACAGCACACTTCTATGGAGAAATCTGTAGATGCATTGGAAGTGTTTTTTTTAGTGTATTTTACTTGAACCGCTTGACCACAATGCCCCCTCACCACCTACTTTAACCCTTTGGTCCCTGTTCTGCACAAGGTTGCACTGCCTTTGCAGTGCAGCCCCATTCACTTGACTAAGTCATGTTTGGCAAGTGCTAATTCCTGCTGTGGCTGTAAAAATGTTAAAGGGGATGTAGTGGGGGGGGGGGTTAAAAAAGGGCTCAACTATGGGGTTTTACCACCCCAAACTGCAAATGTAAACAAGCCCTTATGGTCCTGAGTCTCCTATCACAGTTGCTTTTATGGAACCCCTGGGATTAAGACAGAGAGGGACCCCTGAGATAAGGACATAGAGGGGACCATGGGATGAGGACAGAGACGGGCCCCTGGGATAAGGACAGAGGGCCCCTGGGATGAGGAAAAAGAAAGGCCCCTGGTATGAGGACAGAGAGTGGCCCCTGGTATGAGAACAGAGAGTGGCCCCTGGTATGAAGACAGAGAGTGGACCCTGGGATGAGGACAGATAGGGGCCCCTGTGATGGGGGGCTGAGAGGGACCCTGGGATGAGGGCAGAGAGGGGCCCTGGGATGGGGGCTGAGAGGGGCCCTGGAATGAGAGCAGAGAGGAGCCCTGGAATGGGGCAGAGAGGGGCCCTTGGATGAGGGTAGTGAGGGGCCCCTGGAATGAGGGCAGAGAGGAGCCCTGGAATGATGACAGAGAGTGGCCAATGGCATCTCTTTGATTTTGGGGAGAGGGGGTAAAATGATATGTGGGGGGTGCTTTTGGAGGAGAGAGGACTTGTGCTATTTGGAGGGATTGGATTTGAAATCCCTCAACCCCACCTTCCAGCACAAGTTATCTCCCCTCCAAAAGCAACCCCCCCAGAACATATCTTCTTACCCCACAGACCTGGCAGTGACAGCTGCCACAGAGGGGGGATCACTGCATGTGGGAGCCCTGGCACCCGGCAAAAGATGTGGGGAAGGTTTCCTAAGTGCCCACATTAGAGCGCCGTTGTTAGGCCAGTTACCAGAGCTCAGTGCCAGGAGTTTCTTATAGAGCCCCCTACTGGGAGCAGGAGACACTTAGCAAACAAACAAGAAATAATGTTTATGTTATTGTTTGGGGGTGGCCCCTTCCTGTTCCAACAAGGCTGCGCACCAGTGCAGAAAGCAAGGTCCATAAAAAATGGATGAGCGAGTTTTGGAAGGAGGAACTTCACTGGTCTGCACACTGGCTTGAACTTGAACTTCACTGGCCTGCACAGTCCTGACCTCAAACTGATAGAACACCTTTAGGATGAATTAGAGCTGAAACTGCGAGCCAGACCTTCTCATCCACATATATATATATTTATTATATACACATACATTCACACACACATACAGTATGTATATATATACAGTATATATATATATATATATATATATATATATATATATATTTATTGTATATGCTGTGTATTATATATATTGTGACATGGGGACGTTAGCTCTCGTGGTAGATGCACTTATACAGTGAGCCCATGGCAAGCAGGAACTATTTTTAAGGGCCTGGTAGTCCACTTTTATTTAAAAGAAAGCAAATGTTCACAAACGAATGACTTCCCATGCAGGAGATCTTCTCCAACTTCAGCAGAAATACACACTCTGGAAAATGCCAAGCCACCTGGCTCATAAATAAGCTCACTCAGCTTCAATTTTAGAGCCACACTTTAGTTACAGTTCCCTGCTGCATGGCCCACCTCTGGGTTATGATTTGGGGTTCTCCTAAAAACCCCAATAGGATTCAACCTGACTCCTGGAACTGAGACATCTGTTTTCTGGCCTCTGGCTGGACCCTCTGACCCCTCAATGAGACCTTCTGTCTAATGGTTTCGGCTGGGTTCTCTGATCCTTCGATGAGACCTTCTGCCTCCCACACTGTGAGCTGTCTCCAACTGGGAGATCGGAGCTATCCTCAGACCTCAGTATATAATGACATTGCACATCTGAATACTCAGCCAGGTTGCAGGTGTCTAGCACAACCCAGACACAGGTTTGACTGTTCCCATCCAGAGCTGCAGAATCCAGAGAGAACCAAATACACAGCTTTCTCTGCCAAGAAACACTAGCCTGGATCATCACATTTACCCTAAATCCTGCGTCACATTTTCATATCTTTTCACAGTGACAGAGTTGTGTCCTGTCACTATATATACAGTATCTCACAAAAGTGAGTACACCCTTCACATTTTTGTAAATATTTTATTCCATCTTTTCATGTGACAACACTGAAGAAATGACACTTTGCTACAATGTAAAGCAGTGAGTGTACAGCTTGAATAACAGTGTAAATTTGCTGTCCCCTTAAAATAACTCAACACACAGCCATTAATGTCTAAACCACTGGCAACAAAAGTGAGTACACCCCTAAGTGAAAATGTCCAAATTGGGCCCAAAGTGCCAATATTTTGTATGGCCACCATTATTTTCCATCACTGTCTTAACCCTCTTGGGCATGGAGTTCACCAGAGCTTCACAGGTTGCCACTGGAGTCCTCTTCCACTCCTCCATGATGACATAACGGAGTCGGTGGATGTTAGAGACCTTGCGCTCCTCCACCTTCCATTTGAGAATGCCTCACAGATGCTCAATAGGGTTTAGGTCTGGAGACATGCTTGGCCAGTCCATCACCTTTACCCTCAGCTTCTTTAGCAAGGCAGTGGTCGTGGCAATGAATTCAGAAGATGCAGGCAATCCACCTAGTGGTAGATTGAATGAGCAGTGCCACCGCTTGGATCAGTTTGCCATAGCGTTACATAGGCTCCTGATTCACACTGCTCACCTGGATTCTCCCATGGTGGCCGTACCGGTACAACCTGTGTTGCAGGCCATCCCTGTTGCTGCTCCAGTCTCTGTGCAGGCACCCGCCTCAAATGCTACCTCTATAAGAGGTATGTCTGGTTCCAGTCTGCTTCCCCAGCAATTTGAGAGCAATCCAGTTCAATGCAGGGGGTTTCTCAACCAGATTGGGATATACTTTGAGATGCTGTCCCAGGCATTCCCCACTGAAAGAAGCAAAGTAGGCTTCATTATTTCTTTGCTTTCTGTTAGAGCCTTGACCTTGCCAAACCCTCAACGGGAGATACAAAAACCCATTGTCCTGAGTTACCCTGAGTTTGTGGCTTCCTTTAGAAGGGTATTTCACATTCGCGCACGCTTCACTTCTGCTGCCAAGAGCCTCATGTACATCAAACAGAGTATGAGAACTGTTGCCGATTACGCCATTGAATTCCGTATTCTGGTAGCAGAGGTTGCTTGGAAGAATGACGCCCTCATGGCTGCTTTTTCTCATGGTCTCTTTGATAACATGAAAGATGAGATATCAGCCTGAATCATACCTACGGATCTGGAGAAGTTGATCACGTATGTCATTCTCATTGCCTCCAGACTCCGAGAGAGACCTTCCTTTAAGGAGGGCTTGCGGAAGTCTCCTGTACATTTGTCTCCGAGCTTTGCAGTTCCATCCTTGCCTCCCTCATCTCCCATGCCTCCTGGTACCGAGTCCACCAGTGATGTAGAACCCATGCAGTTGAGCTTCACATGTCTCTCTGCGGATGAGAGGGCCTTTAGGAGGAGGGAGAGATTGTGCCTTTCTTGTGGCCAGGCAGGCCACTTTTTGAAGTCTTGTCCTACCCGTCCAGGAAACACCCGCACCTTGTGGTCCTGTAGGGGACAGACCTTAGGTGGCATTGTTATGTCCCCAATTATCCTGAAGGATAAGCCTTTAGTTCTGGTTACCCTTTCTTGGTCTGAGTTGTCCATTGAGACACAGGCTTTAGTCGACTCTGGGGCTGCAGGTCTGATCATAGATAGTGCCTTTGTGTCTAAGCACTCAATTCCACTGCAGCTTCGTGCCACTCCACTCTATCATTTTAGATCTGAAAGAATGGAGGCATCTCCTCGAAGGTACCACTGTGTCAGTCCTCATTTTGACTGACCATAAGAATCTCACATTCTTGTCTGAGGCAAAATGCTTATCGCCCAGAAGGGAGCAATGGGCTCCTTTTTTGTCAAGCTTCAATTACATTCTTATCAGGTACTAAGAATGTAATGGCTGATGCATTGTCATGACAGTTTTCCTTAACTTCAAGGATGGAGTCAGTTCCTGCTGCTGTAATACCTCCCGATCGTATTCTGGCCACTGTTCATACTAATCTCACTTCACCTTTGGGTGACAGAATTCTTGCCGCTCAAATCCATTCTCCTCCCAAGCAATTTGGTGACCGCTTCTTTGTCCCTGAGAATCTCCTCACTGCTATGGTCCAGACTTACCTTTCTCCCAAAGCAGCTGGCCACCCAGGGAAGAATTAACTAATTTGGGCTATTTCTCAACAATTCTGGTGGCTTAGTCTCCGCACTGATGTGACCACCTTCATAGCCACTTGTTCCGTGTGTTCTCAGTGTAAACACCATGACACCTTCCAGAGGCCTCCTACAACTCATACCCAATGGAGAGAGGCCTTGGGACCACTTGTCTATGGATTTTATTGTGGAGTTACCTAACTCCCAGGGCAACACAGTTATTCTTATGGTGGTTGGCTGGCTCTCAAAAATGTCACATTGTATTCCACTGGAGAAGTTGTCCACATCCAAAGAATTGACATTAATTTTTGCTCGGGAGATCTTTCGGTTACATGGGTTACTCAAGGTTATCATCTCGGACAGGGGTAGCCAGTTTGTCTCCAGGTTTTGGCGAGCCTTTTGTGCACAGTTAGGAATTCAGCTTTCCTTCTCGTCTGCGTATCACCCGCAGTCCAATGGGGTCACAGAACGAGCCAACCAAGCCTTGGAGCAGTTTCTACGTTGCTACATTTCTGACCACCATAACAACTGGTCAGACCTCTTACCTTGGGCAGAGTTTGCTCACAATAGTGCCGTCAATACCACTTCCTAATTGTCACAGTTTATGGTGAATTATGGTTTGCAACCATCCATGTTGCTTGACTCTTTTGTTCCTAAAAGACAGGAGCATCTCTTTGTTCCACTTGGGTGCAGGTCCAAGAGTCCTTGCAACGTGCCAGTGAGAGGTATAGACTCCGTGCTGACCACAGACACCTACTTGCACCTTCCTACCAGGTTGGGGAGACGGTCTGGCTGTCATCTCGTAACCTCCGACTCTGTGTTCCCTCACTGAAACTGGCACCACAGTTTATTGGGCCTTTCTGTATTCCCCGTAGGATCAACTCAATGGCTTACATATTAGGCCTTCCTTCTAACATGCATATTTTGAATGTATTCCATGTCTCCTTATTAAAACCTTTGACGTGCAACTGTTTCACCACCTCGGTACCACGTCCTCGCCCAGTTCAGGTTGAGAACCATTAAGAGTATGAGATACAATTGATCATTGACTCCCGTAGGTTCCATGGACGCATAAAGTACATGGTTCATTGGAAAGGGTACGGTCCGGAGGAACGTTCTTGGGTCTCATCCTCGGACGTACATGCTCCTGTCCTCCTCCTTGCTTTCCATGGACCTTTTCCCTTCAAACCTGATGGCCCCTCAAACCTAGCTCTCTGCCCTGCCTTCTTGTGCTCAGGTTGCTCAGCTGTCGGTTAGTTGCTAGCACTTATCGTTCCACAGTGGCTCACCTGGTGATCATTTCCTGCTCGTTAGTCCAGCCTACAGCCAGCTCTGGGCTGGCTTCAGGGCTCTGAAGAAGAGGTCTACACCTTGAAACATGTTAGCCATTCATCTTTGTGTGAGATGACAACCACATAGCGCTTGTGGTTATGGATTCGAGGGAATCTGCATGCTTGATTTTACAGCTCGCTTGTGAGTATATTTGTTTTTAACTTTTTAATAAATATTTTATCTGAGGATAATGCGCTAGGCCAGTGCGCCATTGTCTCTTATATTTTTGCTACAGGCAGCCCCTTCTGGCTATTTAAGCTGCCTGTTTCATTCCTTGGGTGCTTTCGCCTTGGTCAAACATATCTGTAAACTCTCTGCTGTGTTCCTGTTGAAGACCTGCCTGGCTGACGTGCCTTCTGGTTCCTGATCCTGTCTGCTGCCCCCGACTACACTGATCTGTGGCTTCCTGATTTACTGGCTGTTCTCACTACTCACTTTGGCTACCTACCCTGGCAATGTTTTGACTACGTTTACTATTTGTACCATTTTTACCATATATTATATTATATACGTATATTATATATTATATATTGAATTAAAAGGTGTGATTTTAACTACATTTTCTGTCTCCATCTGATTCATGGTTCCTGACATCAGCATCTTGAAGGGATGAAGAAAAGACTGCAGATAAACTGGTATAACTTATGCAGGAGCATTTGTTTCATCTCTGTGAATCACTTCACTGGGTATATGTAAGGGTTTACAACCACTTTAAGATCATTGACAGGTAAAGTGAATAATATTGATTATGTTCATTACAATGGCATCTAAGAGTCAGTGGGATATATAGTAAACATATTGCTCCTGAGGTTGATGTGTTGAAAGCAGAAAAAAATGTGCATCGTAGTTTGTTGTATGGAGGGGGCAAGGGCTCTGTGTGCCCCTCCTAAATGCACAAGTAACCATGGTTATGTTAATGCATTGGGAGAGTTTAATCAAGTTTAATCGTCTGTTTCAGAAAAGGTACCCCATGTGTTGAAGAGTGACCGGTATTAAGTGCCTAGTGTAGCCTAGAAGAACCCACCCTGGGCTGGGCCTCTCATATGACCCTTTCTTGGCGCCAACGAGGAGGGGAACATAGAGGACGTGAGGACCACTCCTGTGGCCCTACCCTTACAGGCCTATTATTGTCAAAAGCAAAAAGCCCAAACGATGGACAGTGCTGGGTTGCTAAGATTCCAACTATACATCAACAACCTCAAGACATGTACTAAGGAAGAAGTCAACATCAGATACATGTCATACTTCTCAGAGTAGTTCCAGAAGTCTTCTACTTTTTCTAGTGGTAGCTGAAGACCTTCATGCTCGTTGTCAGGGATTTGTTGGGTCTGTACTGTCCTGGCCTTATCAGAAAAAACAATGTGTAGTTTCAGTAACAAGCCTGAAGCCCACAGTGATCAATTTTGGGACCACAAAGGAAGAAGAGTTCATTGTGAGACTCCAGTACAGCAGTGTTAATTTTGTCTAATAAAATAATTTTGTAGACTAAATTAACATTATTTTGGTTGACTAAAATACAACTAAAACAATTCAGATGACTAGAATATGACTAAAACTAAAATGGTATTTTAGTCAAAAGGCTATGATTAAAACTAAATCAAAATTTGGTGTCAAGAAGAATATCACAAAGGCTAAATCTGTGTCTGTAGTGCATAGCCGTATATCACAACAGCTAAATCTGTGTCTGTAGTGCATGTTCAAACATTAATACCATAAATAATAACATGCTATTAGGTTTTGACTCCAGGAGTATATAATGAATTTGGAAATTCTAGAGAAATGCATAAATAATGTATTGCAATTTAACCAAACCCTTTAGATTTTAGTCTAATAAAATGATTATAGTTGATGAAAATATAGGAGATTTTAGTTGACTTAGGCCAAGTTCACATACTGTATGTGCGGCCGCAGGTTCGTACCTGGGGTCTGGTGCATGTCTGTTCATTGGTTCAGGTGCAACTCAGATCCTTATTTTACCTGAATTCGCACCTGAACTGGATCCAAACACACACAGGACCCTTTTGCAAGCCGCTCCACGGCCGGCCTGGACCTGTGTGAACCTGTCATGCGAATTGGATGTGGGGAAACTTGCATCCAATTTGCATATATGTGAACCCAGTCTAAAAGGTAGGAGATTTTAGTTGACTAAAATACAACTAAAACTAAAACAACTCAGGTGACCAAAATACGACTTTGAATTAAAAGACAATGACTAACACTGAATTGAAACAAAGGTGTACGTTTATAAAGCAGTGTAAAAAATCCACTGCACAGTTCTCCGGCATTCACAGAGGAGATCGTTCTCCCCTGTGTGCCTGTTTATAAAGGTGTGTAGATCCCTTCACAGTTGGTGAAGTGAAGTGATCTACAAACGCTTTAAACACTGGAGAACGCCCCAATCTCGTGAGACATTACGAGATTACGGCACCGAAATTCACAGAAACTCAGAGATGTCCATTTATTAAGCAGTGATAAATTATCACTGCTCAGTAACGGACATCTCCGAGGAGCCCGCCCAAACAGTAAATAAAATTATTAGCCCCCCTACACTATATATGTATATATAAACACACACACACCTTATATATACATATATATACACATACATTATACATAAATGTATATACACACATACATCATATACATGTATATACATATATACACATATACAGGGCAGGGGGACATGGCTACTGTGTTGGGGGGTCTGAACGAGGCAGGAGGAAGTCTCTAATCTTCCTCCTTCCCCAGGATTCCCTCTTCACCCCCCCCAATTCTCCACCTCTGAGCTGGTGAAGCGGGGAGGGTGAATTCTGCCCGAGATCACCTGTGATGTGCAGTGATCACAGCTTTTTAAACTGACCGTTTCTGTGTCAGTGGATGAGAGTTGGAGATGTGCAGAGATAATCGGTGAAGAACAGCTTCTCTCCCCATTATCTCTGCTTTATAAACGGAAAATGAGCTGTGATCAGCGGTGATCCTTGGGATCACGGCTGATCACAGTTTTATAAAAGGACACCTTAATGTCAAAATTAACATGGCAGTACAGAAGAAGTAATTTCCTTCCTATTCATTTGTATATTGGCAATTATTAAGGAATCTGTTCTTCCATTAGGGGCACCAAGCGAAGCCCCCCATCCATGCTTCCGGCCCCCTATGCAGGGCACCGGACGCATGGATTGCAATGGGGGGGGGGGGTATTTTTTTGAAGCATGTAATCAGAGCCAGGGGCTATAATGGACTTCAAAAAAGGGTGGGCTCGGTTACCTTCTTGTCTAAGGAATTATTAACGGTTATATGTTTACTTATCCTTCCTTTAATGAAGAAGACATGACGGTACAATTAAAACTGTAATTCCACAGGAAAATATTTTGACACTAGTCGGCACTAGGGTTCCTAGTGGCGACTAGTGTCGAGTAAAAGGCAAATATTTCGTCTCTATTACCCCTCTCTTCGACAAGAAGTGGCTAATAGAGACGTGTAGAGGTTGAGAGTAGGTGACTGTGTCTTTGCCAGTCAAATTTTTCGACACTAGTGACGTGTAGT
>BLSH010396882.1:861007-873763 GCA_018402905.1 Glandirana rugosa
AACCATACCCCCTTGTACTGACCGGACGTGTCTCAGGACTGGAGTTGGACTATCTTGTGGAAAACCGACTTAATCTCGTCTCTGACGCTCGGTCCGGAAGAGTAGGTTGTAGTCACGGACTGGAGTGTTTACGTGAAGACCTTCTTACTTGTTTGTAAGGGTATCTGTGAGGATTTGGAATACCTGTCGGAAGGGTCTGGACTCTGTGCAGGCCAGTCATGTTCCCCCATACCAACCTCCCTCGTCCATGTCTTTATGGACCTTGCTTTGTGCACTGGTGCGCAGTGATGTTGGAACAGGAAGGGGCCACCCCCAAACTGTTCCCACAAAGTTGGGAGCATGAAATTGCCCAAAATGTCTTGCTGATGCCTTAAGAGTTCCCTTCACTGGAACTAAGGGGCCAAGCCCAACCTCTGAAAAACAACCCCACACCATAATACCCCTTCCACCAAATGATTTGGACCAGTGCACAAAGCAAGATCCATAAAGACATGGATGAGTGAGTTTGGGGTGAAGGAACTTGACTGGCCTGCACAGAGTCCTGACCTCAACCAGATAGGACACCTTTTGGCTGAATTAGAGCGGATATTGTGAGCCAGGCATTCTCACCCAACATCAGTGCCTGACTTCATAAATGCACTGCTGGAAGAATGACCAACTACTCCCATAGACAAACATCCTAAACCTTATGGACAGCCTTCCCAGAAGAGTTGAAGATGTTATGGCTGCAAAGGCTGGGCCAACTGAATATTGAACCCAACGGACTAAGACTGGGATGCCATTAAAGATCATGTGCATGTAATGGCAGGCATCCCCATTGCCTAGCTTGTATATCTGGCAAGATTTGCAATGGTGTTGGAACCCTCATACACATAAATACTACATTTAGCCATAATTTAGGTAAGGCCCTGAGTCATGTTTAACAACATAGAGAGGACAAACAACATCCCTACATAAAGCAACATGCTCGGAAATTGAACTCAGGACGTCTCCAAAGGCTGACAGAATTGTTACCTTTAAAACCACAGGGCTTACCCACGGCAAGGCCTCCTACACATAAATACACAGATACTGCATGTCTAGGAATATATAGGACTTACATTAGTCAGGAGTAAATCTTCTAAATGTAATCTGAGATTTTTGGTGGTTCTTGCTGCGCGAGCATAGAATATATTAATTATTATATAATAAATTATTATATAATAAAAAAAATAATTATATTAAAGTTATCCTCAGATTTTTGGTAATGACATTTTTATTTCTGATGTTGGTACACATATCACATTTTGGGGCTCAAATTAGGATCATTTGAAAAGAATAAAAAAATAAATGGGACTAATTTTAAATTTCCATAAGCAATGGTATTGTTTGTGGTTTGTAAAGACACCTGTGTGAGAAAGATACATTTCATCTCAACATGAAATGGATTTATTTGATAAAGTAACAATTGTACCTTTAGAATGAATGGCAGAAACTTGCACTTGGCTAAATAACTCTCCTCTTCACTCCCAAAAAATGTGTGTAAAATAACACTCATTTTGGTATTTACTAACTACTCAAGGAATTACTCCATGAGAGTTATTTTGAGAGTGGTTTTGTGTCTGAGCATGCTCAGTTGTGCTCTGTGCCTAGGAGTAAGGCGGCGGGGAATTGATCTCTTCTCAGACTTTTTAAGATATTTCAGTGTAGAAATCACTTTTTTCACACAGTTTAAAAGCAGATTATCTTTAAACAATATACCGCATATTTTAGCACAATTTAGGAGATCAGATCATGCTCCAAACATTATTTCTATTTGCACAACTCCAGGTCTGGACTGGAGTAAGGAGTTGGGAGTTATCTGTGACCTGGGAGCTTTAGTGAATTCAATTTTGGGTGTAAATCTACTCCAGAGCTATTGTGAATACTGTTGTAGCTCTATTTAGCACCATTTGCCATTTCTGAGAGTTAAATAGCTCTCAGGAGTACATTTACTCCACTGAACTCTTTAGTAAATAAACCCCTATATCACGCTATATATAAGTGAGGCGCTTATACTTTTTCTACCAGAACTTTCTCAGTGTAGTAATTGGAAAATATGGTAACAACAACTTAAATGTAACAAGCAATTGATGGAGAAAGAAGAAGTGAAAAGAGAGAAAAGAGAAAAAAAATAGCTGGTGTGCTCTGCACACAGTAACCTGGGGAAGTGGTTAACAGGAGTGAATGCGCTCAAACTGGATCATGTATGTGCGTGGGACCCTTGGTTGTAGTATTTGCCGGATTCAATCTTTGTCGGTGTCCGGGCTTTCAGGGGGCGGGTAGATCAGTCGGTGTCTTGTATGCTCTGTCGCATTGGGAGGAAGAGGTAGGAGCCCCCACTTGGTAAGCTTCTTATTGCCGTCTGAATGGGTATGACTTGGTGCTGATAGGTGACCAGCAGTTTGGTCGGGAAGCCCCACTTGTAGGTAATCTTCTTTTCTTGCAGAATGGAGGTGACTGGCATGAAAGATCTGCGGAGATCCATAGTAGCTTTTGAGAGGTCATTAAAGAACATGATATTAGTGTAAGGAGAGGGTAGCGGCCCAGCTTTCTTGGCGGCGTGCAGGATTTGCTCCTTTACTGGGAAGTAATGCATCTTTGCTAGAATGTCCCTTGGGATATCAGATGCGAGATGTGCGGGCTTTGCAATCCTATGTGCCCGGTCGATCAGTAAATCGGGTGTTTAAGCGGGGTAGCAATTTAGAGGAAAGCTGTTGCAGGTAGGTAATGATTTCATTAGCTTTAACCGTTTCCAGATCCCCTCTGATTTTTATGTTCTGTCGCCTCGAGCGATCTTCCAGGTCTGCCAGTTTCAGATTAATCCTGTGTATCTCTGACATGTGGTGATCATGAGCATCTACCAGTTCATTGTGTGCTTTAACATGGTCCTGCATATGTCCCTCCAGATCAGTGGTTCTGTCTTCCAGGCAGTCAGCCCTGTCATGGATCTGTGACAGGGAGACATGTAGTTCCCTGTGCAGGTCCTTCTGCAATGTCAGTAGCATGACTTTCAGTGAGGCCTCTGATACTGTGTTCTCTGTGGCAGGGATAGCTGCTAGTGCTGTGTTGTGTTAGGGAGGTCTGTGTCGGGGCAGGCCCAAAACTGCCTTTTGAGTTGTGGCTCCTTGCTGGGTGAGAGAGCAGGAGAGGACGCCAGCCTCTTACCTCTATCAGACGGCTGAGCACCGACTGGGGACTCTGGAGTGGGGAGGGTGTCCATGGTTTCTCCAGTGGTGCGTACAGTCCCCTCTTCCCTCACAGGAGCATCAGGTCTCGCTACACCACCTGTGCAGCGGGGCAGCGCGCCCTGATCGTTTGTTGAGCCGGCGCCCTCTGTGGAGCAGGGCGGCGTTCGCTGAGCCGGCGCCATCTTTGGCCTTGTTCATGCTGGTGGGACGGTAGTAATCCGTTAGACGGCGAGGTGCGGCGGCATGTAACGATTGACGGGCATGCCCTGGACGGTCCGCTCGGTGTGTCCTTGCTGTGGGGTGACTTTCTCGGGTCCCAGGGTCACTGAGTGTCGCTGTGATCCGAGTATGGGAGCGGAGCTCTGGATCTAGTCAGCCATCACACTCTGCTGCAGGCCACGCCCCCCATCCAGGTCTTTTTTTAAAACAATCTACTGAGTTGGTCAGAACAAGCTCTTGATGGAGTTTATTCCACATTTTCACAGCTCTTACTGTTAAGAAGCCTTTCCGTATTTGGAGATTAAAGCCTCGTACACATGCACTGATTGTCGTACGACCGCACGTCCAACTTTTGTCCAAATTGGCTGTCCATGGTTTTGTCTAGCTCAGAGTTTCTCAACCCGTGGTATGCGTACCCCTAGGGGTACGTGCACCATGGGCAGGGGGTACGCCAGCTGTGTGGGGGGCAGGGAGCCAATTGCTGCTCTGATGCTGGGTAAAGGGTTTTATGTAGCGGCGGCTTGCTGTATATAGCCGCCGCTACACAGTATTACAATTGCAGAGCTGCCCGCAGCAGAGCGGTGAGGGTGCCTTACACACTTTTCCCTGACAGGAGCTTCCTGTCATGATGTCACTCTGAGGGCGGGAGCGGGGGACGGAAGAGGAGTGCTGCCTCTGCTCAGAGTGTCCACTGTCATGGACAAGTGAGTGAGCAGAGGCTGATAACACTGCAGTCCGTAATGTTATCTGTGCTCTGCAGTGCTGAACTTTTTTTTTTTGAAGGGGGGGGTGGTTAATCTACATTGCATTTGTAATATGCAGCATGGAAGGGGTAAATGTATTGCCATTGGTTACTGATGCATTAGTGACCAGTATCAGTTAATTAACCCTTTTGTGCTGCATTAGTGGCAGTGTAAATTAATCCCTTTATGATGCAGCATTAAGGGGTTAATAAACACTGACACTGGTGTCACTAATGCAGCACAAAGGAGATATTGTCACTGGTCACTAATGCATCAGTAACCATTGGCAATGCAGTAACCCCTTCCATGCTGAATATTACAAATGTGGCTGTATTGCTGGTACTGATCAGGCTGCAATGCTGGACACTGATCAGGCTGTATTGCTGGGCACTGATCAGGCTGTATTGCTGGGCACTGATCAGGCTGCAATGCTGGGCACTAATCAGGCTGCAATGCTGGGCACTGATCAGGCTGTATTGCTGGGCACTGATCAGGCTGCATTGCTGGGCACTGATCAGGCTGTATTGTGGGCACTGATCAGGCTGCGATGCTGGGCACTGATCAGGCTGCAATGCTGGGCAATATTCAGGCTGTATTGCTGGGCAATGATCAGTCTGTATTGCTGGGCGCTGATCAGGCTGTATTGCTGGGCACTGATCAGGCTGCAATGCTGGACACTGATCAGGCTGCAATGCTGGGCACTGATCAGGCTGTATTGCTGGGCACTGATCGGGCTGCAATGCTGGGCACTGATCAGGCTGCAATTCTGGGCACTGATCAGGCTGTATTGCTGAGCACTGATCAGGCTGTATTGCTGGGCACTGATCAGGCTGCATTGCTGGGCAGTGATCAGGCTGCATTGCTGGGCACTGATCGTGCTGCAATGCTGGGCATTGATCAGGCTGTATTGCTGGGCACTGATAAGGCTGCGAAGCTGGCCATTGATCAGGCTGTATTGCTGGGCACTGATCAGGCTGCAATGCTGGGCACTGACCAGGCGGCAATGCTGGGCACTGATCAGGCTGCATTGCTGGGCACTGATCAGGTTGTATTGCTGGGCACAGATCAGGCTGTATTGCTGGGCACCAATCAGCCTGCAATGCTTGGCACTGATCAGGCTATATTGCTGGGCACTGATCAGGCTGCATTTCTGGGCACTGATCAGGCTGCATTTCTGGGCACTGATCAGGCTGTATTGCTGGGCACCGATCAGGCTGTATTGCTGGGCACTGATCAGGCTGCAATGCTGGGCACTGATCAGGCTGTATTGCTGGGCACTGATCAGGCTGCAATGCTTGGCACTGATCAGGTTGCAATGCTTGGTACTGATGAGGCTGTATTGCTGGGCACTGGTCAGGCTGCATTGCTGAGCACTGATCGGGCTCCAATGCTGGGCACTGATCAGGCTGCAATGCTGGGCACTGGTCAGGCTGCAATGCTGGGCACTGGTCAGGCTGCAATGCTGGGCACTGATCAGGCTGCATTGCTGGGCACTGATCAGGCTGCATTGCTGGGCACTGGCAAGGCTGCATATGATGGGCACTGGCAAGGCTGTGTTTGATGGGCACTGGCAAGGCTGCATTTGATGGGCACTGGTAAGGCTACATTTCATGGGCACTGATAAGTCTGCATTTGATGGCCACTGATCAGGCTGCATTTGATGGGCACTGGTAAGGTTGCATTGGTGGGCACTGATCAGGCTGCATTTGATGGGCACTGATGAGGCTGCATTTGATGGGCACTGGTAAGGCTGCATTGGTGGGCACTGGTAAGGCTGCATTTGATGGGCGCTGGTAAGGCTGTATTTGATGGGCACTGGTGAGGCTGCATTGAGGGCACTGGTGAGGCTGCATTGATGGACACTGATGAGGCTGCATTGATGGGCACTGGTGAGGTTGCATTGATGGGCACTGGTGAGGCTGCATTTGATGATGATTTTGCACACAAACAAAAACCATCACAAACACACACAGAAATCATCACAAACACGTACTGACATTACACATACACACACAGAAACAATGACATCCAAGCAATAGAAATTACTTTCTCGAGACAGGGGTACTTAGGAAATTTTTTTAGATCTGCAGGGGTACTTCACTGTAAAAAGGTTGAGAAACATTGCTCTAGACCATTCTGAGCACACATTATTTAACACCACCCTTTGGACGCGTCCCTGTAGCCAGTTTTCTATCCAAGAACAAACTCTATGGTCCATGTCTACAGACCTCAGTTTGTAGATTAATGGCCCGTACACACGGTACAATTATTGGCCGAAAACTGTTGTACGACAGCCCGTCGTACAATAATACGCCTGTTAGTACGCTCCATTCGACAGCCGATTTTCAAATATCGCCCAATAGAAGTTGTATGAGCAAACTAGAAAACTTTTGTCTGCCAACCAGGCATCAGCTGATTTTCAGCTCGTGTGTACAGAAGTTGGACAAACAAAAGTTGTAAGTACAAACACGCATGCTTGGAATCCAGGAAGTGTTCGGTCATGTAAACCTGTGTCCGTATTTCACAATTCACATTCACCTGAACTTCCTCTTTATACACTCATAACACATCACTACACTCGTCTTTGTCGAATGATAATTTTGGGAAAAGTTGGACGTGCAGTCATATGACAATCCCATCGTGTGTACGAGGCTTAAGTGTTTGCGGGGCACTGTATCAAATACTTTTGCAAAATCCAGATACACCACATCCACAAGCCTACCTTGGTGGCAGCTCACTTCCTTGTAGAAGGTTAACAGGTTGGTTTGGCAAGAAGGACATAAACCCATGCTGATTACTACTAATGATACTGTTTTCATCCACAAATTCTTAGATATAGTTCCTTATCATCCCCTCAAATAGTTTACATACTATTGATGTTAGGCTGACAGGTCTGCAGTTTGCAGGAATATATATCTGCCCTTTTTTGAATATTGGTACCAAAAAAAGGCAGAAATATATTCCTGTAAACTACAGACATGTCAGCCCAACATCAATCATTATGACACTTCTCAATCTATTTTTTTTATATAATGAAGGTATTTTATGGAAGTATGCATTTCTAAATGAACAAAACATAATTGAATATTATTATGTATGGGTAATAACATCAGGGATTATTTATCCAGGGAATATCCAAATGTCTTATGGAGGATCAGGAAGGAATGTATTTTTCCCTCACTTGAGCAATGCTTCATTGGGATGTTTGACTTTCTGATCAACCGTGAGTATTGGATTTTGTATATTTTGTATATAGAGGTTCTCTATTTATTCATATTTATTTATTTTCCTTTTTTTTCTGGCTGAACTAGATGGACTTGCATCTTTTTTTCAACCCGACTATGTAACTATTATGTTACATAGTTTATTTTGGAAATGTATATAGAAAAGCTATTTTAAATTCAAGTACTGTAAGTTCACTAGTATTATACTATGCTTGCTGTATATTATAAGATATTATAATTATGTACTATTATAGATTGTGCCTATAACCTAGCAATGAACATGTAAGGCAGTCCATAGATGGTGCAAATTTCTTTCCTGCAACCACGGTTGCAGGAAAGAACTTCACATGATTCCCCCATCAACACAGAGAGTGCTGACAGGGTAATCCCTACTGCTGAGCAAATATCTGCTCCCGTGGGGGGGGGGGGGAGCCGTCCACACACCGGGGAAGACAGTGATTACTGCTAGCAGCTATAGCAGCCGATGATCCCAATTGAATCCGCCGTGCTGGTTGTATCAAAGTTGATCGATCAATCAACTTGGTACATTAAGCCTGTCCACACAAGGTTTAAGACTCGCCTGGTTTCTGTTGTACTGGCTGAGATTTGAACTGTCTATGGCTGGCCCTAATGGTTTCAGGATAATTGGTTACTTCCACCCCTGATCTATTTAGGTGTTTGTTGAAATCTGCTTTCCTGAATAAGAAATGGCGTCTCGTTTGCAGACACAATAAATATAAAGTCATTGAAAACAAAAAAAGTACAGTTTCCAAGCGGTTGTGCTTTGGATTTAAACCACTAACCACAAGCCCACCTGCACCATTGATTAAGGTCATGAACAAAAGACGCCCTGAAGCACCTGGAATAAAAACTGGCTAATGTTAGGCGAACCGCTGACTCCTCTAGGTTAAGTCTATACAACTGGAATAAATGTAGATGTACAGTATAACAGCAACTCACTAAGGTGAATAATACCTTACTTTTAATAAGTTTCCTGTGTCATATCCATCTACACCTACAAGTGCTTTTCCTCCTGTATGTGTTTTTTTTTCAGCTCCACTTACGTTGAGGGTTGTTTTTGGTAGTTCAGAGAAGGTAGCAGGGAAAACTGATTGTTTTGATATATCAGTTCAATGCACAGGGAGCTACACAGACTCTGAAATTCTGGAAAGATTAAGTTATTTTCTGTACTTACAGAACATGTACCTTGAAAAAAAGAAAACGAAGGCAGTTACCACATATAAAAATTGGTAAATATGAAAAAATGAATGTAGTCACCAGATCTAAGAATTGGTAAACCTGAAGAAAATGATGTAGTCACCAAACCTAAGGACTGCACAATATATATATTTGGCTTTTGGTTTAGGTGTAACCTGAGATTTTTGGAATTAACTGTAGATTAGAGAGCTCCCTAAATGTGGGTAAAGAAGATTTGCTTTCTATGTTTTTTTATCCCCAGGCTTTCTGTATATGGGACTCCTTTATTCCTAAAAAAATGGATTTCCAGATCACCAGACTGCTGGCAAAGAGCTGCATACCTTAGAGATACAAACTACAGAAAGATACATAATACACTGCTCAAAAAAAATAAAGGAACACTTTTTTAACAGATTATAGCATCAAGTCAATTAAACTCCTGGGATATTGATCTAGTCATTTAAGTAGCAGAGGGGGTTGTTAATCAGTTTCAGCTGCTTAGGTGTTAATGAAATTAACAACAGGTGCACTAGATGGGCAACAATGAGACAACCTCCAAAACAGGAATGGTTTTACAGATGGAGGCCACCGACATTATTCTCCCTACTCATCTTTTCTGACTGTTTTTCAATAGTTTTGCATTTGGCTAGGGTTAGTGTCACTACTGGTAGCATAAGGTGAAACGTTGCCCTATAAAGGTTGCACAGGCAGTCCAACTCCTCCAGGAGGGCACATCAATATACACCATTGCCAGAAGGTTTGCTGTGTCTCCCAGCACAGTCTCAAGAGCATGGAGGAGAATCCAGGAGACAGGCAGTTTACTTCTAGGAAAGCTGAACAGGCCAGTAGAAATTCCCTTACCCATAAGCGTGACTGGTATCTACTCCTTTGTGCAAAGAAGAACAGGGTGAGCAACTGCCAGAACCCTACAAAATGACCTCCAGCAGGCCACTGGTGTGAATGTCTCTGACCAAACAATCCAAAACAAACTTCATGAGGGTGGCCTGAGGGCCCAACGTCTTCTAGTGGTCCCTGTGCTCAATGCCCAGCACCGTGGAGCTCGCTTGGTGTTTCTCCCTCTGCCCTCCCCTCCTGTTTAGTGCTCACTAAACTAAAGCTAGACTTTCCCAATTTCTTCCATGCTCCCTCCGTCAGTGTTGGTAATTTGCAGAGATGGAGAAAGTTATTGTCTTCTTTTTATGCTTTAAAAGACTGGCAAAACATCCTTTGTACTGCAATTAGCTAAAGTCAAATTGTGTTGGAGTCAACTTCTGCAGGTGATACGCAAAAAATTTGAATATCGTGCAAAAGTTAATTTATTTCAGTAATGCAACTTGAAAGGAGAAACTAATATATGAGATAGACTCATTACACGCAAAGCAAGATCGTTAAAGCCGTGATTTGTCATAATTGTGATGATTATGGCTTACAGCTCATGAAAACCCGAAATAAACAATCTCAGAAAATTCGAATATTGTGAAAAGGTGCAATATTCTAGGCTCAAAGTGTCCCACTCTAATAATCTAATTAAGCCATAACACCTGCAAAGCCTGAGCCTTTAAATGGTCTCCCAGTCTGGTTCAGTAGGAATCACAATCATGGGAAAGACTGCTGACCTGACAGTTGTGCAGAAAACCATAATTGACACCCTCCATAAGGAAGGAAAGCCTCAGAAGGTAATTGCAAAAGGAGTTGGATGTTCCCAAAGTGCTGTGTCAAAGCACATTAATAGAAAGTTATGTGAAAGGGAAATGTGTAGAAGGAAAAGGTTCACAAGCAGCAGGGATGACCGCAGCCTAGAGAGGATTGTCAGGAAAAGGCCATTCAAAGGTGTTGGGGACTTTCACAAGGAGTGGACTGAGGCTGGGGTCAGTGCATCAAGAGCCACCACACACATACGGATCCTGGACATGGGCTTCAAATGTCGTATTTCTCTTGTCAAGCCGCTCCTGAAGAACAAACAATGTCAGAAGCGTCTTACCTGGGCTAAAGAAAAACAGACCTGGTCTGTAACTCAGTGGTCCAAAGTCCTCTTTTCTGATGAGAGCAAATTTTGCATCTCATTTGGAAACCAAGGACCCAGAGTATGGAGGAAGAATGGAGAGGGACACACTGCAAGATGCTTGAAGTCCAGTGTGAAGTTTCCACAGTCTGTGTTGATTTGGGGAGCCATGTCATCTGCTGGTGTTGGTCCACTGTGCTTCATTAAGTCCAGGTTCAACGCAGCCATCTACCAGGAGATTTTGGAGCACTTCATGTTTCCTTCTGCAGACGAGCTCTATGGGGATGCTGACTTCATTTTCCAGCAGGACTTGGCACCTGCCCACACTGCCAAAAGCACCAAAACCTGGTTCAATGATCGTGGGATTACTGTGCTTGATTGGCCAGCAAACTCGCCTGACCTGAACCCCATAGAGAATCTATGGGGCATTGCCAAGAGAAAGATGACAGACATGAGACCCAACAATGCAGAAGAGCTGAAGGCCGCTATTGAAGCATCCTGGTCTTCACCTCTGCAGTGCCACAGGCTTATAGCTTCCATGCCATGCCGAATTGAGGCAGTAATTGCTGCAAAAGGGGCCCAAACCAAGTGCTGAGTACAAATGCATGCTTATACTTTTCAGAG
Source organism: Glandirana rugosa (assembly GCA_018402905.1). Lineage (NCBI taxonomy): Eukaryota > Metazoa > Chordata > Amphibia > Anura > Ranidae > Glandirana > Glandirana rugosa. The sequence goes on from BLSH010396882.1 coordinate 872,226, forward strand.
GTCTGACATTGTTCTATGTACAATCCTTGTTTTATTGATTGCATGTAATATTCTAATTTTCTGAGATTGTGGATTTGGGGTTTTCATTAGCTGTAAGCCATAATCAACACAATTATGACAAATCACTACATTTGCGAGTATATCTCATATATTTGTTTCACCTTTTAAGTTGCATTACTGAAATAAATGAACTATTGCATGATATTCAAATTTTTCGAGAATCACCTGTATGTCTTATTGAAGAATTAAAGTGATTGTAAATGATAACCTTGTAAAAACAACCCATTTAGTTTAAAATAGAAATGAAAGGCAAAACATTTTTGTATAGATAGAAAAATACATTATAAATAGATTAATATTAGGGAATAGGGAGGAGATTGAAGGGGAAAGGGAAAAGGAAAAAGGGGGATTGGAGGGGAAGGAGGGAATGAGGGGAAAAATGGGACTATTGCGGTAGATTTGCGGTAAAGAGTAGATCCCAGTATATTATGCGAGTCAATATATATCTGAATGTCTAAGAAAGATATACTTTGTTGACTGCAACTCATGGTGAATTTGAGATTAAATGTATTGATAGAAATAGTATCCATGAACTGTGTTAATTCATCACGTGTGCCAGTCCATAAGATTAGCACATCGTCAATGTATCTATGCCAGGAATATGATCCAAGAAATGTGACATGTGTTCATCCGAAAATAGTTCTTTCTCCCACCCCCCCCCAGGTACAGATTGGCGTAGGCAGGGGCACAACGTGTGCCCATTGCCACGCCCTGTACCTGGAGGTAGTGGGAGGAATCAAACATAAAACAGTTGGCGGTAAGGATGTAGGTGAGTAGATTAATAACAAAGTTGTTATATGGAGTTGAGAGAGGACCTCTATCCATTAGGAACTTGGTAACAACTTCTATCCCCTTGGAGTGGGGGAAAGAGTTGTATAAACTCTCTATGTCTAGGGCCACTAGCCATGTATTTTTAGGAACTTGTAGACCATTATACGCAAAAGATGTATCGTATCCTTTACGTAGGACGATAGTGAAGTAACATGTGGTTGGAGGTATGAATCTACCAGCTGAATGGCATTTTCTGATATACTGCCACATCCAGAGATGATTGGTCTTCCTGGAGGGGTTTTTAACCGCTTAACAACCGCCCTATAGACAATTGACGTCTACAGGGCGGTGACGTCCTCCCAGAATCGCGGTTCCCGCGCGCCCCCTGGGGCGCGCACACGGGAACATCCGTGACCGTCGGGTCCGGGGGACCCGACCGATCACGGATCGGGGTGAATGCTGCAGTTAACAGATATCCCGCCAACAATTCGCCAATTTTTGGGGAGGTCCTTCTGGTTAGTAGAGACCTACACCGTCATATAGTCTTTTACGGTAAGTCGACCATCTAAGTATGGAGGTTGGTGTACAATGAAGTGATAGCAGGATGCATTTCCTATGCTATGTAGAAAACGCATATTACCAGATGTTCAAGGATTTTTATGTACCGATCACCGGGATCTGTATCTCTCAAATATGTTGAGAAAGGG
>BLSH010396882.1:975644-985746 GCA_018402905.1 Glandirana rugosa
AAGACTTGTCTGTACCTTCTGCAGAATAAACATTTAGACCGGACTCACACAGCCATTCATATACTTCTTTTTTTGAATAGGCCTCAATACAAAAAAAACCATGTTGGCTACCTCCTCCTACTCCTCTACCACCGCCACTTCCACCTACACTGCCACGGTCACGGCCTAGTCAACCTCTAGGCTCCTACTCCACATCCACCCCCCTTCCCGTTATTTTACTTGATTTTAATTTATTTTCCCTATCCCCATTTATTTGTAGGGCACTTGCCCTAGTTTGAAGATGATTTTAGAACAGTTATATGGCTTCTACCGTTAATTAATACTTTTCAGACACAGTTTGAAGATGATCCACATTCACCTCCATTTTTGCTTTTTTTATGTTTTTATTTTTGTAAAAATATTTACAGTTATTTCCCTATCCCCATTTTTTGTAGGGCACTTGCCATACCCTTACCCCCATTTTACTTCCTTTTGCAGCCCTCTAGGGCTTTCAAGGACTTTGTTACAGCCATTTTTGTGCATAAAAGTTCGGGTCCCCATTGATTTCAATGGGGTTCGTTGTCCGTGCGATCGTTCGGGTTCCGTCCGGACCCGGACCCGGACTTTGTCCCGAAGTTCGGACGGACCAGCAGAACCCGAACTTCCAGAGGTTCGCTCAACTCTAGTCCTAAGCATTAAGAATAATATTTTAAATGTTTACCCTACCTTAATGCGCACTACTCGCTATTGAAAGGCCCCATAATATTTACTACGCGCAAACATATGGTCCCTCCGGGCTTCTAGCACAGAAAGAGGGTGGCTGAGTGGGCATAACACCAGGGCAGTCCTCATTGGACTGGTGCTGGCGGAATGCCTGTCCGGCCCCCCAAGTTGTAAAGATAGTGGGAATCATTCCCAATGGATAGCACCTTGCCTCATGACCTAAGCCAACTTGTTTATAAAATGATTGATATATTTGTTATAAATATGTTTCACTTTAAGGTTCTTTGGTCTTCTTTGATTCTCTTTGACCAAACACTTACAGAGCAACTGATTAATGAGGAGCTATTGTAACACAGTAATATAGCATTATCAGGCCTGCCACAACTTTTCTCGGCTTGATGACAAACCCACCACCACCAGCATATATCCCCCTGGGCTTCCCCCTACACTTGTCCTGTTCTTAACATCCTCACATTCCTGTTGACACCAGCGTCCCCAAGCAACGAGTATGTAACGTACTTGTTGACCCCCCAGCCTCTTCTCTGCAAGGTGAAGTAGATTATCTATTATCACCTTTGGTAGACACCTTCACTTCTTCTTTCATCTCCACTCCCTTTCCTCCCAATCACCCCCCTCCCCTCTTTTTTTTTTCTTACTTTCTTTCCTCTTCCTTTTCTTTCTCTCTTTTTCCTTCCTATTTTTATTAGATTTTTTTCTCCCCATTCCCGTCCCCTTCCCTTGAGCTCGCTTCCCTTCCATGGGCCCATTCACACTACCCCTTATATACAGACACCTGCACACGAGACAGTTATAATCTTCCCCCTCCACTTCTGGCCCTAGACACAGCTTCGTAAAATAGCACTGTACCATGCAAAAAGATCCAAGCAATCGCAGGTTTTGTCTGCCTTTGCCAAGTTTAGAGCTTAAATCATTTTCCTCCAGGAAACACACTTCCGTACCAACTTGACACCCAAACTTACCAATGGTGATCAATGCAACAAACCCCGACTCTATATTAATCTCCAAACACGCAAACTTACAGATAACTGACTCACTCATAGGCCCGGAAGGCAGCTTTCTTTTTATTAAAGGCACCTTTGCATCCAAACCTATAACGTTGGCAAACGTTTACTGCCCCAATGAACATCAAGTCACTTTCTTTAGGAAAACCTGTGATCTCCTTTCCTCATTCCCGGAAGGGCAAATCTTACTGGGGGGGGGGGGGGATTTCAATATATCCCTTAATTGATACCTCTATGGGGACATCCACATTAACCTTCCGAGCATTGCGCCAAATCAAACTTCAGCTCCAGTGCCTGTTATTACATGACACCTGGCACACACTTTTTCCATCTGACAGAGATTACACCTATTTCGCAGCTCTGCACCAGAAATACTCTAGAATAGACTATTTCCTCCTCACCCAACCCGACCTACCACTCTTTACATAAGCAAAAATAGAGCCCGTGTTCTTATCCGACCATTACCCGATCACGGTCACACTAACATTCTCTAACGTGACACATATAACAAAAACACGGTGACTAAACCCTTGCCTATTGAAAGATCCAGACACTGTGACCCAGATTAGGACACAAATCCAATGATACTTCACAGAGAACACTTCCCAAGAAATCTCTCCCATTACCTTATGGGAAGCGCATAAATGTGTGATTCAGGGGGAACTAATTGCTCTAGCAACCAAAGCAAAAAGGAAGTGACAGGAACTAATTAAAGCTCTGATTGACAAAGTCAAATGTTTAGAACTATCCCATAAACAATCGGTGGCTCAGCCCACCCTACAAGACCTATTACACGCCCCAGCCCTATTGCTAGAGGAATTGGGGAAAAATACAATGTTCTAAACCAAAAAGTGTTCTATGAACACGGCAATAAAAATGGGAGATTGTTAGCGCATACAGTGCATACCTCCAAACCCCCTACCACAATCCATCAGATTTGAGACAATCGAGGTACACTTTTTTCAAAAAACGAGGAGATAGCCAATCAATTTGAAATCTTTTATTCTAAGCTTTATAACGCTCCAATGGTGCAAACCCGCATTATGCAAATAAGGGATAAAGCTATTTCTACCCAACAAGTTAAAGAAATGGAACATTCCCTGTCTGCGGAAGAATTGTAATCTGCTATAAAACAAATGAAACCGGGCAAAAGCCCAGGTCCCGATGGGCTTTCTCATCACTACTATAAACCCTTTCTGGATGTCTTGTCACCAGGATTGATGTCCACGTTCAATGCCCTATCCAACCCTCAGGTCTCTACAGGAAGGATGTTGGATGCACACATTGCTGTTATTCCAAAAGAGGGCAAAGACCACTCACAAGTCTCCAATTGTAGGCCGATTTCTTTATTGACCGTGGACATCAAGCTGTATGCAAAGATGTTAGTGAACAGATTACTCCCTTACATACCTAGTTTGATTGCTTGGAAACAGGTAGGATTTATCCCTGGAAGGGAAGCCAGGGATAATACTATTCGCGCATTGAACCTCCATCACTGGCTCACTACATCTAAGACTCAGGGATTTTTACTTTCCCTTGACCCCGAGAAGGCGTTCGGCAGGGTGGCCTGGGAGTACATGCGAGAGGTCCTGAGCTCAATCGGACTCGGATATACTCTTCACCTGAGAGTGCGTGTGAATGGCCACCTGTCAAACGCCTTCACCATAAGCAATGGAACCCGCCAGGGTTGTCCCCTATCCCCTTTGATCTTTGTACTGACACTTGAACCTCTCCTGAATAAACTAAGATCCAACCCCGACATCAGGGGACTGACGATGGGAGAAAGTGAGCTTAAGGCCTTTGCAGACAACATCCTCCTCTCGCTACAATCACCCAGGGTGTCCTTGCCTAACCTGCTGCAAGACATAAAACACTTTGGATCGGCTTTCAAACCTTAAGATCAACTTCTCTAAATCACATGCCCTAAATGTCTCCTTTCCCCCTCAGGAGGTGGCACACTGCCAAACTTTGTTCCCTTTCCTATGGAAGAAAGATGCCATAACATATCTAGGGATACAGATCCCAAGTAAACTAACTGACCTATAAAAATGCCCTAACTAAGACCCAAATGGATTTAAAGAACTGGGCGGTATTAAATATATAGTGGTTTGGATGCTCTGCACTAATAAAAATGATCATCCTCCCACGTTTGCTCTATTTAATGCAAACTGTGCCGATTCATCTACCATCATCCTTCTTTGCACATTACAAGAAAACCTGCTCCACCTTTGTTTGGAGGAACACACCCCTGCGCATTAAATATTCCCGCCTTACCATATCCAAAAACAAAGGAGGGATTGGGATACCAGACCTCCACAAGTACTATCTGGCTTGTCACCTTACCTGACTAGTGGATTGGAACATACGCAATCAAGGGAAGGCTTGGGTAACATTGGAGGACTCCTTTACACAAATTCCATTTAACGCTCTTCCGTGGATCTCTAGCCACCACTGGCCGCGAGAAATCACAACATATCCTCTTATTTTCCCTTCCTTAAATGCTTTTAGACAAGCAACAAAATCTCTTAATTTCTCTTCAGTCCCAGGTCCTTTGACTACACTCAAGGGGAATTCAGCCTTTCCCCCAGGGGAAGTAAATTAGTTCCTGCGAGAGGAATGGCCTCATGACAAAGTACTCGCACACCAATTCTTCTCAAAAGGTAAACCTCTGGAATATGAAAAGTTGGTGTCCAAGTCCCGCACTAATCATTTTCCCTTTTGGGTATACAGGCAAATCCAACACTTTCTCTTATCCCGAGATTCATCTAACACCTGGGCTAGGCAGCTGACACCCTTTGAATCTTTGTGCATGCGGAAACCACCACAAAGACACTTAATATCTTGCATTTACTCTCTTTTTCTCGAAGACAATCTCTCTACCCCTGAGCCTTCAAGAATCTCACAAGAAAGAGAGCTTCAAATTACCCTCACAGATGAGGACTGGGATACCATACACGAACACACACACGCAAGGGATGGCTAAACATAGCAATACAAGAAACCTGTTATAAGGATGTAACCAGATGGTACAGAACCCCATCCCGTTTGCACAAATTTTCACATACTATACCTGATACATGCTGGGGATACTGGAAAGCAAAAGGTACCATGCTCCACATTTGGTGGGACTGTGAACTGCTCCAATCCTACTGGAGGGAGGTGCACAAGCTCATCACACATGTCACTACGTACCCTCTGGATTACAACCTGGCACAATTCCTCCTACATCATACAACCCTATCAAAGAAGAAGTATACATTTTTGGCTATGCACATGGTAAATGCGGCTAAACTGTGCATTCCTGTTCACTGGCGTTCAACACGCATCCCCACAGTCAGTAATTGGTTTGATAGGCTCTCAAAGATAGACGAGATAGAAGAACTGATTCACATTTCCCAAGAAAGGTTTCGAAAATTCATGACCACATGGGCATGTTGGACTCACTTCAAAACCACCGCCCGCTTCCACGCATATAAACCTTGAAACTCAAATTCACAGACTGACACCACCAGCCTTGGGGCGATGGGTGAGGGGGGAAGCAAGCTCAACCATTCACCTCCCTACATATGACTTGAATCCTATACATCCCCACCGTGTTTTTTTACCCATGCTTTTGTTCTATGTTTCCCCCCACCCACCCCACTCTGATGATGAGGGAAGAAAACTCTCCCCCCCCCCCCGGAGAGTTTTTTTTTTTGTCCCTTTTTCTTTTTTTTTCTCTCTACTTCTCTCTCTATTACCCTCTGCCTCTCCCCTCTCATTTTCTCTTCTTTCTCTCTTGTCTACCCCTTTACCACGACTTTTCAGGTTCTTTAACTTTTAAATGTCATGGTGTGAACTGTGCAAACCTGTAAAAATTGACATATAGAGGAGACAGAAGTATATCATTCTGAAAAGCAGGTTTATCATCTATCCTCCTTGGAGGAACACATTTGTTGTACTCAACACTTTCACTGAGTTCCCCCTCATGTTTGAACATATGTACAATATGGTGTATGCTTCCTTGTACATACAGATCGTAATTGATCCATGACAAACAAGACATGTAAATGGACAAAGTGTGATTTCTGTAATGTTTGTACTACTTTAATTATGCTTAATAATATTTTTTTGTGGAAAAAAAACAAAAACTAGTTTTTTCCATTTCAGACAAAGTAAGAGAGGTTCATAACTCTTGTCAGTTTTTTCCATCTGTATCCCTTTGGGGGGTTTTTCCCTTAACTTCCTGTTCTATAGTTGAAATAGGAAGTAAGAGCAAACTCCTCCAAATTGAAGGAACCTTTGGTTGTCATTAGGGTCACCAGAACAAGCTTCCACATTGGAATATTTACCATCTATTCCTGTCTATACCTGGTGACAACACATAATTTGGGATTTCCGCTGTCACTTTTGGTGATTTATGATAAACAAGACTAATAGGTGAATCTCCCTAACTGTAGCACAAACAGTAATGAAACATGACAGGTATTCTAATCCCTCTCCACTCTATCCAAAACGTTGCTACATTTTTAAGTATATTAGGCAATAATACAAGTTGATTTGATTTTGCAAATGCCACTGTGTGGACATCATCATTTCCAATTGCACCATAGAAAGACTGTGTGCTTGTGCTGAGAGACTGAGACTGAAAGAGTCACTAATACAGTTGAACCTAGGGATGCGAGTAACGCGGTTAACGATCATTTTGCAATACAAGCAGTTTTTTTTTTTTAATTCTGACTCGGTTTTCGAGTGGTGTCTTGAATAAAGAGTAAAAATGTTGCCTTTTTGCATGCAATACCACATGTGGCCAGGTTTTCGGAGGTGCTGGTGGGCATCTGAGGCGGCGGAAATTCTCAAAATTCTTGGAATTCCCCAGAAATACTGAAAGTGTAAATACTTTTCGAGCATTGCCGAGTGATCCGGACATCTTAGAGGCTCACCAGCCCCCCGCAAATCTGGCCACATGCCAGATTCCAGTTCCAGGCGCCCTTGGAACTGTGGCCATATACAGTACTGCTTAGACAAGCAGTGGCTGTGGAACAAATTAACCAAGTTTCCATTTTTTCCTAAGGGGAAACACGCTTTGGATTACAAGCATTCTCCTGGAACTGATTATGCTCGTAATCCAAGGTTCCACTGTATTGTGAAATATATGGAGAAAATTGCCTGCTTCATGAGTAAGGATAGAGCTGCAAATGGAACTCACTACAGTGAAGAAAAATAGTGACAAAAGCAGTATCATACACATGGAGGTGCCTGAAGAAAATTATAACTCCTTAACAGCACAAACTTTATCAGGGATAATTACACCTTTAAATAAAATCCTATATATATATATATATATATATATATATATATATATATATATATATATAGTAAAGCACTGGTGGGCAGGATTATGGACGCGTGTGTATATGTCATCTTGGATCCTCTTACAAAAAATGAGTACACCCCTCACATTTTTGTAAATATTTTATTATTTCTTTTCATGTGATAACACTGAAAAAATTACACTTTGCTACAATGTAAAGTAGTGAGTGTATAGCTTGTATAACAGTGTAAATTTGCTGTCCCCTCAAAATAACTCAACACATAGTCATTAATGTCTAAACTGCTGGAAACAAAAGTGAGTACACCCCTAAATGAAAATGTCCAAATTGGGCCCAATTAGCCATTTTCCCTGTGGCTCGTTAGTGTTACAAGGTCTCAGGTTTGAATGGGGAGCAGGTGTGTTAAATTTGGTGTTATCGCTTTCACTCTCTCATACTGGTCACTGGAAGTTCAACATGGCACCTCATGGCAAAGAACTCTCTGAGGATCTGAAAAAAAGAATTGTTGCTCTACATAAAGATGGTCTAGGCTATAAGAAGATTGCCAAGGCCTTGAAACTGAGCTGCAACACGGTGTCAAGACAATACAGTAGTTTAAGAGGACAGTTTTCACTCAGAACAGGCCTAGCCGTGGTCGATCAAAGAAGTTGAATGCACATGCTCAGCGTCATATCCAGAGGTTGCCTTTGTGAAAGAGACATACGAGTGCTGCCAGCATTGCTGAAGGGGTGGGGGTCAGTCTGTCAGTGCTCAGACCATATGCCATGCACTAAATCAAATTGGTCTGCATGGCTATCATTCCAGAAGGAAGCCTCTTCTGAAGGTGATGCACAAGAAAGCCCACAAACAGTTTGCTGAAGACAAGCAAACTAAGGACATGGATTACTGGAACCATGTCTTGTGGTTTGATGAGACCAAGATAAATGTATTTGGTTCAGATGTTGTCAAGCGTGTGCAGCAGCAACCAGCTGAGGAGTACAAAGACAAGTGTGTCTTGCCTACAGTCAAGCATGGTGGTGGGAGTGTCATGGTCTGGGGCTACATGAGTGCTGCCGGCACTGGGGAGTCCATTGAGGGAACCATGATTGCCAATATGTACTGTGACATTCTGAAGCAGAGCATGATCCCCTCCCTTCAGAGACTGGACCGCAGGGCAGTATTCCAACATGATAAGGACCCCAAACACACCTCCAAGATGACCATTGCCTTGCTAAAGAAGCTGAGGGTAAAGGTGATGGACTGGCCAAGCATGTCTCCAGACCTAAACCCTATTGAGCATCTGTGGGGCATCCTCAAACGGAAGGTGGGGAAACGCAAGGGCTCTAACATCCACCAGCTCCATGATGTTGTCATGGAGGAGTGAAAGAGGTCTCCAGCAGCAGCCTGTGAAGCTCTGGTGAACTCCAAATCTAAGAGGGATTAGGCAGTGCTGGAAAATAATGGTGGCCACACAAAATATTGACACTTTGGGCCCAATTTAGACATTTTCATTTAGGGGTGTACTCACTTTTGTTGCCAGCTGTTTAGACATTAATGGCTGTGTGTTGAGTTGTTTTGAGGGGACAGCAAATTTACACTGTTATACAAGCTGTACACTCAATACTTAACATTGTAGCAAAGTGTAATTTCTTCAGTGCTGTGGCATGATAAGGTATAATAAATAATTTACTTAAATGTGAGGGGTGTACTCTTTGTGAGATACTGTACGTGGCGAGGTGCTGCAAGGTTTATGGCTGATGTGAAGAAAACCAACTTTATTTTCTCAGAATCTTAAAAGTTATGTTCTGGGCCTGGAGTCTGGAGGCTTTGTAGATCTTTGGATGGCAATAAGCCTTCTTTCCTGGGTCCATTTCTTACGTGTTAGCCAGAGCATCATTGGTCTCAACTGTTGACATTTATTTATTTATTTTATTTATTTCAGGTGCTTATATAGCGTCGTCAATTTACGCAGCGCTTTACATATACATTGTACATTCACATCAGTCCTTACCCTCAAGGAGCTTACAATCTAAGGTCCCTAACTCACATTCATACATACATACACATACTAGGGCCAATTTAGACGGGATCCAATTAACCTACCAGCATGACTTTGGAGTGTGGGAGGAAACCGGAGTACCCAGAGGAAACCAATGCAGGCACAGGGACAACATGCAAACTCCAGGCAGGTAGCGTGGTTGGGATTCGAACCAGCGACCATTTTCTGCTAGGTAAAAGTGCTAACCACTACACCACTGTGCCTCCTATTACATGCCTTTATATGTGCTAGCTCATTCTCAGGGCCCTCACTCTGTCTCTTGGGTGGGAACCTGCTGCTGGTTAAAACAGCTGAGTGCTAATAGAACACTAAAACAGGTACAAGAGCAACCTGTTTGTTTTGGGCAACCCATTAAGAGGCATCCTGTTAGTCAGGAATTGTCTGAGTTTAATTAATGACTTGGAAGAGCGGATGCTATGTTTGTTTTATGATATAGATTTGGTGTACAAAGCCCTCCTGTGTTTGCTCATAGCGTTTCTGGATTTCCATGTCTCTTGCATGGTTTATATCAATACCAACAGGGGACTTGGGATTTCAGGTAGAGACACACATTATTAAGATTGATTTTTTCCTCCAGAAGATTTAAACTCCTAAATTATTAAATAAACGGAATCTTAATTCCCCAAACAAAGAAGATGATTAACAAGGAAGAAAATAAAATATTGCATTTGAATGTCTTAATTCTTACTTTCATTAAAACATGTAAGTTTACGTTATAAAATAAAAGAAGGAACAATTAGTAGAAGAAACAAACCCCTTAATTCTAAGGCAAATAAATTATTAAATCCTCAAATTTAGAAGACCTCCTTTTTTAGTTAGAATTATTACACACAGAGATGGACTTTAGGGTTCAGGGGACAACCATAACTATATTTGGTACGTTCTCTGTACCTTTAGGTCTTTGCGATACTCGTTTGTGTCCTCCCGAAACATGTGGTTTAGATATAGTATTTTGTTTGTATCGTAGGCGAGAAGGTTCAGTAATTAATTTGAGTCTGTTAAGGACTGATTGTCCTACGGAGAATTAC
>BLSH010396882.1:997983-1012311 GCA_018402905.1 Glandirana rugosa
ACGGTCTGACATTATTTCGAAGGGCGAGGGAATAAGAGAAGTAGGAGTATCCCCGATTTTATTGTTAGAGTACCCGAACCTTCTGTGGATGCCAGAGTAAGGTGGCCCGATTTGCATTTTAAAACACTTAGTATCACAGTGTATGGACCACCTACTCAGACTGAATACGTCACCCATTGGAGGGAATGCTGGGACTGAGCCCTTGGGGACCATCTCATCTGTCCACCGAGCCCTCACGTCCTACCGTGCTCCCAGCCTGACCCAGTGACCACAACTATCCTTCAGGCATCCACGTGAGCACGTGTTCTTCGCACCAGCATGTCCGACCCAGCACTTCGACCGACCGCCACGTCCATCCTGCACTCCCGAGCCACCTGTCTACTCTACCAGGGGTTCCCGAGTCAGGGTCGTAAGGGAGGTTACCCACTGCATAAGTCAGACTCATCCACCAGGTATGTGACACTATGATTCACAAAATTTTACGTTTAGCCCGGTGGAATGAGACCGTAGGTGTCTTCCAAGCCCATGAGATTGTTATTTTAGCCCCTATGAGGATGAAGAGAATAAGGGAGCGGGAAGCTTTATTACAGTCTGGCACCATCTGGTTCAGGAGTGCTATTGCAGGATCTTGTGGAACTGGAATTCCTGTAACTTTGTGGATCATGTGAAAAATTTTATTCCAGAACGTCTGGATTTTGGGACAAGCCCAGAAGATATGAAGAATGGTGCCCAAGTTCTCGCACCCCCTGAAGCAAAGGGGGACGCTTGGGGTAGTACTTTGATAGGTGAGTGGGCACCAAATACCATCGGGTCATAACCTTTAGGCTGGCCTCCATAAGTATTGTATTATGGATCCCTTTACATTATCTTTCGAGGTTGGAGTGCCAGGTATCCATGTCCCATTCAATGTCAAGGTCTCGTTACCAACCTAGCATAAAAGGAGCTTTTTCAGTCAGCTCAGAGAGTGAGGAGTAAATAAGGGAAATGCCACCTTTCACATCCTTGGCTGAGGAGCACCATTGTTCATAGGGTGTAACGGTCAGAGGGTTTGGTAAGGTTGCCCTAATAGAGTTTAGAAAGTGGAGAAACTGATAGTAGCGAAACTGCTCTTCAGGCGGCATTTCGAGTTTACGCGAGCAGTGCTGGAGAGAAAGGGGCCCACTTGCATTAAAGAAATGCCCAATACGATACAGTCCCTTCTGTACCCATCATTTAAAAGTCGCTATGTTCATACCTGGGGGAAAGAGTGAGTTGTGAAAAAGGTGGGAGAGGGGAAGCCAGGGGAATGTCAGTTTGTTTGTTTTACGTAGGGAGTCACAAAGAGCTATAGAGTGGGATTGTGTAGGCTACAGGATTGCCGGTCTGGATTTGGGGGGACTCCAAATCAGAAAGTCTATAGTATTATTGGGGATGGATTGTCTCTCCATTTTTATCCAATCTGCCTTGGCCCCAGAGGTGTAAATTATGGAAATCTGTGTTAGTTGGGCCACTTGGAAATAATACCATAGGTTGGGGAGCCCCAGGCCACACCTGGATTTAGGTCGGCAGAGGGTATGTTTAAAGAAACGGTGACCGGATTTCCCCCAGATGAACTGGATGACCCTGGCTTGCAACTTGGCCAATTGATTTTTCAGTACAGGTATAGGGAGTAAGTTTCCTGAATAAAGGGGGGTAATTGGGTTTATAAAGCTGGTCGATTGAAGGGGTGAGGTGGATACCCAGATAAGGGATAGAGGAGGTCTTCCAACTGAAGGAGAAGCAATCCCTCAGGAGGTCTACCTCCCTTTGGGGAGTTGATATGTTTAAGGCTAATGTTTTGGACATATTGATATGAAGGCCGGAGACGCCACCAAACTCTGAAAGTAGGCTGAAGATCGCATGGGTAGAAACCATGGGAGAAGTGATAAAGAGGAGGACATTGTCCGCAAAAAGCGCACACTTATGAGTAAATGATCACACCGTACTCCATGTATGTTTGGGTTGTTTTGTATCCCTATTGCCCAAATCTCAATCACTAATGCAAATAATAAGGGGGATAGTGGTCACCCCTGTCTTGTCCCTCTTTCTATGGGGAAGGGTTCAGAGTAGTATCCACACAATTTGATCCTGGCCATAGGGTAGGAATATAGAGATTTCAGGGTGTTGAGGAAATTGGGCCCAAATCCCCATTTCTCAATGACTGCAAAAAGAAACAGCCATGAGATGGTATCAAAGGCCTTCTGCAAATCTAGAGAGAGCAGGAAGCCTTCTTGGGGGGTCCCACCATCCCAGCCTGATCTCATGATGGAGATGATGTTAACCGCCCTTCTCACCCGATCCAGTCCCTGCCTTCCAGGGATGAAACCAACCACATAGGATCCTATGAAGCCGGCTTGCCTGTTCAATAGTATTTTAGTCATAATTTTCAGATCCATATTGATCAGAGATATAGGCCTATAATTGCTGACTTCGCTGGGATCTTTCTATGGTTTTGGAATAACTGAAATGTAGGCCAGGTTTGCGTTGGTTTCAATAGATTTCCCATTCTTAAAAGAGTTATAAATCTCTTATTCTCCTTAATCTCAGTCTCCGAGAAGGGAGACTCAAGGGCTTCCCGATGGGCAACAGAAAGGGTGGGGAGGGTGGTCCTATGAAGAAATTCCTCTAGTCCTTGATGAGAATCCAGGTCCTTCTTAGAATATAGCCGCTTGTAGAACTCAAGGAAGGTGTCCATTATCTTTTGGGGGTTCTGGGATAAATGCCCCGAGGGGGTTTTAATTTTGGGCATGGTGTATGCATGTACCTTAGGGGACAATTTATGAGCGAGGAAGGGGCCAATTTGGTCATATGAGGAGTAACCCAGGCCTCTAGCCCATGCTGCTTGCTTTTCAGAGCGCGAGGTGAGGGCCAGATTTAAAGCTAGTCTAACGGCATCCAAGGAAGCCAAAGAAAGTGCGGTAGGATTTCTTTTATGCTGTTAACTAGCTAAGCAAAATTATTTTTCAAGTTTCAGTATGTCCGCTTGGCATTCCCTTTTAAGACGGGAGGACAGCTAAATGATCTTCCCTCTCAAAACCGCATTATGAGCTCCCCACAGGATTTCCGGGGAGATCCCATTTGTAACGTTCAGAAGAAAATATCCACGCAGCTCCTTTTCGAGGAGCATACAATGGACCGAGTTCGAGAGGAACGATTCATTCAGTCACCAGGGTTGGGGACCATTAGAGGTGGGTGCTCCTTCCAGATGCAGTATATATATATATATATATATATATATATATATATATATAAAACCAAATAATCCCATATACAATCCTTCACCCACAGTTGATCCAGAGGAAAGCAAAAAATCCCAGCAAAGCATGATCCAATTTGCTATAACAGGGGAAAAAATTCCTTCCTGATTCCCAGAGAGGCAATTGGATTCACCCTGGATCAACTTTACCTAAAAATGTTAGTACCCAGTTATATTATTTACATTAAGGAAAGAATCCAGGCCTTTTTTAAAGCAATCAACCGTGCTGGCCAAAACCACCTCTGGAGGGAGTCTATTCCACATTTTCACAGATCTTACTGTGAGGAAACCTTTCCGTATTGGTAGATGATATCTTTTTTCCTCGTAAAGAGGTAAAGAGTGCCCCCTTGTCCTTTGTGATGACCTTAAAGTAAATAACTCAACACCAAGTTCACTATATGGACCACTTATATATTTGTACATGTTGATCATATCCCCCCCTACACAAGGGTGTAGTCCCTTGATGCCAGATTTAGTTCCCTCCAGGTGTCGATTAGGCCTAGGGAATGTAAAAGCCGAGCTATACATAGGCTCTGATTTGGAGGTTTCTGGAGCCGGGGAGACCCCTTAGATGTTTTATCCCTAATTTGATCAAACATTATGTTGGAGTCGCCCCCCATTATGATTCTCCCTTTGAAATGTGGAGCTAAATGATTTAACATTGATGAAGAAGGAGGCCTGTCTGTGATTAGGGGCATAATACCAGATGAGGGTATATAGAGACCCGTTGATGTGGCCTTTAACTAGGATGTATCTCCCTTCGTTATCTTTTATAGTCTGACTATGAATGAAGGGAACCCTTTTGAAGAAAAGAATCGCTACCCCCCTTTTCTTAACATCTGCATTGGCCATATAAAGAGTGGGATATTTATGATGAATATGGAAGGGGCGTAGCTATTTGGAAAGTGTGTTTCTTGGAGAAAGAGAAGATCGTACCCTCTTCGGTAATAAAAGTCAAAGGCTTTACGTCTTTTACTCGTCTTTTACTCGGGAGTTCATCCCCTGAACAGTATGGGAAGCGATTTTGAGAATCACCCTAGAGTGGGTGCTGTTAGCCATGGAGGTGAGGAATGAGCATCGCCTGTGGGGTGATAGGACTTACCCCTGAGATTGGGAATGAGACCCCGAGATCGGTTGGATCATCCGGGACCAGGATAATTGTTAAGCTCTTGATATAAGGGATCCACGGAGGCACCTGTAACAGAAAATAAATTAGTTGGGCAGAAGACTTAGATGTAAGACAGAAAGAATAAACAAGAGGAGAGTGGAGGTAGAAGGGGACCTCGGTACGGAGGTATCCCGAGGTCCCCACGGGTAGGGCGGAACCTGCCCAGAGCCCTGTTAGTAGGCAACTCCGATACGAGTCCCTTGACTGAGTTACCTGAGGCAGCGAGTACTCCCAGGTTTCTACAGTAAGAGTGGCATATTGTTTCTCCCCGGCTGGGAAGACCCTTATAGTAAATTAGTAAGGTATAGAGGGTCCATTCAGTCATGGTGAGAAATGTAAATAAACAATAATCTGGACCTAGAACTACCTGTACACCAAGGTGAAGTATATCAGCTGTGATAGCCAACTGTGTAGAACTATATAGCATAACACAACTTAGCAGGGGAACCCTGTTTAAAAACAAACAAAATGATTAATGAGTGTACAAATGAATTCCCCCCTCCCCCCATGGATGACCGGATAGCCCAGTATTGTAAGGAGGGCGATCAACATGAAACAAAAGTTAATAACTGAGGGACCACCAGTTCTTGGATCCAGTAGGGTAGTGGGTAACCTTTGGAGAAAAAGAGGCTTAAGTGTTCTTATATGAGTTTTAGGGAGACATATAAAAGGACCCCTGGAGTAGGAGGGAAGGACCTCGATGTGAGCAATTAAAATAGAAGTCAAGGGCCCTTTCCTAACGTAAGGAGAGTCATCCAGTCACTGTTAGAGGATACAAGGAGTGTCAAAAAATATAGATCCTCCCTGGTAGTCTGAAAGAAGAAAATCTTTGATTAGAGGGTCCCCGATTCAGTTTGGGGGGGGGACAGAGTCTCGGATCCTCTTCGGTTTTTGATTTTGCCAAATAGGGTTCAAGTGGCTCCCGGGGGGGGGCGCTTGGAAGAGCTCTGACGGGGGCCAGGAGCTTCTCCCCATCTGTTAGGTTGGTTATGTGGTGCGTCTTGTTTTTGTATTGAAAAGACAGGTGGAATGGGAAGGCCCACCAATATTTTATATTTTTTTGGGTGAGACCCGTTGGAAGAGGTTTGAGGGATCTCCTTCTCTGGATGGTGGTTGACGAGATGTCCACAAAGATTTGCACAGGACACCCCTGAATACAGATGGCCTCAGCGGTACGGGACCTTCTCACAATCTCCTCTTTAACCCCATAATGGTGCGATTTTACAACGATATCCCTTGGCAATCCATCTTGGTGTGGCGGTTGCAGAGCTCTATGAGCACTGTCTAGTTCAAGCTTCTGGTCTGGAATGTCCAGTATTAGATTTTTAATGAGTGCTGTAACTGCTCTGTTAATGTCTGTAGCTGACTCTGGAAGGCCTCTAATGTGAAAATTTGACCTCCAGCTCCTGTTTTCAAGGTCGTCAATTTTCGCTAAGGCGGAATCCAATTGGTCCTGTAAATTTTGGATGCAGGCAGTGTTCTGATTTGCGCGGGCCATCGTGTTGTCTACTGCCTGCTCTATAGTGTCCATTCGCGCCCCTAGGCTATGTAGGTCTGCCTTGATGGATGAAGTTATCTGTGCCGCTGTTTGCCCAAGGCCAGAAGCCAGCATCTCTGAAAACTTATGAAGGAGCAAATTTATTTCTGGTTGACTATGATGTGGCAAAAGGGTGACTTGTGAGCTGGTGAGCAGGCCCTTTGGAGTATTAAGAGAAGGGGAGTTTAACATGGGAGAGTTCAACATAGGAGAGTTCAACATTTCTTCCATTGTCCTCCCCAGGAGTGATTTGGTGGATGTCGTAGATAACAATTTGTTGCGATACTCCCTTGCGGTCCATGAAGAGTCTCAGTGGGTGGTTGAGGTGAAGGAGGGTCGGCAATGAATTCTTCTAAGGCTGCTGCAAAACATGGAACAGACGCGGCCACCATCTTGGAAGGATCCGGTGTGTGGACCTCAAAGAGGAACTGGCAATTTACTTCTTTTTTATTACTGTTCCCAGACATGCGGTGGGTCATCCCGGAACACCTGGGGTCTGCGATCGGCTGTATACTGCCTGTGAGGAGTATAGTGCAGGTCTTTGGGGTAAGACCACTGTCTCCCCTGAACGTTAGAGTTGGCTGTTAAGCCCCTGGTTAAGAGTCAGTCTTGTTCTTAGGGCAGCTGATTGAGACCGTGTGTTGCCCCTCTAAGGGCTTTGGTGGAGAGTAGCTTGTAGCTTGAGAAGTGGCAGTATTCACTGGGGCGCGTAGACCCAAGCCGCGGCCTCGCGTAATTAGCCGAGGCCAGGCGCAGGCTATCTGGTGAGGCCTAACGTCTGAGCACAGTCGGTGGTGATTTCAGCTCAATCCCCCCTTTGGTTGTGGTGACGGATGGCTCCACTGGTCCTCTATGATCCGCTGTGGGGGGCTCCCGTTTTCAGGTTGTTTCCCGGGCAGAGGGGTGGCGAGAAGCCCCCAGCCGCAGCCTCGCGTGATCCGTTCGGGCCAGGAGCAGGTATCTCGGATCAGCAGACGACACCCAATGCCTCCGGGGGTGCCCATGTAGCTGCCTCAGTACTTCGGGTTGCATTAGGCTGCAGTCCCCGTCCCCTGCTCTCCTCGCTTGGGACCGAAAGACCAGGAAGAGACAGAGCGCCGGAATCAAGCTGCACATGCGCAATGTTCTTCATCACGTTTTTATAAATAATTTGCACCTCAGCTGGCCCCTATGCTAGCCTCAGTGTTTAATTCCATTGATGCAGAACATCCCCCCTCTTCTTTATACCTCCATGCGCAAATAGCCGTTATCCAAAAACCTCTCCATATGTAGCAATTATAGACCCATCTCCCTGCTTAATATAGAACTGAAGCTGTTCACCAAAATGATGGCCCCCCTCCTCCCCTCTATTATACATGGAGATCAGGTGGGCATTGTCCCTGGCTGAGAAGCCAGGGACAACACCATGAAAACATTACACTTAATCTCTTATGCACAGAAACAAAAAATGCCACCCTGCCTCCTCTCCTGTGATGTGGAGAAGCCTTTTGATAGGGTTGATTGGTCATTCCTTTGTCAGTCATTAATCCAGATAGGCTTAGGACCCCAAGATGGTTTCAAGATGATCATGTCACTATATTCCTCATCCTCTGCTACGGTACTGGTCACACAGTCAGAAAGATTTTTGATTTCAATAATTTTTATTAGTTTTGTCAATATACAGAAAAGTGCCATTTAATCATCAAATACATAACTTATATACAGATCTTCGCAATTAGCAGTGCGTTAACATCAATACCAATTAGGGTCTAACACAATAGGAGAATTAAGGAGGTTGGTGTACTAGTACTCTGATCGTGTCCACAACTGTGGTCAAGAGAATCCCTCTCTGGACACCCCTGCGGGACCAAATCTGTGCCCAGGGAGGTTTGTCAGAAACTAACGTGCCACACCAACCTCCCTATTGAAAAGTTGCACTGCCATTGAAATCCTACAACCAACTTGCCATGTGCCTTCACGTTAGGGCCTCGGCACAGAACAAATAAAAAGCGGGGGGAAAGGGAAGGAGGGGGAAAGATAGAGATGGGAGGAGAGGAGAGGAGAGAAAAGAAGAGGAGAGGAGGGAAGGGGAGCATATTCAAATATGCTAACATAAGCTAAGAGTCATGCATGTGTTCCAGAAGACTTATATCTTGCAGTCACCTGAACTGTGGTTTTGAAACCAAATGCACCATATGCTTTCCATTTTTCTGAATGATTGATTCATTGTTGACAACATTTTTTCATAATGGTAATGTGTTTGAATTGTTGCTATTACCATTTTAAAGTGTGGAGGGTCTGGGTTTTTCCAGTTTTTGTAGATATTGTGTTTGGTCACTAGTAGTATGTGTGAGATTATTAACCTGTATTGTGGGGCAAAATCAGTAATATTTAAGTTTGCCAGGGCTAATTCAGGATATGGGGTCACAGTCCTCTTTGTAATTTGACAAATCAAGGAGAACACCTTACCCCAATATTGTATCAATTTAGGGCATCCCCATAGTATGTGCATTAGAGATCCCATTTGGCCACATTTCCTCCAACATAGGGGGGAAGATTTCTTATCAAATGAGGCCATTTTAATTGGAGTCATGTATCTTCTTTGGAGGATATTTTGTGCTGTTTCCCATAGTGCAGAGCACCTAGTAGCTGCATATGTAAATTTCAGCGCCATATGCCAATTGTCTGCTGAAAAGGATTTACCAAAGTCGCCTTCCCATTGGGTGTAGGGTAATGTGGGAGTAAAATGTAATTTTTATTGGAGCGTATTGTAGATAATAGATATCCCTTTCTTCCCCTCGGATTGCGGTGATAGTAAGGTGTGTATTGGTATGGGAATTTTAGCCCAGAGCTGGGGGTTCTTCCTCAAGCAACTCGTTATTTGAAGGTATTGGGAAATTGAGAGCTCCTTCAGAATTGACTCTTTTATAATCTGGTAGGGTTTTATTCTCCCATCTAAAAGAAATTTATTGATAGGCACAGGGCCCTGCTTTAGTTGAATAGGGAGGTGTAGGGAAGGAATCAGTACCTCTAAAACGTCTGTCATGAGGTTGAGGGCCGTTATCTTAGTGTTTTCCCAACTAGAACCCATTCGTTTGTGCGAGGCTTTTATTGTAGCTACCATGGTTAGTGGAAGGGTCCGATGCAACATGTCTGTTGGGGGGATGCTGCATAACCAATTTTTCAAATGACGGGTCGGAGTGTTGTGCGTTTTTATATCTCCCCATCCCATTACGAGTTTCGGGAGAAGCCACTCTGTTGCTTGGTTTAGAATGCTGGCCCAATAATAATACGAAATGTCTACCAACCCAGAACCTCCGGCTAATTTATGTTTAATCAACCTACTGTTAGCTCTCCTTGGCTTCTTCCCTGCCCATATGAACCTCTGTAAAGCCGTTTGAAGGGATTTTGTGTAGCTTTTTCGGGATTGGGATGGGGAGAGTTCGGAATAGATACAGGAAATGGGGGAGGACGGTCATTTTGAACCCAGCTAGTCTCCCCAACCAGGAAAATTCATGCTTGCCCAGGCCAGCTAGTGTCCGAATAAATTTCTCCTTATCAGTTAAATAGTTTGCCTTGAAGAGATTTGATGGGTCACTGGTTAACATTATTCCGAGATAGTCGATACCTTTGTCAGCCCATTGGAAGGGAAATTGTAATGTTAATAGATTTCTAGTTGCTGCATCTATCCCAAGGTCTAATAAGTGAGATTTTTGATGCGTTGGCCTTGTAATAAGATATGGAGCCTAATTCTTGCAATATACTATACACTGCAGATAGGGACATGTGCGGGTTGGACAGTATCAGAATGATATCGTCCGCGAAAAGACTTATTTTATGATTGTAGGTTCCTATGGGGATGCCTGAGATCTTATTGGTGGTTCTTATGAGTTCGGCGAGAGGTTCTATTGATAGATTAAAAATCAGGGGGGAAAGAGGGCAGCCTTGGCGAGTTCCATTGGTGATCAGAAACGGGTAGAATAACATTTCACTCACATATACCCTAGCAGATGGAGTAGAGTATAAAGCTAAAATGGCAGATAGGATTACACCTTTAAACCCAAACTTCAGTAGTACATTTCTCATGTAATCCAATGTACCCTATCGAACACCTTCTCTGCGTCCAAAGTCAGAAGCAGAGAAGGCGTTCCACTAGATTTTGCCACATGTATTACGTTTAACGGTCTCCTAGTGGCATCTGAAGATTGTCTTCCTTTCACAAAACCAGTTTGGTCTCTATTGATGAGGCCCGGTAGCACATTTGCCATTCTTTGTGCTATAAGTTTAGCATAGATTTTGAGGTCTGCATTTAGCAGAGATATGGGCCGAAAGTTTTGTGGCACATCAGGGGGTTTATCTGGTTTGGGCAGAGTGATGATCACTGCTGCAAGCATTTCAGAAGGCAGGGCGGAGGAGGAGGCAGCTTCAACAAAGAGATCATTAGGGCATAGTGGAATTGTTTATAATACTCCCCAGGAAGCCCATCAGGGCCCGGAGTTTTATTGGGGGGTAAGCTGCTAATCACCTGTTCTATTTCATTTACAGTAAATGGGGAGTATATGGTCCTTAATTGGTCATCACTGATAGATGGGAGGTCGATTTTGGAAAGGAATTGGGTGGTGGCTTCCTGGGAGGGTTGAGGGGTATCTAAATCATTTTTGATGTTGTAAAGAGAGCTGTAGTATGTGCTAAAAGCATCTGCAATTTCCTGTGGGTTTATAAATTTTTGTTTGGAGGTAGGATGGATCAAGTAGGGAATGTGACTTTTGATTCTTTGTCCTTTTACTCTATTAGCCATAAGTTTCCCTGCCTTATTAGATGTAGAGTAAATATTTTCCCTTAATTTGCGGTATGATTTCTCATGGATTTCTAGCAACACAGCTCTCAACTCCTGACGCTTAGACAATAATTTTAGTTGGAGTTCATGGGAAGGGCTGGTTTTATTCTGGGCATCAAGCTGGGTGAGTTCTTTCCTGATCTCCTCAACTCTCTGCGTCCTTCTCCTGTTTGCCCTTGCACATTGCTGGATAAGTACCCTTTCAATGTGGGCTTTATGAGCCATCCATAGAGTAGCAGAGGATGATACTGATCCCGCTTTTAACCTGAAAAACTCATTTATATTGTCCCGGATATGATCCAAGTATGGAGGGGTTTGCGTGATGTAGGAGTTGGCCCTGCACAGCTTGGTCACAGTTTGGGGACCATTAAGTACAATTCTGAGGCTTACTGGGGCATGACCAGACCATGTAATTGGGTCTATATCTGCTGATGGGATTTTCTGCAAGGACCATTTGTCCACTAGGAAATAATCAATCCTTGAGTAAGTATTGTGGGGGGTTGAATACGTCATGCAAGTCATATGTTCTTAAGAAATTAGGCAAGGGGGAAGCAAGCCTGGCAGAAGGGTTGGTGGTATCCAAGGTCTGGTCCGGGATTAGGTTGAAGTCCCCACACAAGATTAATGTACCTTTCTTAACACCGTTCACCTTTTTCATCAGTTTATGCAGAAAACGTAACTGGCGCGTATTGGGAGCATAGAGGTAAACCAGTGTGCAAATTGATGAATTAACTGTGCACACTAGGATTAGAGAGGAGAAAGCTACATTTTTGTGGATGGCGATCATCACACCACTCTTCTTAGTGTCCTGATTTGATGCCCAATGGATGTGAGGGAAGTTCTTATTACGGCACAAGTGTGTATCTCGGTCTAGTAGGTGGGTCTCCTGTGCACATAAAATGTCACTGTGCGACTGGCTGGCTGTTCTCCATAAGGGGCTACGTTTGGCTGGATGACTTTACATTAATCGAGAGAATCTTAAGTGACATAGGGAGAATAATGTAGAGTGATAGGTATATAACTCACACTTCTGCAGTGAAAGGTTTTCTGCACGTCTGATGGTGGTACTATAGCGGTAATCAGGCTCTGAAGAAAATACCGCGGTCCGTGGACAGTCTGTGATAGAAAATGGCTCTTTAGCATCGTCCCTGGAGACACGTGCATGAAAAAAATGAACAAAAGAAGGGTTAACAAACAACAGATGGGTAGAACAAAGTTTGTGCAGCTTGTAGAAAGCATCCTGGCTGCTTGCTGCCTAGGGGGGAAATAGTTCACTCAGTGGAGTGTGACACTCTACAAGATGACACCTAGAGAAAGATAATTTTCACGGCTCTCATTGCAACCGCCTTTTCAACGGTTCTTATTTCTTACCCTGTTGCCAGAGTTCATAGAATTCCACTGTGGAGGAACTCTCTTGGGTTTAGCTCCAGCTACTGGCTGGGGAGTCGGATCCGGAATGATTCCCCACAATTTCAGGAGGGATATGCCTTTCTGTAGAGAGGACACTAAGTACGTTTCTCCATTGTGCTCAATACTCAACTTTGTGGGGTGTTTCCACTTGTATTGGATGTTATTACATAGTTACATAGTAGTTACATAGTAGTTAATACTGAAAAAAGACAACAGTCCATCCAGTTCAACCTGTATAGGTGTACTCTTGTCAGTGTCCATATCCCTGTATGTTGTACTTATTGAGATATACATCCAAGAGTTTTTAAATATATCCATACTCCTCGCAGTCACCACTAGTTGTGGGAGAGAGTTCCACATCCTTATTGCCCTGACAGTGAAGAACCCCTTAAGAATTCTAAGATTAAACCTTTTCTCTTCTAGTTTCAATGTGTGTCCCCTTGTCCTTCTACATTCCCTGAGACTGAACAGTTTATCTTTTATTCTTGGGTCCCCATTAAAATATTTATAGATCTCAATCATGTCCCCTCTCAAGCGTCGCCTCTCCAGAGAGAATAAGTTTAGTGCTTGCAAGCGTTCCCCTTATCAGTTTGGTTGCCCTCCTTTGGACTCTCTCCAGCTCCAGTATATCCTTTCTGAGGACTGGTGACCAGAACTGGACAGAATACTCCAGATGTAGCCTAACAAGGCTTTTATGCATGCTAATATTCTACCTGCTCTGGCTGCTGCAGCTTGACATTGCATGCTATTGCTCAGTATGTCATCTACTAGGACCCCCAGATCATTCTCCATTCTTGATTCCCCCAGAGGCTCACCCCCTAGTGCGTATTTTGCATTTATGTTTTTTGCCCCCAAGTGCATTACCTTACATTTCTCTACATTAAACCTCATTTGTCATTTTTCTGCCCACTATGTTAATTTGTTCAGGTCATTCGGTAAGATGTCAATATCCTATTGTGATGTTATCGCCCTGCTTATCTTTGTATCATCAGCAAAAACCGAGACTGAGCTATTAATCCCACCCCCAGATCATTAATGAATAAATTGAATAGAATTGGTCCCAAGACAGATCCTTGGGGTATCCCACTTATCACTCCAGACCAGTCTGAGTACACATTGTTAATTACCACCCTTTGGACACGCCCCTATAACCAGTTTTCTACCCAAGAACAGACCTTCTGGTCCATGCCTGCAGACCTCAGCTTGTAAATCAAGCGTTTATGGGGAACAGTGTCAAACGCTTTTGCAAAATCCAGGTACACTACATCCACTGACCTCCCCCTATCTAGATGGCCGTTCACTTCCTCGTACAATGTTAGCAGGTTTGTCTGGCAGGAACGACCCCTCATAAACCCGTGATTACTGCTAATGATGTTACCTTCCTCAGTTACTTTTTGGATATAGTCTCTACTTATCCCCTCCAATAACGTACCCACTATTGATGTTAGGCTGACTGGCCCGTAGTTCCCAGGAATATGTCTCTGCCCTTTTTTAAATATTGGCACCACATTGACTTTCCTCCAATTGGCTGGTACCAATCCAGTCATTATACTATCTACAAAGATTAGGAACAATGGGCTGGCTATAACCTGACTAAGTTCCCTGAGGACTCTCGGGTGTAAGCCATCTGGTCCTGGTGATTTATTTATATTAAGTTTCTCTAATCTTTCTTTGACTCCGACCTCCGTTAGCCACGAGGACATGTCCAGTGCTGTGGTACTATAAGTATAGTTGCGGTCGGTAAACCCCTCCTTTTCCTGCGTAAAAACTGAGGAGAAGAAGGTATTTAAGCGTTGATATGAATATCATGGTGTCGTGACCTGTACAGGAGCACCGATTGCCTCCAGCCTCAGTTTCTTTCTAATCTCTTTGAATTATATTTATTTAGTGGTCCTGGTCTACCGAATGTGGGCTCTCAGGAGTCCCTTGAATCAGTCCAATATCGGTCGGGTAACAAGGATTAGAAACATCTATCATATTACTGACCTAACCATGGTCGGTTAACCTCCTTTCAGTTACACCACGGTTATAAATTTTTTCCCGTCTCTGTATAAGGACCCTTGATGCCCGGTCAGTCGGATTGTAGTTATCACCCATGCAATAACCTCCCCTATTCATCTCTG
>BLSH010396882.1:1030213-1042252 GCA_018402905.1 Glandirana rugosa
ACGACGCGACCACAAAGATACAGGAGTAGGACGTTGTCTTCACCAACCCGTAGCCACGTGAGTTACAGAAAGAGACATTGAGTGCACCGATGCCCAACCACTTCTGTTGCAGGATGAGGACATAGAAACACCAGCGCAGCACATCTCTGATGATGACGAAACACAGGTGCCAACTGCTGCAGCTTTCCTCAGTGTGCAGACTGACAAGGAGGGCAGTGGTGAAGGGTGGGTGGAAGATGATGTGGAAGACGATGATGAGGTCCTAGACCCCACATGGAATGAGGGTCATGCGAGTGATGTGTGCAGTTTGAAGGAAGAGGTGGTGGTCGCACAGAGGCACCAGCACAGCAAAAGAGGAAGCAGGTTGCAAAAGCAGAGCGAGCGTCCCCTAGACAGTAGGCCTGCTATTACCCACCACACCCAGGGACCTAGCACACCAAAGGCAGCTCAAAGGTGTTCCCCCACGTGGCAGTTCTACAGACAATGTGCTGACGACAAGACACGAGTGGTTTGCACGCTGTGCAATGATAGCCTGAGGCAAGGCCTAAATGTTCTAAACCTGAGCACAACCTGCATGATCAGGCATTTAAATTCAAGGCACAAGCTGCATTGGAATAATTACCTCAAAATCCAAGAAAGGTCTCGGCCTCCTCCTGCTTCCTCTTCTGCTGTTGCCTCGGCCTCTTCCTTCACCTCTACGGTGCCAGTGTCACCTGCCACCCAGCAAAAAGAGCATGTGACAGCAACGCCACCATGTCCGCCACCGTCCCCAAGCATTTCCACATGGTCCTATGGAAGCTTACAGCTCTCCATCTCCCAAACACTGGAGAGAAAGAGGAAGTACCCCCCTACCCACCCGCGATCCCTGGCCCTGAATGCCAGCTCTTCCAAATTCCTGGCCTTTGAAATGCTGTCATTCCCTCTGGTGGACACAGACAGTTTTAAAGCACACGCCTACATGCACTGACTGATGTGTCTGCCCCATTCAACTTCTGGGACTCCAAATTTGGCACATGGTCTGAGCTTGCCCTTTATGCCTTGGAGGTGCTGGCCTGCCCTGCAGCCAGTGTATTGTCTGAACGTGTGTTTAGCATGGCAGGGGGCGTTATCACAGACAAGCCTATCCACAGCCAACGTGGACAAGCTAACCTTTATTAAAATGAATCAGTCATGGATCCCACAAGACTTGTCTGTACCTTGTGCAGAATAGACATTTAGACCGGCCTCACACAGCCATTGGTATACTTTTTTTTTTTAATATGCCTCAATATTTTGGAGGCTACACCAATTAGAAAAAAAAAACAAACATACAACAAAAAGTGTTGGCTACCTCCTCCTCCACCACCGCCACTTCCACCTACACTGCCACGGTCACGGCCTAGTCAATCTCTAGGCTCCTACTCCACATCCACCCCCCCCTTCCCATTTTTATTTTTTTTTATTTGTTTCTAAGTTGTTTTCCCTATCTCCATTTTTTTGTAGGGCACTTGTCCTACTCTTACCCCCATTTTACTTCCTTTTGCAGCCCTCTAGCACTTGCCAGGACTTTTTTACAGCCATTTTTGTGCCGAAAAGTTTGGGTCCCTATTGACTTCAATGGGGTTCGGGGTCAAGTTTGGGTCAAGTTCGGTACCGAACCCAAACTTTTTCGCAAAGTTCGGCCGCACCCACCGAACCCGAACATCCAGGTATCTGCTCAACTCTAGATATGGATACAAAAAAAAGTAAATGCTTTATCAATGCATAGAAGCACAGTGAAGTCTATTATTAAGAAGTGGAAGGTATTTGGTACAACACAGGACGTCGCTCCAAACTGGATGAAAGAGCCAGGAGGAAACTGGTCAGAGAGGCTACCAAGAGGCCTACAGCAACTCTGAAGCAGTTGCAGGAATTTATGACAAAGATTGTCATTGTGTGCATGTGACAACAATATCACAATTTCTCCACACATGGCTCGTATGGAAGGGTTGCAATAAAAAAGCCACTCCTCAAGAAAGTCCACATGCAGTCACGATGAGCTTTGCCAAAATGCACATTGAAGATTCTGAGGCCACATAGAAAAAGGTGTTATGGTCAGATGAGACTAAAATTAAAATGATTTGGCCTCAACACTAAACAATGTGTGTAGCAAAAATCTAATACAGTTCACCATCCAAATAACACCATTCCTACAGTCTACAATCATGGAGGTGGTAATATATTGTTATGGGGGTGTTTCTCTGCAGCAGGAACTGGAGCACTTGTCAGGATAAAAGGAAAAATGGATGGGGCAAAATATCAAATTCTTGACAAAAATCTGCTGCCCTCTGCTAGAAAGTAGTCAATGGGAAAAATATTTACAACATGACAATGGCCCAAGGCACACAGCAAAAATGACCACACAGTGGAGAAAAAAGGGGCCTAGTCAGAGCCCAGACTTAATCCTCATTCAAAATCTGTGGAATAACTTGAAGACTGCAATCCACAAACGGTCACCATCAAATTTGACTGAGAGTGGTAAAATGTTGCAAAGTCTAGATATGCAAAGTTAGTAGAGACATATCCCAACAGACTAAAGCAGTGATTCTCAAACTGTGTGCCATGGCACACTAGTGTGCTGCATGAGATTTGCAGGTGTGCCGTGGGAGTTTTGAAAAATATTTAAAATTGCTAGCGTTTTGAAACCTTGAAGATATCAAAACATTTCTACAGTGTCTCGGCCTCCTACATACATCCTCTGCCCTCCGTTTGATGTCCCCCCACCTATGCCACCGGATCTTCGTGCTTCTGAATCTGCCTCTTGCTCCCGTTGGGTTCGTCCCATTGACCCTATGACACAGTCTTCATACAATGATAGCCAAAGACATCGTGTCTATTCTCCAATATGTGAGCCAGGAGCATGCACAGATCAACCTTCGGCTTTAACGAAAAGGGATTGCAAGCGGCCCCGCAGGTTCAATTCCCCATCCAGGGCATTGCCTGAATAACAAGGAAAAAAGAAACAAAATTCAAAACAACAAGGTACAAAAACTGCCAAAATTTCAGCCACCTTTACGTTCTAATGACATTGTACATTTATCCACTGCAGCTTTGTCTACTGATGATCCCCCGGCTTCTGGAGAGCTTATACATGAACTGCCTGTTAGTACAGCAGTTGCTATGGCTACAAGAAATACACAAACTCCTATGTCTCCCAGTGTTGCAGCAACTGAAGTGGTTCCACAAAGCACAATTAGACCTTCAAGGTCTGATATGCAAGTATCTAGAAGTGAGTCTTTTTATGCCTCTGTTTTACAAGAAGTTGTGTTGCCTATTTCTAAATTGATTTCTAAATTATTGCCATCCTCCTCTGTGTCACCACAACCATCTGGCTCTTTGGGTCTCCCTTCTGTATGGAAGGAGAATTTACCTAAAGATGTTAATTCTTCTGTGGTGCAGAATGTTTCTTTGAATACCTCTGTGGTGACAACAAGACCTTTCCTTCTTCTTCTTCTTCCACTGTACCTGAGACATGTATGAAGGAAGTTCTCTCATGCAAACTTTCCCCATTGGGCTTCCACCTCAATGTTACTATTAAAATGAAGATATGAAATGGGGAATATATAGATTTACTCTCTTTATTGCCTTCTAATAAAGATAATAGAATGGAAAGAAAAGACAATGAAAAATTTGATGACGAAAGACGCAAGTCTGTTCCTCGTAGCTTCAATAACTGGCTACAAGCCTTTTGTATATATGCAAGTATTATGGGAGAACGTTGCCCTGATTTATGCAGTGATCTCTTCCAGCATATAGAAATCATTTTGGAGGCATAAGAATTTTCAAGGTCTTGCCTGGTTTTATTATGACTAATATTTTTGTCAAAAGCTTACGGTCCATCATGCTTTAAAATGGGGCATGAAAGATGTAGGCCTTTGGCTGAATCTATTATTGCCCCGGAAGCAATTTTATACGGCTACTTCAACTGTTATTGGAAATTATCGTAAAGGTTTATGCGTTAACTTTAATGAAGGTCAGTGTAAATGGCCTAATAACTGCAAGTACAAACATGAGTGTGCTCATTGTAACAGGCCACACCCAGCTGTATGTTGCTTTAAAAAATTGAGTCAAAATACTAATCCAGCTTCTAAGGATCTTTTTCTTAAAGGCAGTAACGCCTGTGAGCTTGGTAAATATGTTACCATGGCTTCATCTGTACCCAGATTGCAAGAAAGCAGACATGCTAATTGATGGCTTTAGCCATGGCTTTTATTTGCCTTCATTTACAGGTTTGGGTTGTTTGGTCTTTGACAATTTTGTCTTCAGTTAGATTACATCAAGATGTAGTGAGCAAAAAAAGTCTAAAGAACTTAAAGAAGGAAGAATTGCTGGTCCCTTTGCTTCCCCTCCTTTCAATAATTTTAGGGTTTCACCTTTAGGGGTCATTCCGAAGAAAGAACCAGGCTCATTTAGACTTAGTCATCATTTATCTTATCCTGTCAGTTTCTCTTTAAATGATGAAATTGATTCAGATATGTGTTTGGTCTATTATTCATCATTTGAAGAGGCATTACAAAATATTAGGAATGATGGCAATTCGGCTCTTTTGGCTAAAGCTGACATACAATCAGCTTTTCGTTTATTGCCTATACTTCCATTGGCATTCAATTCGTTAGGTTTTGTTTTTCAAGGTAGTTATTTTTTCAACAAATGTTTGCTGATGGGATGTTCTATTTTTTGCCATTATTTTGAACTTTTTTCTTCCTTTTTTAGAATGGGTGGTTAGCTTTAGTTCGGGTTCTTGCAATTGCATACACTATTTAGACAATATTTTCTTTATAGGTAAGGCGGATACTTTAGATTGCCTATATCTCTTCACTGAATTTCAAATAATTTGTCTTTTATTCAGGGTTCCTTTAGCTAAGGAGAAGCCAGTCTCTCCGACGACTTCTTTCGATTTTTTGGGTATACAGATTGACACTGTGGCCATGGAATTCCGACTTCCTATGGAAAAAATAGCTAAAACTAGACTTTTGTTGCAATTTTTTTTATCCAAGTGGAAAGTGCAATTGCACACAATACAATCCTTATTAGGATTGTTGGCGTTTGCTTCCAGAGTAATGCCGATGTACAGGGTGTTTTCAAAACGCCTATACCGAGCAATATCAGGTATTTCTGCTGCCAATCATTTTGTAAGAATTAGTGCCAGGATTTGTGATGATTTGATCATTTGGCACAGGTTCTTGGCTGCTCTTTATTGCAAGCTCCGTTTTGTTCTTCTTCTGCTCTTAATCTGTTTACTGACGCCTCTGGTGCTTATGGATATGGTGCAATTTGGCAAGGACATTGGTCAGCTTGTGAATGGCATCCTTCTTAGGTTGAAAAAGGTTTTACTTTTAACATTATCCTTCTAGAATTGTTTCCAGTTCTTGTAACCCTTGAATTATGGGGTTCACAATTTCAGAATAAAAGGATTTTATTGCATTCCGATAATAGAGGTGTCATCTTTGCAATTAATTGCTTAGTATCCAAATTGTTGCCTGTTATTTCTGTTTTACGCTAGTATTTAAATGTTTGAATCTTAACAATTTCATTGCTGACTCCTTATCTCGCCAACAGATGGACAGGTTTTGATTGTTGGTGCCAGATGCAGATCCTATGGGCCTGTCTTGTTCACCCCATTTGTGGAAACTGATTTGAATTCAGTGCAGATAGCTATTAAGAAGTCATTGGCACCTTCCACGTGGGCATGTTATGAAACTGTGTGGAAGCTATGGTGTTCATTTTTGCTCCCTCAAGGGATACAGAATAATTGCCTATTTGCATATTTTTAAAACATTGGTGGGAGTGTCTTTTTTTCTCAAATCTACATGGGCACTCTTCCTGTCTTATTTTTTTTTCAGTTAAACAAGCCTTAAAAGGCTATCGGAAGGGACATAAGGTCTGTGATAAGTGGCTTCCTATTTTTGCAGATCTATTGAACAGTCTTTGTTCTGCTACTAATTCAGTTTGTTTTTCACCATTCTAATCAATAAATCGATAAGTCAGGAACGGCTGGAAGTGTCGTGTAAACCTGCGTTCAAATTTCATAATTCATATTCGTCAAGTGGCAATTAAATTCAAATAGCGAAATGCAGAGCACATAAGCATCTTTTTCAACGGGATAATAATGAAGATGCTTTGCTAGTGGTACTCATGTTACAAATGTAATGAAAGACAGTTGTTCTGTAGTGCTAGAAATATTATTCGCATTATTTTTATTGTATATATTTTTTTTAATATTTCCACAATATCATTAGCCCTGATATTTAAATATGAAAAATTTAACTATTTTGTGTCTCTTGGTAATTGTTATAACTTTTATTTTTAATGTAACTGCCTACTTCAAATCTGTAATTTGAATAAAAAAACATAGGCATGTATTCTTATTCACATTCCTCTTTATTGTGAGGCATAAAGAAGATGAATTTAATTAGACATGCTATTTGTCTGCAAATAAGATATAACAAAACAAGTGCTTTGTATTAGCAAAATGTGTTAAAGAAAAACAAAAATAAAAGAATACAAACAAAAATACAAAAAAATAAAAAAAAACAATGGGGGATATGGATATAATCCCCAGACCATGCCTGTTGGTGGGGGCCATAGGGAATAAATTGCCACTGCTGCTGTAGTGGGTGGGATGGCTGTTATTGCTGAGGTGGTGGAGGCGAAGGCATGCTCTCATGTAGCTCTGTCAGTAGTAATGAGCCCCCTCTCCCCCTTGCTCAGCACTTGCGCCATCAGCTCCTCAGACCTGCTGCGCATGTATGGAGTTATCCTCTTCAGCTTAGTAGCTACGTAGGCGGCAAATGAATCTTCCTTATCAGGGTCCTTCTGGAGGACGGCAGAGGCCTGCCTGAAGAACGAGGAAGCGCTCTCATCCACATTATGTCTTTTTCTTGATCTTTTCCCACCAACACGTAAGGGAGGGATTTGTGACTCAACAACCAGGGAAGAGCCAGCTGCTTCATTCTCAGTGACCGTTTCTGGGACACTTTCCTGTGTATAAAAATGTGACATTATTGGAATATATTTGTTTGTGTGGGTCATCAATCAAACCAAATTGACATTTCCTGACTGTTGCTAATTGAATAATTACAAATACAAAACACTAGCATTCTGGCACCAGCATTTGGATTTATCCTTCAAATTAGTTTAGGCCACAAATGTGTTTTGATATGGAACCAACTTTGTGAAGGCTCAAATATTTTGCCAATAATGTTTATTTATCATCATTGTATTTTATCTTTACAATATGTTCAACAACACTATACCTGTGTCAAGATGGCCTCCTCCACATCTTCATCCTCAGGCCCCTGAGCTGTGGCCTCATCAGACGTAGAAGATAGGATGGAGAGAGATGGCCTTGGGCCTGTCTGGTGGCTGATAAAACGCAGGATCTCAAAATACCAGAGCTTGGGCACATAGATGTCCGTCACTGCAGCTCCTGACTTCTGGGAGTTTTCAATCTTCTTCACCTCCCTCCCATAAGTGGTCCTGAGGCTGGCAATTTTGGTACAGACATATCTGTAATCAGCAGCAGGGTAATTGGGTTTACACAGCTCCACAAGTTTATCTCATGCTGCCCGCTTTAGGTTTCTATTTGAATACTCCTTGCTCTTCACCTTAAAGAGACAAGGTAGGTTATGGTACATATCAATAAACTGGGTTAGGAACTTGGGAGTGAAAAATGTATCACACATTATACCTGCAAGACTGTCACGCTCCTGATGGCGGAGTCTTTCTTATGCAGGGAACAACCACTCTTCCTGGTTGGCTCGTGCAGACAGGAAGGAGTGTGATTCAGGCTGGGTCGGCAACTGGCGGGCGGTGCGGTACAAAGGATCAGGCAAACAGGTAGTCAAAGTCCAAGCAAAGGTCATAATCAGACGGGCAGCAGAGGTACCAGGGATCACACAGAAGAGTGGTCGTGGGTAGCCAGGGGTCCGTGCAGGCAGGTATCAAGCAGGTCAGGGCAAGCCGGGTTTTCAGGGAACAGGAACAAACAAAACAGGAACAGAGCTGAGGCTCACAGGTATACTACATGCTGTAGAATGGACAGCATCTGCTGCAGGGTGCTGTCTGGTTAAATAGGGCCATTTGGCGCCACCAGTGCGCATGTGCGTGCGCAAACGTGCACAGACAGACAGAGACGGCTAGAACGGCTATTTTCCTAACATTGCCCCCCCTCCCCAGGGGCAGCCTCCAGATGTCTTGCCGGGTGCTAACTTCCTGGCAGTTTCGTCTGAAAACCTGAATTAGTTACGCTGCATGAATGTTTTCTTCTGGCTCCCAAGAATTCTCTTCGGGTCCATACCCCTTCCATTTTACCAGGTACTGAGTGCCCCCTGCCCTCTTTTGACAGTCCAAGATGGCTTCCACCTCAAACTCCTCCTCTCCATTTACCAGGATTGGCTCAGGTGGACCTGCCTTCCATCCTGGGAAGGGGTCTGGGACAGTAGGTTTCAACAAGGATGTATGAAAGACTGGGTGGATCCATAAGGAAGGGGGGAGATCCAGTTCAAATGCCAGAAAGAATAAGGGCCAGGGATAAATCCAAGGCAAATACCAAGCTCTACTTACCAGCCAGCTGTGACTAACCAAATTAACCTGTCTAACAGTATGCGTTTAAAAACAAGGGTTTAGTTGCACAAATTTGCAAATGCATGCGTAAGCTACAGGCCCCGCCAAGGCACCCTGTTATCTGTAGTCCTATCTCTCACTTGTAAGACTCCACAGTGGAAGCACATGCATTCTCTAATAAGACAGGTGAAGGCAGATGGTCTGGAGGGGGCCCCACCCCTCTTTAAAGGTACAGGGGCACATTGAACACCCAGCATATAGCACAGTGGCTGCAAAGATGTCAATGCGTTGCCTGACCAAAAATCAAACATACCAAACAATGATCACTGCCTACACCTATAACTGGCCTTTGCAGCATAGAGCATTGGAGGGCAGCAAACAGAAAAAACAAGGGCCAGGGATAAATCCAAGGAAAATACCAAGCTCTACTTACCGGCCAGCTGCGATTAACCAAATTAACCTGTCTAACAGTATGCGTTTAAAAACAAGGATTTAGTTGCACAAATTTGTCCTATCTCTGACTTGTAAGAGACTCCACAGTGGAAGAACATGCATTCTAATAAGATAGGTGAAGGCGGATGGTCTGGAGGGGGGCCCACCCCTCCTTAAAGGTGCAGGGGCACATTGAACACCCAGCATATAGCACAGTGGCTGCAAAGATATCAATGCGTTCAGTTCAAATGCCACCCTATTGATCTTCCTCTTGATTGGGAATGGCCCAATGAATCTGGGTCCCAGCTTTTTTGAAGGGCAAGCTAATTTTAGGTTCCTGGTTGACAGCCAGACGCAGTTGCCCGGCTGGAGTTCCAACTCCCCCCGCCTTCTCCTGTTAAAGGCCTCCTTGTCTCGTTCCTGGGTCTTAGACAGAGTGTCCTGCAGGAGCTTGTTATTGGACTGCAAGAAGCTTGTGACATCCTATGCAGCTTGAACTGGGCTTTTGGAATTCAGATCAGGAAGGAACATGGGGTGGAATCCATAGTTGTCCCAGAATGGGGACTGCTTGGTGGCCTAGTGAATGGTGTTGTTGTAAGCAAACTCAGCCAGTGGTAACAGTGCCACCCAGTCGTTCTGAGGAAACGAAGAAAAGCAACGAAGATACTGTTTCAGAGTCTGATTCGTTCTCTCAGTCTGGCCGTTCGTCTGGGGATGGTAAGCAGATGAAAAGGAAAGATCAATCTCCAAAGCTGCACACAGGGCCTTCCAGAATCTGGAGGTAAACTGGACCCCCCGGTCAAATATGATGTTTCTGGGAACTCCGTGAAGTCAAACTATTTCCTTGATAAAGGTGTTCCCCGTCTCGGCAGCCGTGGGGGTACCCTTCATGGGAAGGAAATGTGCCATCTTTGTCATGCGGTCAATGACCACAAAGATGGTGGAGTATCCTTCTGATGGGGGCAACTCCATGATGAAATCCATGGCCAGCTGAGACCATGGGCGCTCAGTCACTGGGAGCGGGTTCAGGAGGCCCCAAGCCTTGGCTTCATCCGTCTTATTTCGGGCACAGATGGGGCAAGCACTGACATACCAATTTGTGGTCATGACAGAAACCTAGAGTCTTGAGGCATAGGCTTGTTGGAACAAACACCTTGTGACCAAAACACTATAGGCCATCTTTGGTTATTAGTCTGGAGTCAGGGGGATTGGAGGAGCCTGCTAGGTTCCGTCATATTTGGGACAACACATCTTCTTGAGTTAGCAGGAAGTTCTTGCAAGTATGGTGTCAGGCAGAGTAGTGTCTCCTGACTCCGAGAACATCTGGGGAGGGCGTCGGGTTTTACATTTTTTGACCCCGGCCTGTAAGTCAGGTGGAACTAGAACCTGGAGAACCTGGAGAAGAAGAGTGCCCAGCAGGCCTGTCGGGGTCTCAGTCTCTTAGCTGTTCTGAGGTACTCCAGGTTCTTGTGGTCAGTGTAAATGAGGATGGGGTGTGTGGCCCCCTCAAGTAGGTTCCGCCATTCTTCCAGGGCCCACTTGATGGCCTGTAGCTCCTTATCCCTCACGTTGTAGTTCTTTTCAGGTGCAGATAGTTTGCGGGAGAAGAAGGCTACCGGGTGGAGCAAGGCCTAGGTACCTTGTCGCTAGGAGAGAATGGCTCCTACTGCAGTTTCTGAAGCGTCCACTTCTAGGATGTAAGGCAGAGCAGGATTTGGATGCTTCAGGATGGGTGCAGACGTAAATAGAGATCTGAGTTCCTGGAAGGCAGCTTGGGCTTCGGTGGACCAACGGAAGTTCTGCTTGGTCAGTTGGGTGATTGGAGTGACGATGGCCGAGAAGCCCTTAATGAATTTCCTGTAGAAATTTGTGAAACCCACGAACCATTGGACCCCTTTCCTGTCTGTTGGTGCCGGCCAGTACAAGATAGTGGATACCTTTTGAGGATCCATATGGATGCCCGTGACAGAGATGATCAGCCCGAGGAAGTGGATACTGGATTGCTCAAAAGCACATTTCTCTGCCTTGGCATACAAGCCATGCCTAAGACCTTAGCGACATGCTTGCGGTGTTCCTTAAGGGAAGAGGAAAAGATTAAGATGTCATCTAGGTAGATGACTACAGAGAGATCTAAGAAGTCCCGAAACACATTGTTTACAAAATGTTGGAAGGTCGCGGGAGCGTTACATAATCTGAAGGGCATGACCAAATATTCATAATGCCTAAAGCGAGTACGGAATGCGGTCTTCCATTCGTCTCCTTCCCTGATGGGGATGAGATTGTAAGCTCCCCGAAGGTCAAGTTTGGGGAAGATGGTTGCCGCACCCAACCTCTGAAACAATTCTGGGACCAGAGGCAGGGTGTAACGATTCTTAATGGTAGTTCTCAGTAGTCAATGCATGGCCTTAGAGAATGATCCTTTTTCTAAACAGGAAAATGCCAGCCCCCACGGGAGACGCGGAAGGTCGGATGAACCCTTTCTCCAAATTGTCATCTAGGTAGGCCTTGAGGGCCACTAGTTTGGGTTCTGAGAGAGGGTAGATCCTACCAAAAGGTACTTCAGCCCCCGGCAAGAGTTCAATAGGGCAATCGTAGGGCCTGTGAGGAGGTACAGTCCTGCTCACCATTATTGGCACCCATGAAGTTTATGTACATATTGTGGAATATCTACTGAAGGAAATGTATCAAATTAACCAACATATTACTACAGATAGGAGTGTCCGGGATGCTAACGGGATAACTTGAGAACGGCCCCCGACTTCATGGAAAACCATCCTAGATGGGAGAGAGTCTTGGGTTTGATCACCGGGAGTTCCGGATGGATCTACTGTTAAACCTCTTTCCCAAGTAGGCTGGAAGGCGCAGAGGGCACCCCCGACCGTAAAAGGACAAATCTTTTTCCTAGTAAGAGATTCCGGTACGTAACTGATGACTCTTGATGGTAATTCTTAGCAATGTGGGACGGAGACCAGGGTCTTAACAAAGTCTCCAACCCACGCCGTTGGTAGAAGGGGTTTGAACTGG
>BLSH010396882.1:1159289-1169971 GCA_018402905.1 Glandirana rugosa
AAAATATAGCAGAGAGAAGAACAGGGATATGGCTTCACTCTGCTATAGTTTCACACACAGTTTTTAGATGATTTTAGAACAGTGATATGGGTTCTCCCGGTTTTAGTTTAAGTTTAACACACAGTTTCCAGATGATTGTAGAACAGTGATATGGGTTCTCCCAGTTTTAGTTTAAGTTTAACACACAGTTTCCATATGATTTTAGAACAGTGATATGGGTTCTCCCGTTTTTAGTTTAAGTTTAACACACAGTTTCCAGATGATTTTAGAACAGTGATATGAGTTCTCCCGGTTTTAGTTTAAGTTTAACACACAGTTTCCAGATGATTGTAGAACAGTGATATGGGTTCTCCCGGCTAATTTATACTTTTTTCACACAGTTTGAAGATGATTTTAGAACAGTGATATGGCTTCTACCGTTAATTAATACTTTTCACACACAGTTTGAAGATGGTCCACACCACTTGTCCCACCCTTACCCCCATTTTCCTTCCTTTTGCAGACCTCTAGGACTTTCCAGGACTTTTTTACAGCCATTTTTGTGCCTAAAAGTTCGGGTCCCCATTGATTTCAGTGGGGTTCAGAGTCCGGGGCAAAGTTCGGGTTCTGTCCGGACCCGAACCCGGACTTTGTCCCGAAGTTCGGCCGAACAAGCAGAAATCGAACTTCTAGAAGTTCGCTCAACTCTACTTAAGATATATCATTAAGATATACCATCCTGCCCACCAAATGCAGAATATCAGTGCCCATCAAGTGCAGCTTATCAGTGCCCACCAATTGCAGCCTACCAGTGCCCACCAAATGCAGCCTACCAGTGCCCAACAATTGCAGATTACCAGGGCCACTGGATAACACAGAGCAGTGGCAATCTCCTGCTGTCGCAGAGCTTGGATTTGAATTTTCCCGGCGACCACTGTAACAAGGTCCCGCCTCCTAGACCTTGTCTCGGCCCCTATAATACATATCACACGGACTCAATTTCATTGCATTGGATCAGTGTTCTGTCTATCTCAGAGGAGCCTGTCTAGGATGCAGGACTTTGTTACAGCGCCACCAGGCATTTCAGACCAAAGTTCGTGCAGTGTGTGCAGTGGCAACTCTAGGAACAATATAGGGGGGCACATAAGATACCACAGTCAAAACTGGGGGGGGGGCACTAATCATTTTCACACTGGTCTCAGCAAATGCACTATTGACCCCCAGTACTGGTCTCAGCAGACACATTATTACCCACCAGCACTGGTGGCAGCGGACGTATTATTAACCCCCAGTACTGGTCTCAGCGGACGTATTATTAACCCCCAGCACTGGTCTCAGTGGATGCATTATTAACCCCCAGCAGTAATCTCAGTGGACTCATTATTAATCCCCAGCACTGGTCCCAGTGGATGCATTATTAACGCCCAGTACTGGTCTCAGCAGATGCATTTTTAACCCCCAGTACTGGTCTCAGCGGATGCATTATTAACTCCCAGCACTGGTGTCAGCGTACACATTATTAACCCCCAGTACTGGTCTCAGTGGACACATTATTAACCCACAGCACTGGTGTCAGTGGACGCATTATTAACACCCAGCACTGGTCTCAGCGGACGCACTATTAACCCCCTACACTGGCGGACACACTATCAACCACAAGCACTGGTCTCAGTGGACGCATTATTAACCCCCAGCACTGGTCTCAGCATATGCATTATTAACCCCCAGCACTGGTGTCAGCAGACACACTATTAACCCCCAGTACTGGTCTCAGCGGACGCATTATTAACCCCCAGCACTGGTCTCAGCAGACACATTATTAACCCCCAGCACTGGTCTCAGCGGATGTATTATTAACCCCCAGCACTGGTCTCAGCGGACACATTATTAACCCACAGCGCTAGTGTCAGTGGACGCATTATTAACAAACAGCACTGGTCTCAGCGGACGCACTATTAACCCCCCGCACTGGCTTCAGTGGACGCACTATTGACCACAAGATTGGTCTCAGAAGATGCATTATTAACTCCCAGCACTGGTCTCAGCGGATGCATTATTAACCCCCAGTACTGGTCTCAGTGGATACATTATTAACCCCCAGCACTGGTCTCAGCAGACGCATTATTAACCCCCAGCACTGGTCTCAGCCGACACATTATTAACCCCCAGTACTGGTCTCAGCAGATGCATTATTAACCCCCAGTACTGGTCTCCGCGGATGCATTATTAACCCCCAGCATTGATCTCAGCGGACGCATTATTAACCCCCAGCACTAGTCTCAGCGGACACATTAATAACACCCATTATTAATACTGCAGAAGAGCCATCCAGTCTTTATTCAATGTGAGGTTAATATGTTTAAATCTTTCCATTACAGGAATCAGGGACTTTCTGTTTAATAGCAATAAAGGACACATAATAGGATTCTGAGTGTTATCTAATGAATTCATTAACATGGAAGAGAAGTTGTTTTCTCAACTGATATAAATATTGGTATTTCCCAATCATGGTTAATGTGAGCCTTCTGTTGTTCTCAACTTGTAACAGACCCTCTCAGAAAGGATTTATTAATGATATTACGAAATGTGATTTCCAATAATCTGCTTGGTACAGCATTATCACTCCACAGAGACCACCGATTAACTGCTCTACAATCAATACACCAGTAAAAACACACAAGTAATCTCCTGCCACTCAATTATTTAGGAGGCATGAGATCCCCTGGAGACCCAAATTAAACTGCGGCTTAACCATTCTGCTGCTGGGACTTACTGTATTGTTAAGTGACATGGGGAAAGTTGCTTAAAATTATTAATAATCTTGCCAATCGTTTTTTAATGTTTTTACTTTTGAATACATAGGAAGGATCAAGGGTGTAGCTAATCCTGCTGGAAAAGCTTAACTATCTTACCTATTGGCAAATATTAAATCCACACATTGTTGCAGCTAGATATTCATTAATACATCATTGAGCCTAGGTTTACATTGATGCGATTTGGCATACGATTTGACATGTCAAATCGGCAGCCATTGCCGGCAATGGCACCGTCCAAATTTGCAGCGCCACACCGATTCCCAAAAGGAACTCACACAGATGTCTCTGAAATCGTCCCTGAAGTCGAACTGACAGGCGGATATGAATTCATGCAAGTTCAGCTGATTTTGCACGATTTCAATCCTACAGCAGTGTGAACTTAGGCTAAATGTATTTTTAAATGCAGCTAATGTAAGTACATTCATTTTGACTTTGTATTAACCAATACCCTATACAGCAGCATAGAGTAGAAGAGAAAGGGATAGAATCGGATTCACTTTTAGAGTGTCCAAATTTATCTGGCAATATTTAAAAAAAACATAATGCACTGCATGGCTCTTGCTCTAAAACCAGCTGAATTAGAAACATTTTGAAAAAGACAGTCCCCTCATTATAAAAGGCGGACACATCTAAGTGACATTGAAGTTGCTTTGTGCGATAGGAAGCTAACAGACTTGAATTAAAGAGATAAGGGTTGGTTAGGCAACAGTCATTTAATTCTGATTGTTAGCTCTTTGGACAATCAATCCCTTTGTTGCCTTTTTTTTTTACTTGTGATTGATTTGAGGGCAATAGCCACTATTAACTATTGTCTCGTCCATAGCATTCTTTTGTTTCAGTGGCTGCATTGTCAAGGCTTTCATTGTTTTCTGAGGGTTTGTTGATTTTTATTTTAGGTTGATATGGACTTTTAAGTTTGGGGTGCTCAAAGTACAGCCTACATTTGTTATTGTCATCTGTTCTCTGGGCTGCCTTTTGTTCACAGCACACTGCCCCATCATTTGAATAAAAATAAATAAATTGCAAGAATAGTGTGTACCTATATTACCGAAAATTATATCACTTGCTTTTACTGCACCCCCCATTCCCATTACAAAAATGAAAGTTAGGCATACACAAATTAGGCCTATTATTTGTGATTTAATATGTCCTGCTTTGTGGTCAGTGTTGGGCAAATGGCTCGGCCCGAGCATGAATTTGGGCCGAACATTAGCTGTTCACCGGTGCCAAGCACCCCACAATGCACTGCACCCTGCACAGT
Organism: Glandirana rugosa; assembly: GCA_018402905.1. Lineage (NCBI taxonomy): Eukaryota > Metazoa > Chordata > Amphibia > Anura > Ranidae > Glandirana > Glandirana rugosa. The sequence continues at coordinate 1,163,346 of BLSH010396882.1, forward strand.
GCATTGGAAGCCCTGATTGACTGAAGCAATTAAAAATTTGCCCAATCAGAGTACAGAACACTGTCAGAGCCACGATTGGAGAAAGCAATGCTCATAGACCCATCCTTTCTATAAAAGGATCCTTCCCACAGCAGCCATTTGCAGTGTGATATTGGAGTGTAGATAGATAGAACAAGGCTCTTTTCATTGCTACTAGCAAGTTAGTGTGCTATTGGGATTCTATTGTGAGTGTAGAGTGTTAGTTTAGTGGGAATATAGTGATAATGCAGTGTGAGTCTAATGCGACCATACAGGTGATACTCGAAAAATTAGAATATCGTGCCCAAGTTAATTTATTTCAGTAATGCAACTTAAAAGGTGAAACTAATATATGAGATAGACTCATTACATACAAAGCAAGAAAGTTCAAGCCGTGATTTGTCATAATTGTGATGATTATGGCTTACAGCTCATGAAAACCCCAAATCCACAATCTCAGATAATTAGAATATTGTGAAGGTGCAATATTCTAGGCTCAAAGTGTCCCACTCTAATCCAGAGGCGTAACTAGAACCTTCAGGGCCCCGGTGCAAGAAATTATGAAGGGCCCCCTGACCCCTGGCCAGGGCCCTTCCCTCTTCCCACTGATCCTGGGGCCCTTTACTCCTATCGTGGGTCCCTTTATTACGGTACTGCAGTGGGGCCCTTTCACAAGTTCTGCAGCAGGCCCCAGGGGGACCAGGGAAGCACACAGGGGCCCTGGGAACAGCAGAAGACAAGTAAACTGGATAGAGGAAAATGGAGGAGATTGGGTCCTCTAAATGCCACCCTGCCATCCCTCCTATTCAGGTGTACAAGGGAGGCACATGGGCCCCCTGGACCATGGGGCCCGGTTGCAATTGCAACCCCTGCAACCCCTATCGTTTTGCCCCTGCTCTAATCATCTAATTAAGCCATAACACCTGCAAAGGGTTCCTGAGCCTTAAAATGGTCTTTCAGTCTGGTTCAGTAAGAATCACAATCATGGGAAAGACTGTTGACCTGACAGTTGTGCAGAAAACCATAATTGACACCCTCCATAAGGAGGGAAAGCCTCAAAAGGTAATTGCAAAAGAAGTTGCTGTATCAAAGCACATTAATAGAAAGTTATGTGGAAGGGAAAAGTGTGGAAGGATAAAGGTGCACAAGCAGCAGAAATGACCGCAGCCTGGAGAGGATTGTTAGGAAAAGGCCATTCAAAGGTGTTGGGGACTTTCACAAGGAGTGGACTGAGGCTGGAGTCAGTGCATCAAGAGCCACCACACACAGACGGATCCTGGACACGGGCTTCAAATGTCGTATTCCTCTTGTCAAGCCGCTCCTGAACAACAAACAATGTCACAAGCGTCTTACCTGTGCTAAAGAAAAACAGACCTGGTCTGTAACTCAATGGTCCAAAGTCCTCTTTTCTGATGAGAGCAAATTTTGCATCTCATTTGGAAACCTAGGACCCAGAGTATGGAGGAAGAATGGAGAGGCACACACTGTGAGATGCTTGAAGTCCAGTGTGAAGTTTCCACAGTCTGTGTTGATTTGGGGAGCCATGTCATCTGCTGGTGTTGGTTCCTCTTGACTTTGCTTCAGAGGCTGTAACCTCCAGGGTACATACTTCCACACATGGTGGGAATGCCCTAGGATCAGGGGATTCTGGAATAGGATTTTTGCCATGCTAAGGAAGATTACAGGCCGGGCAATTCCACAAAACCCAGAAATCGCTTTATTACATTATAGGCCAGACAGTCTCTCCAAATCTTTATTTAAACTTACTTTATTCTTTTGGGAGCTAAGCTTACGTTGGCTAGGGCTTGGAAGAAACCCTCAGTCTCCTTCAACACTGCTAAGAGGAAACTCACCTGCATTATGACCCAAGAAAAGTAAGCTAATATACTCCTAGACTCATCAGTTAAGTTTGACAGAATATGGGACCCTTGGAGATCTTACCTCAATCTGTCTGTGTGACCTGTCCTCTTCCCCTATGTGGCCATGCTTCCCTAGTGCCCCCCTCTCCTTTCTTTCTCCTCTTTCCTTTTTTTTTATGTTCATTTCTATGTGTAAGTGGCCCCACAGGGTCAGCTGATTCCAAGTGTAAGTTATCCTGTCCCATTTGCTTTTTCTATGGACCATGGCACGCTAGCATTCAGGCGGGCTTGGGGGGTTCATAACCCTCCCGCTTTTCCAGACACAGCTTGATCCCAGATGGGGTGTCGGGTGGAGGTCTCGGGGCTGGCCCCTCAACCCTCCGTGTTATGGAGTTAGTTTTTGTTCAGGTTCATCTCTGACTATGTATTTGTGTATGGTTTGCTATACTTTATGTGCTTTTGGTAAGGCCTTCCCTTACTCATCGTATAACGTGTCTTTTGTATTTTTGGAAACTCAATAAAAATCTCTTAAAATAAAAAAAATATACAGTATAGTATATATATATATATATATATATACCATATTTGCCGGCGTATAAGACGACTGGGCGTATAAGACGACCCCCTACTGTTCCTGTTAAAATATAGGGTTTGGGTTATACTCACCGTATAAGACTACCCCTCTTCCGCGATCTCAACGCGGCTTGAAAGGAGACTTCTATCATAGAAGTCAATGCAAGTCGCGCTGAGATCGCCCTGAAAATAGTGCAATAAGCGGCGCAACTTGCCAGGGCGAAGCAAGTCGCCCCGCTCGAGGCGATCTCAGCGCAGCTTGTGAGGAGACTTCTATCATAGAAGTCAATGTAAGCCGCGCTGAGATCGCCCTGAAAATAGTGTAGGAACCATTTTTCTAAGTCGGAGCGAAGCGATTCGCTCCTATTAGAACGGTTCCATTGCACAGCATTGAGACGACTTGTCAGGCGACTCAAGTCGCCTGACAAGTCACCTAGATGAGAACGGGCCACTTTTTTACATTTGGTGGTCACAAGCTAAAAGCATTTTTTTTGCTAGAGAATTACTTAGAACCCCCAAACATTATATATATTTTTTTTCAAACACCCTAGAGAATAAAATGGCGATTGTTTCAATACTTTTTTTCACACGGTATGTGCGCAGCGGTCTTTCAAGCGCGATTTTTTTGGAACAATTTGACTTTTTTGAGTTAAAAAATAAGACAACAGTAAAGTTAGCCCAATTTTTTTGCATATTGTGAAAGAGGATGTTACGCCGAGTAAATAGATACCATACATGACACGGTTGGAAATTGCGCGCACTCGCGGAATGGCGACAAAGTCCTGTATTTAAAAAGTTCCATAGGCGACGCTTTAAAATTTTTTAACGGTTACCAGGTTAGAGGTGCAGAGGAGGTCTTTTGCTAGAATTATTGCACACTCTGGCGATCGCGGCGATACCTCACATGTGTGGTTTGAACACCGTTTTCATATTTGGGCGCGACTTACGTATGCGTTTTCTTTGCTGCGCGAGCTCGCGGGGACGGTGGCGATTTAGATCTTTTTTTTTTTATTTATTTATTTATTTATTTATTTTTAGCACTGTTCCTTAAAAAAAAAAAAAAATCTGATCACTTCTATTGCTATCACAAGGAATATAAACATCCCTTGTGATAGCAATATATGGTGACAGGTACTCTTTTTGGACCCCCCATCCCTCCTTTGCACTTCACAGTATTCAGATCGCCAAAAACGGCGATTGTGAATACTGTCACTTTTTTAAATTGGCGCCGTTAGCCGCCGAGTAAACCGGAAGTGGCGTCGCTTCCGGAATTTGCCGAAGGAGACCCGATCGGAGCCGATTACGGCTTTTGTCAGGTCTCCTTCCAGCCGGGGGACGCGCCGGATCGTCGCTCCGGTCTCCCAGTGGGACAGGAGGCCGGAGAAGAGCGGCGGAAGGCGGTGGGAGGGGGGATGTCCCCTCCCGCCCCCTGGGGTAACGACCGACGGCCGGATCAGTCATTACCCCTGGATAGCCGACCGCCAGCTCTAAAAAATGACACCGGGGAAAAAGCCTGCAGGTGCAGGCTATGTCCTGGGGGAGCCACTCAAACCCGACCGCCGCCTATTTACGGCGCTGGTCGGGAAGTGGTTGTGAACCGGCCCTAATCCCCGGCGTATAAGACGACCCCCGACTTTTGAGAAGAGTTTCATGGGTTAAAAAGTCATCTTATACACCGGCAAATACGGTATATATATATATATATATATATATATATATATACACACAGCATATAGAGTGTACACTATATATCAGTGCATTCGGGGGTGTACAGTATATAGTACACTACTTGACATAGTGTCTTAAAATATATACAGTCTTATATATATATATATATATATATATATATGTATATACAGCGTATTGAGTGTACACTATATATCAGTGCATTCTGGGGTTACAATATATAGTACACTACTTGACATAGTGTGTTCAAATATATACAGTCTAATAGATATATATATGTATATATATATAGTGTAATGTTGGTTCCCAGGTTGAGGAAGGGAGTAGAGTGAGCCTAGAGACAGGGGATGACGCAGAAGGACAAGAAACTAGCAGTCATGTACCCTCAGCTGCAGCATACTGCCAAGTTTGCTCCAGTGACGAGGAGGAAGAGGATGATGAGGACGCAGACTGTACTTGGGTGCCTGAGAGAAGGGAGGAGGAAAGTGAGGAGGAGGAGGCACAACTCCAACGTGGCAGGATGTCCTCCAGAGGCCAGCTTAAGGGAAGCCACCCAATTGCATCAGACCACACAGCTCCACAGGTGCAGGGCGCGGCTGGCTCCCCACTGACTTTTAAAAGTTCTTTGGTGTGGGCATTTTTCAACACGTGCAGTAGATCGCACCGTTGCCATGTGCAATCTATGTCTGAAGCGGGTAAAGCGTGGCCAGAACTCCGGCCGCTTGGGCACTACTGTCTTGACAAAGACCTATGGCAACCAGCCATGCAGTCCGTTGGCAACAGCACCTGAAAAACCCACACCAGAAAACAAGGCGGACTTCTCCTTGCCCTCATCTGGGATCTCAACCCCTTCTATACCTACAGTCCTCTCCAAAACCTGCACTAAGAAGAATGAAGGTCTAGCAACGTGTGCCACAAGTACTTGCAGCCAATCTGCTAGCAGTACACCACCAGGTGAATTCAGTAGGGAAATATCCCTACCCCAGTTGCTGAACCATAAAAAAAATACTGTCCCAGCCATCCGCATGCTCAGCGTCTTAATGCTAGCTTGGACAAATTGCTAGCACTCCAACTGCTGCCTTTTCAGCTTGTAGACTCTGCCCCTTTTGTGAATTTGTGAAATGTGCTGTCCCACAGTGGCAGGTTCCCAAAAGAAATTTCTTTTCACGTAAGGCCATTCCAGCTCTCTACCGTCATGTGGAAGGCAATGTTTTGGCCTTGTTGGACATGACAGTCAGCAGAAGGCTTCATATTACCTCTGCCTCATGGTCCAGCAGGCACGGTCAGGGGCGTTACCTTTCCTTCACGGTGCACTGGGTAAATGTGCTGGCAGCTGGGAAGGATGCAGGACAGGATTCAGTGTTGGAGCTAGTTCCACCACCATGCCTACAAAAAGCTGGTGGTGATTTTGCCACATCTGCTTCCTCCATCCCCTCCTCTTCTTCTTCCTCTGTGGCCTCTTCTGCAGAATTGTCCTCTGAAACTGCAATGCTCCCTAAGTGGTCAAGGGGCTACGCAAGCAGTCAGGCTAAAAGATGCCCTGCGGTGCTTGAGTTAGTCTGTCTTGGGGACAGGAGCCACACTGGGGCAGAGATTCTGTCAGCTCTGGGGGGCAGGCTAAGAGGTGGTTGACGCCAGGACAGCTTGAGCCAGGAATGGTTGTATGCGACAATGGCACCAACCTTCTCTCTGCCCTCTGACAGGGACACTTGACACATGTTTCATGCTTGGCACACATCTTGAATTTGGTGGTGCAGCATTTCTTGAGGAGGTACCCAGGCTTTCCAGATATCCTGAGGCAGGCCAGAAAAGTCTGTGGTCATTTCCGGCATTCATACAATGCCAGTGCCTGGCTGGCTGACATTCAGCGGGAATTCAAACTGCCCACCAACCGCCTCATTTGTGACATGCCCACCAGTTGGAACTCAACATTGGCAATGCTGCAGCAGCTGCATGCATAGCAGAGGGCCATCAATGAGTACCTCTGTGAGCATGGCACCAGGACAGGCTCAGGCGAGCTTGGATTCTTTTCGCCACGTCAGCGGCTACTGATCAAGAATGCATGCACTGTCCTGTCACCATTTGAGGAGGCCACAAGGATGGTGAGCAGCGACAATGCATGCATCAGTGACACTGTCCCACTAATATTCCTTCGGAACCCAAAGACCCCTGACTTTTGGGACTAGGGAACTTCTGACGACGCACAATAGGAGGTGTAGGTACGACTGTGTTAGGAGGAGGAGGAGGAGGACACACAAACCACCGAGACGTCCTTACGAGAGACCGAGACGTATTTCCCCCGTAAGTCTCCTTTCCTTCAGGAGGAGGGTGACAAGACGGAGTTCACGGGACAGGTACTAAGGTACTTCGCACACGAGGTCTTCCTTATAATCACCCTGTCACAGTGACTACGTACGTAACAGCGACGAGTGGTAGGAACACCGGAGGAGTTTACCACTGTCCTGTCACGTACGTAAGAACTAGTCATCG
>BLSH010396882.1:1245392-1255435 GCA_018402905.1 Glandirana rugosa
CCCTATACCCTACCCCTCCTTGGTTTCCCCTGCCCTCACCTATCTATGTCATGATCATCTATGCTTTATGTTAACTCTCAAGTGGATCTTTGCTTATATTGTACTGCAATTATTGTCATGTCTTTTAAAACTCAATAAAATGTGTTAAAAAAAAAAAAAAGAAGAACGACATGCAGCTCCTTCCTCCGTGGCCCGAGAGGGCGGAAGGAGCTACTTCTGTGACATCAACCCGGAAGGATTGAGAAAACTGCGTACCTAGAATTGTAAGAAATGTTTCTCCTTCCTCCGTGGCCCCATATGGGCGGAAGGAGATTAAACGAGAAAAAGAGTGATCTATTAACTCCTTCCTCCGAGGCCCCGTGTGGGCGGAAGGAGTTAACTGAGAAAAAGAGACATAATTACGTCCTTCCTCCGTGACCCTGTATGGGCGGAAGGAGTTTGTGAGAAAAATGAGTGACGTGTATACTCCATCCTCCGTGGCCCCGTGAGGGCGGAAAGGAGTTAAAAAAGAAAAAGAGTGCTGAATGCATGCCTTCCTCCGTGGCCCCGAGAGGGCGGAAGGGCAAGCCACAGAGTAAACCGCCTAACCAACCCCCAGGATAATTAAAAACTTTTTTTTTTTTTTTTGCACCTCCCCCTGTGGCCCAAGAGGGCGGAAGAGAGCAGCACCGAATGTCAGAAATGCAAGTGTGACATAACAAAATTATGAGCCCCACTACGGACCCCAGACATGAAAAGGAGAAACACATAAATTAAATTTGCATCTTACCTTAGAGCAGAACAGGCTTCACCCGACAACCGACCACACCGTGCGACCAACAAGGTATTCTGACAGGACGTCAACCAGGCTAGAGGCTCAAATCTGACAATGGCATGAACTCTACCTACAAAGAATGTCCACTTAATAACTGCTAATTACATGAACATCCCCACAGGACCTGAACCATATCTGACAGCCTACATACTAACCCCCGCCTGCCCCAGAAAATAAAAACCACCCCTGCAGCTGAGGTATGGGGGACCCGACCCCTGCTGATGCCACAGCTTCCAAACTCCTGTACCTACCTGCGACCCGCAGCCCAGCAAGCAGGAGGCGAGCGTGGCCTGCCGGTAACAATCAGTACGCAGGAGAAAATATGAGATATGGATTGAACTTTATGACATGAACATTCTTACAATGTACAAATAGTGACCCCCAAATTGAGATTACATTTGCTGGTAAAGCAAAGGTATAACCTCCCCGGCAGCTATTGGTTAAGTAGGAGTCCCCAGGACAGAGCATCTGATGGCAGGGAATCAGTACAGCTGGGACCCCAGAGTCTAGGACCATAAATACATCAATGACGACGGGGGACTCCCACACTCTACATTAATCCGGGAAATAAGTCAGCCTGAGGTCCTACAGCTGCTGGGGAACTACAAGTCCCAGCCGAAGCAGGGGCTGGGCCCGCTGTAACGTAGAAGGCTGATCCTGAGAGAAGATAATGAAAGTAAAACGAAGTGTTCCCCGCCACCCACTCACCACCGCCCGAATGAAAAACACCGCAGCGCCGAATTCCACAAACCATGCGGCGAGACCCGGCAGACGGCGACCGGAAATGGCGTAACGTAGAAGCGCTCCCGGAAGCCGTGGAATAGGAAGGAGGAGGCTGGGTTATATGTGCCCCAGACTCCTCCTACAAATACAGGCAGGCCTGCGGCCAGCCTTAACATTTAACACTACCCCCCCCCGACTGACAATGCTGCTATCTGCTGTGGCACCTATGCTTATTTCTCCAGAGTTGTGTCTCACTAATAAAGATGGTGTGTTACTGGTTAGATTACCAGAGGGAAAAAAGCCAAAGAAAACTGATGCAGCCACTACATCTAATAATTTGTAAGCTTTAATATAATACATTTTTGGTTTTGGGTTTAATACCGCTTTAAAGTGAACCAGAACTAAATATGAAACCTTTAGAGGTTCTGCCTAAGAGCAGACCCTGCAAGATATTCCCTATTACCGGTATTAGTCCTGAAAGCCTCTTCTGTGCCTTCTCTTACTTTCCCTGACTTTATGACTAAGATCTGCTTTTAAATTCAACCCAATTTTTTTTTAAGGCACCCCTTCTGCTGGTATTAATTAAATTCTCCAAAGGTTGTTAATACTAAATCTGCCTTTCTATTACATGTTTTTTTTTAACTAGCCTTTATTTTCTACTTGCTGAATGCTTCCATCTTGATTGTGGGCATGTGAAGCCCACAAGGACTCTTTTCTGGGATAAGGTGCTGCTGGCTATCCAGCATGCACCTCCCGATCTCGGGCATGTGCATTACACACAGGGGGTAGTGCAGAGCAATAACATGATGCAATCATGCGGTGATGCCCACTGACTCCTTGGAATGATGACACACATCTCCCAGGAGCAGAGGCACCACTGGATATGACGTACCTCGCGGCGGCGCAGAAGGAGGAAGAAGACACCCTAGCAACAAGGTACACAGAGCTAGAAAAAAAAAGCCAAATGTTGTTTGACTTGCGAGACTGTAGCCACTGAAGCAAGGATTAAATTATGGATGGAACTCTGCTTTAAGACCACCTTTCTAATGAGACCTGATGAGACTAAATAAACGTTTCAGATGAGAATGTTCTTTACCGGTCATTGGGTCAGTCTGATTGGATCAAGGAACGGAATTTTATTGTCAACAAGTATACCAACATATTAGATATATAGCAGATAAATAAATGCAAACAGTTTTCTTCCTAAATGTGCTTTTGGCTCTGATGTTCACTTATATAAGCAAATAGCTGGTGATATTGTAGCATTTTACAAGACTATGGCTAGCAGCAAAGCATGATAGGACTTGTAATAACACTCAAGAAGTCACAGGTTCTATATCCCTGCATTAGAACATTCTAGTTATCACTTCATCCCCTATAAAATCCCACATAAGTGAGGGCTGTTTATGTACAGTAGGAAAAATGTTAAATTAAAAATAAATATGGGGAAACCAGAAGCCAATAAATGCCTGAAGAGACCTATTCCATATTCTAACAACTGAATCAAGGATACTTTTGGCAGCTTTTAACTTACTTATTATGGCAGCATTGCAGGCGTGCAGAGTAATTCACCAACTAAATCAACATTTGGTATTTATCTAAGCTCTTCTTAATTGCTGAGGATTTTCTTAAGTAGTTTTATGAGTATGGTTCTTTTAAATACATCAGCAATAAAAAAAAAAAAAAAAAAAAAGATTGGCAATTGATTGAAGCTCTCAATGTATAATGAATCTGATTTATTAAAATAATATGACCAGAAGGGTCAGCAATGTCTCGGAAAGCCTTATCTAAAGATCTTCTTGTGCCCTAGTAAAAGAGGTTGTCATAATATCTTAAAGCCCAATCACACTTTTTTTTTTTCTTTAAGGTCATGTATTCCTGTGTGTTTTGATTTTTAGCCTATTTTCACTTGGTAATACCTTTAAATGCCCCTTTTACTTAGTGGAAATATGCTGCCTGCACTCCTACTTCAATGTTCTTTGCTGGCATACATGAATACCAACTACACAGTTTTTTTTTTTTTGTTTTTTTTAATCTTAATGATTTTTATTAGAACAAATAACATTTTGTTTTGTTTCCAGAGTACATATGAAAGGTATCATAATACACATTACAGTGGTTGCCAATAGATATCCTGTACAATTGCTCTAGCGCATGTCAGCAAATCTAACTTCAGAGAACAATCTCTAAATGGCTCTCTACGCCTGTTGAAGCTCAATGTGAGTGGTCATGAAGACCCATTGTTAAAATCCTACATATACCAATATACAAAAAGAAGAAACATATAGAAGAAGAAGGAAATTGGAAGAAAGAAGAAAGAAGAGAAAGGTGAAGAAGAAGGACGAGAAGTGGAAGAGCACCGCTGCCTGCAAAAATCAAACAAATGCTGAGGTTCATAAAGGATCAGATAAGTATTTTATCCAAGGCTCCCAAACCCAATCAAATAGGGCTCGTTTGTCCTGAAGGATCGCCGATAGGCTCTCATTCACCATAATCCATTAAAGCTTATGTCTAACCAGGTCAAATGGGATCGTGGGCGTCCTCCAGGATCTCGCTACTGCGATTCTGGCTGCCAAAAAAATAGATGTGATAAGGCGGCTAGCCTGTTTTGAGATCCCTTCTGGGGGGTATCCCAAAAGCGCCTGGAGAGGTGATTTAGTCAGGTTAGCTTGTGTTAGTGTGAAAATGAAATTGTAAATATGGATCCAGAAGCGACGCACCTTGGGGCATTGCCACCAGAAGTGTAGCATCGTGCCAGCCTGTCCACACCCCCGAAAGCACAATGGGGAAGCCCCCGCAACAAAAGTGGAAATCCTGGCCAGTACCATATACCATCTTAATAAAACCTTATAGTTTGCTTCAATCAATGATGTATTTACAAGCGACCTTGACGCCCCTCTACTTATAGTAGACCATTCATCAACAGCAAGCGTCTCTTCCAAGTCCTGTTCCCATTTTGACATATAAACTAATTTGCCTGGGCTGAAAGTTAGCATATTATAGATCTTTGATATATGGCCCAAGTTCTTGTCCAGGTTTTGCACACAGATATTCCATTGGTGTGGAAGTGGTCAGATCTGAGACCTTCTGTAAGGAGCTTAAGAAATGTACGATCTGCAACCATTTATAGTGTTTCAATGGAGGTATTTGGTGCTTTTCCTGTAGGACCGATATCTTTCAGATTCCCCTACGGTCGCAGAAGTCTGCAATACGTATCAAGCCCTTATTTGTCCACCAGGACATAGTGGTTGGAGAGAAACCTGGGGTGAAGTCTGTGTTGCCTACCAGGGGGGCCAACGGAGTATGTGGTGATTTAAGGTGGTGTGTTTTTGACAGTCTGTCCCATAAATTAAGTGACAATGTGGGACACATTATAGCTGGTCTATTTTTGGACTTCAACCACATTAGGTGATTTATCGGGTTGATGGGATGCATGGAGGATTCTATCACCATCCAGTGTGGCCAGGACGATTTAGAATGATAACGTATCAAGTGCGCCAATTGAGCTGCATAAAAATATTTGGTAAGATCCAGGACTCCCAGGCCTCCCCCCAACTTGGGTGTAAGCAGGGTATGTCTGTTCACCCTAGGTCTCTTGTCGCCCCATATGAAGTGCATTACCTTGTTCTGAAATTTACGGAGGCCAGACATATTAATTGAAACTGGTAGTGTCCAGAATAAATAGAACAACCGAGGCAGAATATTAATTTTCACTGGGGTCGTTAGCCCATCTGTGCAAGTCATTCCCTAATTTGGCGAATAGAGGCGGATAATTAGCTAGATATAATTTATCTAAGGTGGGCGTCAGTAGGATACCCAAGTACGGTAGCGCTGTCTCCATTTGAAAGGGAAGGAGGCCCTAATCTGCGCCACTGTGTTCGCCGCTAGGGAGATATTCAGGGCGACTGATTTGGTATGATTTATTGACAGACCGGATATAGGGGAGAATTGGTTTAGCAATCGGTAGAGGTTTGGGAGCAAAACGATTGGGGAGGAAACAAGCAGAAGCATATCATCCGCAAACATAGCGCACTTATGTTCAATACCCCAGCTGCATATTCCTTTTCTATCTGGGTGGGTCCTTATTTTGATCGCCAAGGTTTCCAGGGCCCATATAAATAGTAATGGGGACAGGGGACAACACTGACGCGTTCCCCTTTGAATGTCTATCCACCGTGAGACATATCCCTTCATCTGCAATGTGCCCATCGGTTTGTCATACAGTGTCCGTAACAGCCCTAGAAATTTCTCCCCAAAGCCATATCGCTGCAACACGTCAAGTAGATAGTCCCATGACAGGGAATCAAATGCCTTACATAAATCCAGGGACAGCAGCATTCCCTTCCTGGGACCCTCACTGTCCCAATTAGAATGTACCGCTGATATTATATCTATGAGGCGTCTGGTCTGGTCCGGAGCTTGGCGATTTGGCACAAAGCCCACCTGATCCAGATGAATATATCTGGACAGAAAGGTATTCATGCGGTTCGCCAATATTTTAGTCATCAATTTTAGATCAACATTGATCAGGGAGATTGGGCGGTAATTCGCACAATCCCCGTGATCTTTTCCTGGTTTCGGGATGACATGGATAAAAGCCATATTTTCATGCCGGGCCAGACCAGAACCCCTTCGCAAGTCATTAAAGTAGGAACATAGGTGCGGTGCTAGTATGTCTGAAAATTTCCTATAGTAATGGCCTGAGAACCCATCCGGACCGGGCGCCTTGATGGGATGCAAGTTCTTAATCGCCTGTCTGACCTCTCGCTCAGTAAATTCTCCCTCCATCAGAGCCACATATTCCCTATCTACTAGCGGTAGCTGTATGGTCTCAAAAAACTTGTCAGCGAGAGTCTTGGAGAACGAGCGAGGGGGTGCATATAGTTTAGAGTAGAAATTATAAAATTACTGTACCACGGATTGTGGGTTCTGGGACATCCCGCCGTCTCGTAAGCGTAGCTTTGGTAGAGCTGGGTTGAAAGATCGAGGTGTTAATTTTCTGGCCAATAATGAGTTAGGTTTGTCACCCATAGTATAAAAGCAATGTCTCGCCCCCCGCAATCTTTTCTCAGCCTTAGTGGTTAGGTTGAGATTCAGCGCAAGTCGGGTAGCATCAATCTTATGTCTTATATCTATTTTGGGGTTATTTTTCTGAGCTTGCATCAAGGACTGTAACTCGGTCTTCTGCTGCAATATTGTTTGCTGGTGTAAGCGTTTGGTCCTAGAGGCTAGTTGTATCAAATGTCCCCGGATCGTCGCCTTGTGTGCCGCCCAGGTAACGCTCGGGTTCGTGTCACTCGATTGGTTTTCCATAAAAAAGAGTTTAATCGCTTTTCCGATTTCCGCGAATATGATGGGGTCATTGAGTAATGAAGCGTTAAGGCGCCCAGAAGTGCGTCGGGGTAGCGAGCCTAGATCTGAAAACTCAATCCGTACTGGGGAATGGTCAGATCAAGGCGTATCTAGTATGTGCGACCGTTCCGATGGAGGGAAGCTGATGTGAGAGGGTGAACAAGTGGTCTATCCGGGAATATGTTTTATTTACATGGGAGTAGTGGGAATAGTCTCTGGTAGTGGGATGTAAGTCTCCCCAAGTGTCTACCAGATTGAAGGAATGTAATAGACGCGCCAGTTTGCAACCCTGTTTAGGGATATGTCTCAGGACTGGTTTGTTGGGATTAGACCTGTCAAGCACTTGGTCTAGAGGCACATTACTGTCACCCCGCATTATGAATCTACCTTTGATGTGTGGGGTTAGAATATCTAGCATTGTCTCAAAGAATCGCACTTGCCCCGTATTAGGTGCATAATACAAGACTATAGTAATATCCTGATCATTTATTTTGCCTACCACCATTATGTACCTCCCCTCTCTGTCTTTCAAAACCATATTGGGTGTGAACGGAACCCGCTTAGCCGCGCAAATTGCCACCCCTTCTTTTTTCCCGGGGCCGCTTGCTAAGTAGTGGGTAGTAAAATGAGGGCCTAGGTATTTTGGGGCCAAAGATCTATAGAAATGCGTTTCTTGTAGTAATGCTATGTCCACCCCCCACCTATGGTATTGTTGAAATGCTTTTGTCTGTTTCGTGGGCGAATTGAAGCCCTGCACATTATTTGTTACCACTGTAAGAGTGGCCAATTGAGTATTCGTCATTGTGGTTTAGTAGACTGCACTTGCCTTATGTGTAAATCCATCCTCCCATCCAAGATCCTAATTTGTCTGCCTCACATCTCCGAACCTCTTTTGCAGGGTGCCTTCCGGAAGTAATTCCCAGATAAAAGAAAACGGAAGAGTAAGAACTCAGTAAAGAAGAAGAGAAACAACATATTAAATATATGCATACTAAACATCATTAGCAAAATTTTTGTATCAAAAGAACGTATCAAACAACGTGAGTTCACTTGGTTGAAGGGGGTCTAAGACCCCTGGGGATCTCAAAGTCCCCTAATGTGTTGTGGGATTGTTGCCCTCTACTGAGGATAAACAAGCCCACTAATCGGTGGCATGTGGTTACACCCCTGCTTCCTGGGGTATGGTAATTTTCCAAGGTGTAGACCATATGAAACAGTTTGTTACAGGGTTAATTATGTCTGTTGTGTATGAACCTAGGCCGGAAAGCCCGGGCCAATTCTTCGGCAATGGAGCCGGGACAGTCTGGCCTATAGTTCTGGTGTGTCCCAAACTTGACGATATGAAAGAAAGAAGAAATAAAAAAAACAGTGTTGTAACTTATCAAGGTGTAAACTTGTCAACTAAAGGTTGAAGATATATCCAGGGTGGAGTTTGTCCCAGTATGAAAGAGAAAAAATAAAAGGGGAGGGGAAGCCCTCCTCAAATCGACACTCAGAGCCCTGAGTCATCGGCTAAGGCCCCAACAAAGTATTGCCTTGCAGTTCCAATTGTGGGTCATCCATATGCTCCTGCGGAGGTACATGGCCTCTTGTTAGGAGAGCAGCCCTGTTGAGACCAGATGGGGAGAGAGGCAGATTCTCCATCTGCCTGACAGATTGGCTCGGGGGTTTGCGGTGGATTAGTCCCAGGTCCAGCAGGATCCCCTCCCCATCTCGAAAGATGGGAAAGGAGTGGGTTTTACCCCGGTATGTGAATGACAAATGGAAGGGAAAAGACCATCTGTATTTTATGTGATTATTGATCAAGTGGGTCAAAAGGGCCATTCTCTTTTGAATAGTTAGCTGGGAGATGTCCACAAAGGTTTGTATAGGATGTCCCCGTAACATGATGTCCCCTCTATTTCTCGCCTCCTGCGTGATTTTTTCCTTAATCCTGTAAAAAATTTAGTTTTACCAGGATGTCCCTGGGCAAGCCGTCCGATCTCGGAGCTGTAAGTGCTCGATGCACCCGATCTATCTCCAGGTGAAGTGAGGAGATGTCAGGGATCAAATTCTGCATCAGGGACTGTACCACCTCTTCTAGGTCGGTAATGGATTCCGGGAGCCCTCGGATACGAAAATTATAATGACGGAATCTATTTTCTAAATCTTCTATTTTAGCATTAGCCTGGTCCAGTTGATCCTGGAGGGAGGTGATCATTACTGAATTTTGATTAACACGACCCACTGTGACATCAACTTTAGATTCAGTAGTCTCTAGCCTTTCCCCAATACCTTGGAACCTTCAGTTCTGTTGTGGTCATAGAGCATGCTTTTGTAAGCTCTTGTTGCAATAGGGCCAAAAATCTAGCCAGCAAGGCTGCATCCCCTAGTTAAGGTGCTGGGGGTGGTGGCTGTGAGGGGGCTATAGCAGAGCTAGTCTGGCTGAGGGTGTATTCCGCCATTTTAGCCATTTGAATATCCAGGGAGGAGGCCGGGGACATAGCATAGTCTATTCCCTCTCCCTGAGATCCCAGGGAGGGGGGAGGATCGAAGCGGCTCACCTTCATGGGATGGCGTCATCTCTCCCTGTGACTGCGAGGAGAACGGGTCCGGTATTCGGTCTCTTGTTGGGAATGCCGATGTAGTCGGTGAGGCTGCCGCCATCTGTGGTGAGTCTGTGGGCTGTGGTGGTGACTGGTGTTGCGGAGCTGCCGGGCCCTCCTTCTTCTGGCCATGCGCCATCTTGGAATAGGCCTTGTGCACCGCTGACGGCGCTTGGTCTGGTCTGGCCGCTGTAATGGACCTGATGAGACTAAATAAACGTTTCAGATGAGAATGTCCTTTACCAGTCATTGGGCCAGTCTGATTGGATCAAGGAATGGCAACTGGAATAAGTTAGCAATGAAGTTAAGGAAAGTTAGACACCAGGTAGTCCTGCTGGACAGTGGAATAGCTGTCAGGGCTGCAGGTGCCTGCACAGTTCTGCACCTCCTTCTCTTTATTACCATAGTCTATGACCATTTGTCAACAATAGAGTTGAGCGAACCCGGACTGTAAAGTTTGGGTCCGTACCGAACTTTGGGGTGTCCGGGACCCGGACCCGAACCCGGACTTTTCAAAAAAAGTCTGGGTTCGGGTCCGGGGTTCTGGTAATTTTACCAAAAGTTCTGAA
>BLSH010396882.1:1265707-1277765 GCA_018402905.1 Glandirana rugosa
ATTATGGAAAAAAAAAAAAACTTTTGTGGTTACATCGGTTTGAAAAATAAAACCACGTTCTTTACGTGGCGAGTGTGGTTGTCGACCTTCGAGAGGGAAATCTTGATCCTCTACTAAAAACTTTTAATACACAGTGAATGTCGTTGTCGATCTTGGAGAGGGAAATCTTGATCCTCTACTAAAAATTTGTTATTACACAGTGAATGTCGTTGTCGACCTTCGAGAGGGAAATCTTGATCCTCTATTAAAAATTTGTTATTACACAGTGAATGTCGTTGTCGACCTTCGAGAGGGAAATCTTGATCCTCTACTAAAAACTTGTTATTACACAGGAGGTTCTAGCTGTTGCTGTAAGTGACACATTATTGTTCAAAAATCATCTCCTAGTTCTAAAGGGA
This sequence comes from Glandirana rugosa, assembly GCA_018402905.1. Lineage (NCBI taxonomy): Eukaryota > Metazoa > Chordata > Amphibia > Anura > Ranidae > Glandirana > Glandirana rugosa. The sequence goes on from BLSH010396882.1 coordinate 1,266,106, forward strand.
GAGCTTCCAGCTGTTGCTGTAAGTGACACATTATTGTTTAAAAATTATCTCCTAGTTCTAAAGGGAGAGCTTCCAGCTGTTGCTGTAAGTGACACATTATTGTTTAAAAATCATCTCCTAGTTCTAAAGGGAGAGGTTCTAGCTGTTGCTGTAAGTGACACATAATTTTCAAAAATCATCTCCTAGTTCTAAAGGGAGAGCTTCCAGCTGTTGGTGTGAGCGGTGCATTTCTTGCACCAAAATAAAAAGTTTGGCTACATTGGTGTTTTCAAAAAAAAAAAAGGTATTAATTGGTATTAATAAATACTTACATAGGGCTACATAGTACATTTGTGGGCACAATGAGGAGAGCAAATAAGGGAAGTGGTCATGGTGCTGCTGGTGATACTGGTGCTGCTGATGTTGGAGGTGTTGGTGAACCTCCTGTTGGAAGGAGAGGACGTGGTCGAGGTGTGCCAGCTACATGCACAAGGGAAACACCTTCCTCCGGTAGCCAACAGAACTTTCACCGGTATATGGTAGGCCCGAATGCCCCTCAACAATTGGTGAGGCCAGAACAAGTACAGGCGATAGTAGATTGGGTGGCTGACAATGCCTCCAGTTCCTTCACATTGTCTCCCTCCCGGTCCCTTGATGAAAGCTCAGAGTTGGCACCTGAACCCCATGGCCATCTGTCTTTCACCTCAGCCCCTTGTAAATTAGCCAAGCAGTCTGCGCCCCAAGTCCTGCAAGAGACTCTTATGCTTTTTGATGACTCTCCTGGTGTGCTTTCCATGGGCCATCCATATAGCGCTGCCCCAAAAGTGGAAGACATTGAGTGCACCGATGCCCAATCACTTCTGTTGCAGGATGAGGGCATGGAAACACCAGCGCAGCACATCTCTGATGATGACGAAACACAGGTGCCAACTGCTGCAGCTTGCCTCAGTGTGCAGACTGAAAAGGAGGGCAGTGGTGAAGGGTGGGTGGAAGATGATGTGGAGGATGATGAGGTCCTAGACACCACATGGAATGAGGGTCATGCGAGTGACGTGTGCAGCTTGGAGGAAGAGGTGGTGGTCGCACAGAGGCACCAGCACAGCAAAAGAGGAAGCAGGTTGCAAATGCAGAGCGAGCGTCCCCTAGACAGTAGGCCTGCTGCTACCCGCCATACCCAGGGACCTAGCACACCAAAGGCAGCTCAAAGGCATTCCCCCCCGTGGCAGTTCTTCAGTCAATGTGCTGACGACAAGACACAAGTGGTTTGCAAGCTGTACAATGATAGCCTGAGTCGGGGCATAAATGTTCTCAACCTGAGCACAACCCCCATGACCAGGCATCTAAATTCAAGGCACAAGCTGCATTGGAATAATTACCTCAAAATCCAAGAAAAGTCTCGGCCTCCTCCTACTTCCTCTTCTGCTGCTGCCTCGGCCTCCTCCTCCACCTCTACAGTGACAGTGTCACCTGCCACCCAGCAAACAGACGATATGACAGCAACGCCACCATGTCCGCCACCGTCCCCAAGCATTTCCACATGGTCCCATGGAAGCTTACAGCTGTCCATCTTCCAAACACTGGAGAGAAAGAGGAAGTACCCCCCACCCACCCACGATCCCTGGCCCTGAATGCCAGCATTTCAAAATTCCTGGCCTTTGAAATGCTGTCATTCCGTCTGGTGTCCCACAGTACGTGGTTCCCAGCCGCCACTACTTTTCCAGGGCAGTCATCCCTTCCCTGCACAAACAAGTCGGGGACAAGATCAAGTGTGCACTGCGCAACGCCATCTGTGGCAAGGTCCACATAACCACTGATACATGGACCAGTAAGCACGGGCAGGGACGCTATATTTCTCTAAGTGCGCACTGGGCAAATGTAGTGGTGGGTGGGCCTGAGCCGGCTAGCCATTTGGTGCATGTCCTTCCACCACCAAGGATTGCAGGGCATTTCTATTTGCCTCCTGTTGCCTCCTCCTCCAACTGCGCTTCCTCCTCCTCGACCACCTACTCATCCGCTCAGCGTAACACCTTCACCACCAACATCAGCACATCCAGGGGGAAACGACAGCAGGCTGTTTTAAAACTGATATGTTTGGGGGATAAACCCCACACTCCTAGGGAGCTGTGGACGGGCATTGAACAACAGACCAATGAGTGGTTGTTGCCACTGAGTCTCAAGCCCGGCCTGGTGGTGTGCGACAATGGCCGAAATCTCGTAGCGGCTCTGGGCCGAGCCCGTTTGACGCACATCCCTTGCCTGGCGCATGTGCTGAATTTGGTGGTACAGAATTTTCTAAAAAACTACCCGAATATGTCAGAGCTGCTGCATAAAGTGCGGGCCGTCTGTGCGCACTTTCGGCATTCTCACCCTGCTGCTGCTCGCCTGTCTGCGCTGCAGCGGAACTTCGGCCTTCCCGCTCACCGCCTCATATGCGACGTGCCCACAAGGTGGAACTCCACCTTGCACATGCTGGAAAGACTGTGCGAGCAGCAACAGTCAATAGTGGAGTTTCAGCTGCAGCAAGCACGGGTCAGTTGCTCGGAACAGCAACACTTCACCACCAACGAGTGGGCCTCCATGCAAGACCTGTGTAGCGTATTGCGGTGTTTTGAGTACTCCACCAACATGGCCAGTGTCGATGATGCTGTTCTCAGCGTTACTATCCCACTTCTATGTTTCCTTGAAAAAACACTTCGGCCCATGATGAAAGAGGATGTGGCACAGGAGGATGAGGAGGAGGAAGAGGGGTAATTTCCACGGTTATCAGGCCAGTCATTTAAAAGTGGCTCAGAGGGTGGGTTCCTGCACCAGCATAGGCCAGGTCAAAAATATTCAAGCCAGGGCACAGTTCTGGAAGACGAGGAAGAGGAGGAGGAGGAGCAGGAGGAATCGCAGCAGGGTGGCACCCAACGCAGCTCGTGGGCATCACTGGAGCGTGGCTGGGGGGATACAGAGGACACAGATGATATACCTCCCACAGAGGACAGCTTGTCTTTGCCTCTGGGCAGCCTGGCACACAGGGCCGACTACATGCTGCAGTGCCTGCGCAACGACAGCCGAGTTGCCCACATTGTAACTTCTTCTGATTACTGGGTGGCCACCCCGCTGGATCCCCGTTACAAGGACAACGTGCCGTCCTTAATTCACTGGAGCGTGAGAGGAAGATGTGCGACTACAAGCACACACTGGTAGAGGTGCTGCTGAGGGCATTCCCAAATGACACTGGGGGCTCAGTGGAAGCACAAGGCGAAGGCAGAGGAGGAGGAAGAGGCCACCAACGCAGTTGTGCCACCGTCAGCACCTCAGAAGGTAGGGTTAGCATGGCTGAAATGTGGCAAAGCTTTGTCAGCAGCCCGCCACAACAAACAGCACCACCAGCCGATAGACAACGTCTTAGCAATAGGCAGCATTTCAGCAACATGGTGCAAGAGTATGTGTGCACACGCCTACACGTACTGACTGATGGGTCTGCCCCATTCAACTTCTGGGCCTCCAAATTGGCCACATGGCCTGAGCTTGCCCTTTATGCCTTGGAGGTGCTGGCCTGCCCTGCAGCCAGTGTATTGTCTGAACGTGTGTTTAGCACGGCAGGGGGCGTTATCAAGACAAGCGCAGCCGCCTGTCCACAGCCAACGTGGACAAGCTAACCTTTATTAAAATGAACCAGGCATGGATCCCACAAGACTTATCTGTACCTTGTGCAGAATAAACATTTAGACTGGACTCACAGAGCCATTCGTATACTTGTTTTTTTGAATAGGCCTCAATATTTTGGGGGCTACCCCAATTATAAACAAACAAAAAAAAAACAGTGTTGGCTACCGCCGCCACTTCCACCCACACTGCCACGGTCACGGCCTAGTCAACCTCTAGGCTCCTACTCCACATATACCACCCTTCCCATTTTTTTTTATTTGATTTTAATTTATTTTCCCTATCCCCATTTTTTTGTAGGGCACTTGCCCTACTCTTACCCCCATTTTACTTCCTTTTGCAGCCCTCTAGCACTTGCCAGGACTTTGTTCCAGCCATTTTTGTGCCTAAAAGTTTGGGTCCCCATTGACTTCAATGGGGTTCGAGGTCCGGGATAAAGATCGGGCAACGTTCGGTGACGAACCCGGACTTTTTCCTAAAGTTCGTTCGGACCCTCCGAACCCGAACGTCCAGGTGTTCGCTCAACTCTAGGCAGGATATTATACGGAAACCCTCCCTGTTTTACCAACTCAGGAAGATTGTTGAGAAAAAGCGGCATGCTTTTGGCATGCAGAGAGCTTCAAGCAGTATATCAGGGAGGAAATCAACCCCTTCGGATTACGTATCCAAATCTTCCCTCTATTAGAGGAAGTTGATGAAACTTTTAAAGAAAGACGGGAAAGTAATTTGCAGCAATGCATGAAAATGATGATGAAACTCTTGATTGAAGAGCATCGCAGATGCATTGCCGCAATTGATATAGATATTGACCAAATATTTATAAATTGCAATAATTTAAAAGCTCCCTGTGTATAAAGATCATGAGGACAGGATCAAAAATCATCTTGCTCAAGTTACTTATGACACTTTGGGGGTTAAGGAAAGCAAATTCTGGACAGACAAGGTTGCCTTCCAGGAGGGCAAAGCCTATAGATGGCATCAGGGAAATAAACAATATCACAGAACAAAAGGGCCAGGGCAAGCTCATAGTGATAGAGGGTCTAATGCCTTGCTTAATTCATCTGTATCTTCCTCCTCACTAGAGTTGAGCGAACTTCTAGAAGTCCGGGTTCTGCTGGTTCGGCCGCACTTCGGGACAAAGTCCGGGTTCGGGTCCAGACAGAACCCGAACTTTGTCCCGGACCCCGAACCCCATTGAAATCAATGGGGACCTGAACTTTTAGGCACAAAAATGGCTGTAAAATAGTCCTGGAAAGTCCTAGAGGTCTGCAAAAGGAAGGAAATGGGGGTAACAGTGGGACAAGTGACCTACAAAGAAATGGGGACAGGGAAATAACTAATAGCATTTTTAAAAAAATAAAAACCTAAAAAAAGCAAAAATGGAGGTGGATGTGGACCATCTTCAAACTGGGTCTGAAAAGTATTAATTAACGGTAGAAGCCATATAACTGTTCTAAAATCATCTTCAAACTGTGTCAAAAAAGTATAAATAAGCCGGGAGAACCCATATCACTGTTCTGCAAACATCTGGAAAATGTGTGTGTCACTTTAAATAAAACCGGGACTAACTGAACTACTGTTCTGCAAACATCTGTAAACTGTGTGTGTCACTTTAACTAAAACCGGGAGAAACCATACTACTGTTCTGCAAACATCTGGAAGCTGTGTGTGTCACTTTAAATATAACCGGGACTAACTGAACTACTGTTCTGCTAACATCTGTAAAGTCTGTGTGTCACTTTAAATATAACCGGGACTAACTGAACTACTGTTCTGCAAACATCTGTAAAGTCTGTGTGTCACTTTAAATGAAACCGGGACTAACTGAACTACTGTTCTGCAAACATCTGTAAAATCTGTGTGTCACTTTAAATGAAACCGGGACTAACTGAACTACACATTTAAAGTGACACACAGACTTTACAGATGTTTGCAGAACAGTAGTTCAGTTAGTCCCGGTTATATTTAAAGTGACACACAGACTTTACAGATGTTTGCAGAACAATAGTTCAGTTAGTCCCGGTTTTATTTAAAGTGACACACACAGCTTCCAGATGTTTGCAGAACAGTGATATGGGTTCTCCCGGCTTATTTATAATTTTTTGACACAGTTTGAAGATGATTTTAGAACATATGGCTTCTACCGTTAATTAATACTTTTCAGACCCAGTTTGAAGATGGTCTACATCCACCTCCATTTTTTGCTTTTTTTATGTTTTTATTTTTGTTTAAATATTTCACGTTATTTCCGTCCCCATTTCTTTGTAGGGCACTTGTCCCACCCTTACCCCCATTTTCCTTCCTTTTGCAGACCTCTAGGACCTTCCTGGACTTTTTTTCAGCAATTTTCAGAACTTTTGGTAAAATTACCAGAACCCCGGACCCGAACCCAGACTTTTTTTGAAAAGTCCGGGTTCGGGTCCGGGTCCTGGACACCCCAAAGTTCGGTACGGACCTGAACTTTACAGTCCGGGTTCGCTCAACTCTACTCCTCACAGAATCGATAGAGAAACAGGAACTCACAAAAAACCCACTACAGAACTTCTATGTTGCACTCTTCCTCTTTTCCCTCTTCGGGATTTTCTGGTAACTATGGTAAAGACAATTCACATGGTGAGACTAATACTCGCCCACTTGGGCATTCTGGTGATGGTTATTCTAAAATGACACACACGGGCTTACTTTCCTCACAGGTAACTCTGCCAACTCTTTCTACTTCTGACACCGATTTTTTAGAGCCTGGCTTCAACACTCCACACAACACATAAAGGATCAATGAACTCTCTGACATTACAATAGAGATCACAAATGCACTTAAAGGAAAAGTCCTGCCAAAGCTTGTTTGGCTGTACTTCTATGGATCATAGGAGCGCAGTTCATTTTACACTCCTGTGAAGTCCGCTCTCTGCTGATGTCACCGATTCCAGTCCTGGCACCGGGTCATCATGACAATAAAGTCTGGATCTGCCTGGTGCCTGAACTGACACCTGTCTCAGCCTCTCAGCGAGCCGCTGAAAGCCTGAGACGGCCACCCCCTCCATGGCCCAGTGCTCCAGTGAGCGAGGAGGGGGCAGAGCAGAGAGCTGTGACTGACAGTCTACAGCTCTCTGCTCGGGGAACACAGCTGATTGCTCAGTTCTCAGTGTAGAGGCGCCAGGGGACAGATGCAGCATCAGACCAATGCTACATCCACCTAGGTAACTATGATTCCTAAAAAAAAAAAATATCCTTTACTTCTCTTTTAACATCATTCATTTATCTGATTACACACTCTCCCCTGAGGAGACACAACTTTTGTACAAGGGACTCAGCTTCTGTCCTGATTCTGATTTGGATACCTTTGAAATGATCAAAGACCTGCATTTATTTGCTAGGAAACATATACTCAAAAGTTTATATTCAAAAAATATACCACAACAAGCTCAAAACAGGACAGAATCAGAGGAAGCCCTGGGCAATCTACTAACACTTTTGGAGGAAAAAGACCCCACCAATCTTATTGATCGAGTTGACATAGAATCCCTCTTACAAGAATACATACAGTATCTCACAAAAGTGAGTACACCCCTTTACATTTTTGTAAATATTTGATTATACCTTTTCATGTGACAATGCTGAAGAAATGACACTTTGCTACAATGTAAAGTAGTGAGTGTACAGCTTGTATAACAGTGTAAATTTGCTGTCCCCTCAAAAAAAACTCAACACACAGCCATTAATGTCTAAACCGCTGGCAACAAAAGTGAGTACACCCCTAAGTGAAATTGTCCAAATTGGGCCCAACATGTAAATATTTTGTCTGGCCACCATTATTTTTCAGCACTGCCTTAATCCTCTTGGGCATGGAGTTCACCAGAGTTTCACAGGCTACCACTGGAGTCCTCTTCCACTCCTCCATGATGACATCACGGAGCCGGTGGATGTTAGAGACCGTGCGCTCCTCCACCTTCCATTTGAGGATGCCCCACAGATGCTCAATAGGGTTTAGGTCTGGAGACATGCTTGGCCAGTCCATCACCTTTACCCTCAGCTTCTTTAGCAAGGCAGTGGTCATCTTGGAGGTGTATTAGGGATTGTTATCATGTTGGAATACTGCCCTGTGGCGCAGTCTCCAAAGGGAGGGGATCATGCTCTGCTTCAGTATGTCACAGTACATGTTGACATTCATGGTTCCCTCAATGAACTGTAGCTCCCCAGTGCCGGCAGCACTCATACAGCCCCAGACCATGACACTCCCATGACCATGCTTGACTGTAGGCAAGACACACTTGTACTCCTCACCTGGTTGCTGTCACACACGCTTGACACCATCTGAACCAATTAAGTTTATCTTGGTCTCATCAGACCACAGGACATGGTTCCAGTAATCCATGTGCTTAGTCTGCTTGTCTTCAGCAAACTGTTGATGGGCTTTCTTTCCCATCTTTAGCAGAGGCTTCCTTCTGGTATGACAGGCATGCAGACCAAGTTGATGCAGTGTGCAGTGTATGGTCTGAGCACTGACAGGCTGAGCCCACGCCCCTTCAACCTTTGCAGCAATATGACTCATATGTCTATTTCCCAAAGACAATCCCTGGATTTGACACTGAGCACATGCATTCAACTTCTTTGGTTGACCATAGCGAGGCCTGTTCTGAGTGGAACCTGTCCTGTTAATCCGCTGTATGGTCTTGACCACCGTGCTGCATCTTTATGTAGAACAACAATTCTTTTTTTCAGATCCTCAGAGACTTCTTTGCCATGAGGTGCCATGTTGAACCTCCATTGCCCAGTATGAGAGAGTGAGAGCGATAACACTAAATTTAACACACTTGCTCCCCATTCACACCTGAGACCTTGTAACACTAACGAGTCACATGACAGAGAAAATGGCTAATTGGGCCAAATTTTGACATTTTCTCTTAGGGGTGTACTCACTTTTGTTGCCAGTGGTTTAGACATTAATGGCTGTGTGTTGAGTTATTTTGAGGGGACAGCACATTTACACTGTTATACAAGCTGTACACTCAGTACTTTACATTGTGGAAAAGTGTCATTTCTTCAGCGTTGTCACATGAAAAGGTATAATCAAATATTTACAACAATGTGAGGGGTATACTCACTTTTGAGAGATACTGTAGATATGAAAACAGATCCTCAGTCCAGTATCTCCACACTTAAAAAGAAATCGGATACATTTCCATCCCTCGATATTAATTCCAATCTAGCTGCTTTTCTAACATTTGCCACCACAGAAATCAAGAAGCTAAAAACACATACTTCCTTAGGAAATCTCACTACCTCAGAGAAACAAGCTCTAAATACCCTGAAGGAATGCTGTTCCTTGACTATAAAACGTCTCAATAAAGGGGGTAACATAGTGATAATGACTAACCAGCAATACAAACTGAATGGCGAATGGTACAGACAGATCCCAAAATCTATCATTGATAAATTCAATAAAAATTTCTACACACTGCATTACGATGCTTAACTTAATGGTATCATCAATAAAGATATATGGGAGTTTATTCGCATTTAAACATTCAAAAATCCCAATATTTTATAGTTTACCTATAGTTCACAAAGACTTAAAAATGCCACTGGGTAGTCCTATCCTCACAGAGAGGCTGCATCACTGAAAAGTTGAGTAGGTTCATAGATGAACAACTAAGATCCTATTTTACCAACCTTCCCTCACACATTAAGGACACTATCCACCTCTTACAAAATTTGGAAGGACTTCACCTTCCTCCTGAGACACTCCTAGCAGCGGTGGATGTAGAAGCCCTGTATAGCTCCATCCCCCACCACTTGGGGGTCTCGGCAATAAAACATGTCCTTTCACAATCTCACAAACAAAATTGGAAACTCCATGAATTCATGGTATCTGTTAGGAAAAGACTGCCCTTGTGCACTTTTTGCCATTTGCGCGCATTTGCGCATGCACGCGCCGGAAACGGTGCCAAACGGGACTGTTTGAGCTTCCTGAGCCTGACAGCAAGTGCTGTCCGTTCTACAGCATCTGAGTACCTGTGAGCCTCAGCCCTGTTCCCTGAGACCTGTTCCTGTGTTGTTCCTGCTTCCGTGACCCAACCCAGCTTGATCTGACCTGCTGCCTATCTGCCAGCACCGACCCCGGCTATCCACGACCATCCGTTTTCCTGACCCCCCTGTACCTTGCCGCCCATCTGTTAACGAACCCTGCTTGGACTTTCACCACTCTTTGCCTGACCTTTTTGTGCCTCATCTGCCCACCAGTTGCTGACCCAGCCTGCACGACCATCCATCTGCCCGCACGATCATCTGGAGCTTCACATCACCAACAGTGACCATCCAGCCCTCGTGCCATCCCGCACTCTGGGACTGCCTGTCTATACTACCAGGAGTCCCCGAATGGGGTGTGTAAGAACGGTTGTTCCCTGCATAAGACAGACTCCACCACCAGGACCGTGACAGTATCGGCACTTGAATACATTCTAATGCATAATGTTTTTCCATTTGACGGCTCACTCAGGTACAGGGCGTGGCGATGGGGATTTGTTGTGCCCCATCTTACTGTATGCGCACCTGTACCAGGGGGAATGGCAGCACTCTTTCCTTGCGGATGAGTCACTGTCACCTATGAGGGGCCACATTCTATCTTGGTTCTGCTATATAGATGACATATTTCTCATCTGGGTTGGTTCCCCTGAGTCCCTTGATGACTGCATCGCTGCCATGAACAATAACAGTTTCAATCTCAGTTTCCTTCCGGACCCTCAGATCAGCCGGCACTTCCCGTCACTACGTGGAGCATTGTGTGTTCAGTCGGCCCCCGGTACTTCGTAATAGAAGGGGCCAGCGCATGCTCTGTAGCATACTCCAAGGCATCCTATTCTTAGTGAGAACAATTGTATGCGTGTTCTTATAGGTCTCTCAAGACAACAGTGATCCCATCAATGGTGACCCAGGGATAATGCACTCATTGTACCAGTCTGATAATCTGAGGTCTGAAGTTGCTTTGAAAAACCCCTATGCTCATATGTTTGTCCTGACTAACAGGTATTTGATCAGTAGTGTATCATATGAAACACTTAGGGCCAATTCATCCAGCTGTATTAAATTAATTACATATAAAGTTTAATGATACAATAGTGGCTAAGTCGTCCTTTTGAGCATATAAGTAATGTAATTAATTTATTTGAGGTGCTTTCTTTGCATATGTATTTGTATTACGTTTGTGACTGATTATTGTATCTATTATTATAGCAACTATATACCCTGATCCTCCCCTGAAGAAGCCCTATATCCAGGGCGAAATGCATCGGACTGGATAGGATCACTGCACCTTTCATGGATATGCGCATTCTTTAATGCTACCCGAGCCTGTCTCTGGTTTACATACAGATCGGTTCCTGGGGTTAATTTTATACATGTCTATCCATGATATGGTTGATCTATGTTCAAGTCACATTGATGTCAATTTCTGATGTCTCTATTACACTCCATGTGTTTGTTGGAGTTAAATGTCTGTGTTAACCTTTTAATACGAACCTATTAAAATCTTGCATAGTTTTAATATGAGTGTCAGTTATGTTTTTTCAACTAGGGGGTATCTCAGCACCTTTAACCACTTCCTTACCGGCGTATTGTAAAAATACGCCGGCAAGGTGGACTCCCCATCCTAAGTGGACGTTATATTACGTCCTCTTATTTTCGCCGCTTTGCGGGCCCTCAGGGGCCCGCATCGCGGCGATCGGGGACCGGCCGTGTCCCTCGGGACCCCGGCCTTCCGTGATCGGGGTAAAGAGCCAATAAAATTGGCTCTTTACCGCGTGACCGGCTGTGTCCTATCACAGCCGGTCACTGACATCAATGGCGGCTGAGCGGCGTGCACGCCGCTCGCGCGCGCCCCAGGGGGCGCGCAGCGCGGCGATCGGGGGGCGGGCTTGTCCCTCGGACAATGCCCGACCCCGATCACGGTAAAGAGCCAATAGTATTGGCTCTTTACCACGTGACCGGCTGTGTCCAATCACAGCCGGTCACAAAATGACGGGAATCCGCGG
>BLSH010396882.1:1310554-1330761 GCA_018402905.1 Glandirana rugosa
TGTCCATAATGTCTGGGATGTAATACCTGAGTGTTGGGCTCTTATACCTGTGTACTGGGCTGTAATACCTGTGTGCTGGGCTGTAATACCTGTATACTGGGCTGTAATACCTGTGTACTAGGCTGTAATACCTGTGTACTGGGATGTAATACCTGTGTGTTGGGCTCTAATACCTGTGTACTGGGCTGTAATACCTGTGTACTGGGCTGTAATACCTGTGTACTGGCTGGCTGTAATACCTGTGCATTGTGCTGTAATACCTGTGTGCTGGGCTGTAATACCTGTGTACTGGGCTGTAATTCCTGTGTACTGGCTGTCTGTAATACCTGTGTACTGGGCGGTAATACCTGTGTACTGGGTGGCTGTAATACTTGTGTACTGGCTCACTGTAATACCTGTGTACTGGCTGGCTGTAATACCTGTGTACTAGTCTGTAATACATGTGTACTGGGCAGTAATACCTGTGTACTGGGCTATAATACCTGTGTGCTGGGCTGTAATACCCGTGTACTGGTTTGTAATACCTGTGTGTTGGGCTCTAATACCTGTGTACTGGTCTGTAATACCTGTGTACTGGGCTGTAATACCTGTATACTGGGCTGTAATACCTGTGTGCTGGGCTGTAATACCTGTATACTGGGCTATAATTTCTCTGTACTAGCCTGTAATACCTGTGTACTGGGATGTTACACTTGTGTGTTGGGATCTAAAACCTGTGTACTGGGCTGTAATATCTGTGTGCTGGGCTGTAATACCTGTATACTGGGTTGTAATTCCTGTGTTCTAGGCTGTAATACCTTTGTACTGGGATGTAATACCTGTGTGTTGGGCTCTAATACCTGTGTACTGGGCTGTAATACCTGTGTACCCTGCTGTAATACCTGTGTGCTGGGCTGTAATACCTGTGTACTGGTCTGTAATACCTGTGTACTGGCTGGCTGTAATACCTGTGCATTGGGCTGTAATATCTGTGTGCTGGGCTGTAATACCTCTGTACTGATCTGTAATACCTGTGTACTGGTCTGTAATACCTGTGTACTGGCTGGCTGTAATACCTGTGCATTGGGCTGTAATACCTGTGTGCTGGGCTGTAATACCTGTGTGCTGGGCTGTAATACCTGTGTACTGGCTGGCTGTAATACCTGAGTACTGGGCGGTAATACCTGTGTACTGGCTGCCTGTAATAATTGTGTACTGGCTGGCTGTAATACCTGTGTACTGGCTGGCTGTAATACCTGTGTACTAGTCAATAATACATGTGTACTGGGCAGTAATACCTGTGTACTGGGCTGTAATACCTGTGTGCTGGGCTGTAATACCTGTGTACTGGTTTGTAATACCTGTGTGTTGGGCTCTAATACCTGTGTACTGGTCTGTAATACCTGTGTACTGGCTGGCTGTAATACCTGTGCATTGGGCTATAATATCTGTGTGCTGGGCTGTAATACCTCTGTACTGGTCTGTAATACCTGTGCACTGGTCTGTAATACCTGTGTACTGGCTGGCTGTAATAGCTGTGTACTGGGCTGTAATACCTGTGTGCTGGGCTGTAATACCTGTGTACTGGGCTGTAATACCTGTGTACTGGGCGGTAATACCTGTGTACTGGCTGGCAGTAATAATTGTGTCCTGGGTGGCTGCAATACCTGTGTACTGGCTGGCTGTAATGCCTGTGTACTAGTCTGTAATACATGTGTACTGGGCAGTAATACCTGTGTACTGGGCTGTAATACCTGTGTGCTGGGCTGTAATACCTATGTACTGGGCTGTAATACCTGTGTGTTGGGCTCTAATACCTGTGTACTGGGCTGTAATACCTGTGTACTGGGCTGTAATACCTGTGTACTGGTCTGTAATACCTGTGTACTGGCTGCCTGTAATACATGTGTACTGGGCTGTAATACCTGTGTGCTGTGCTGTAATACCTGTGTACTGGGTTGCAATACCTGTGTACCGGCTGGCTGTAATACCTGTGTACTGGGCTCTAATACCTGTGTACTGGCTGGCTGTAATACCTGTGTACTGGGCTGTAATTCCTGTGTACTGGCTGGCTGTAATACCTGTGTACTAGTCTGTAATACATGTGTATTGGGCTGTAATACATGTGTACTGGGCTGTAATACCTGTGTGCTGGGCTGTAATACCTTTGTACTGGGCTGTGATACCTGTGTACTGGGCTGTAATACCTGTGTACTGGGCTGTAATACCTGTGTGTTGGGCTGCAATACCTGTATACTGGGCTGTAATACCTGTGTACTAGGCTGTAATACCTGTGTACTGGAATATTATACCTGTGTGTTGGGCTCTAATGCCTGTGTACTGGGCTGTAATACCTGTGTACTTGGCTGTAATACCTATGTGCTGGGCTGTAATACCTTTGTACTGGTCTGTAATAACTGTGTACTGGTCTGCAATACCTGTGTACTGGCTGGCTGAATTACCTGTGCATTGGGCTGTAATACCTGTGTGCTGGGATGTAATACCTGTGTGCTGGGCTGTAATACCTGTGTACTGGGCTGTAATACCTGTGTACTGGCTTGCCGTAATACCTGTGTACTGGGCGGTAGTACCTGTGTACTGGCTGGCTGTAATAATTGTGTACTGGCTGTCTGTAATACCTGTGTACTGGCTGGCTGTAATACCTGTGTACTAGTCTGTAATACATGTGTACTGGGCAGTAATACCTGTGTACTGGGCTGTAATACCTGTGTGCTGGGCTGTAATACCTGTGTACTGGGCTGTAATACCATTGTGTTGGGCTCTAATACCTGTGTACTGGGCTGTAATACCTGTGTTCTGGGCTGTAATACCTGCGTGCTGGTCTGTAATACCTGTGTACTGGTCTGTAATACCTGTGTACTAGTCTGTAATACATGTGTATTGGGCTGTAATACCTGTGTACTGGGCTGTAATACCTGTGTGCTGGGCTGTAATACCTGTGTACTGGGCTGTGATACCTGTTTACTGGGCTGTAATACCTGTATACTGGGCTGTAATACCTGTGTGCTGGGCTGTAATACCTGTATACTGGGCTATAATATCTCTGTGCTAGCCTGTAATACCTGTGTACTGGGATGTTATACTTGTGTGTTGGGATCTAATACCTGTGTACTGGGCTGTAATATCTGTGTGCTGGGCTGTAATACCTGTATACTGGGTTGTAATTCCTGTGTTCTAGGCTGTAATACCTTTGTACTGGGATGTAATACCTGTGTGTTGGGCTCTAATACCTGTGTACTGGGCTGTAATATCTGTGTACCCTGCTGTAATACCTGTGTGCTGGGCTGTAATACCTGTGTACTGGTCTGTAATACCTGTGTACTGGCTGGCTGTAATACCTGTGCATTGGGCTGTAATACCTGTGTGCTGGGATGTAATACCTGTGTGCTGGGCTGTAATACCTGTGTACTGGCTTGCTGTAATACCTGTGTACTGGGCGGTAATACCTGTGTTCTGGCTGGCTGTAATACTTGTGTACTGGCTGGCTGTAATACCTGTGTACAAGTCTGTAATACATGTGTACTGGGCAGTGATACCTGTGTACTGCGCGGTAATACCTGTGTGCTGGGCGGTAATACCTGTGTACTAGCTGGCTGTAATACTTGTGTACTGGCTGGCTGTAATACCTGTGTACTGGCTGGCCGTAATACCTGTGTACTAGTCTGTAATACATGTGTACTGGGCAGTAATACCTGTGTGCTGGGCTATAATACCTGTGTACTGGTTTGTAATACCTGTGTACTGGTCTGTAATACCTGTGTCCTGGGCTGTAATACCTGTGTACTGGCTGGTTGTAATACCTGTGCACTGGTCTGTAATACCTTTGTACTGGGCTGTAATACCTGTGTACTGGTCTTTAATACCTGTGTACTTGCTGGCTGAAATACCTGTGTACTGGGTTGTAACACCTGTGTACGGGGCTGTAATACCTGTGTGCTGGGCTGTAATACCTGTGTACTGGACTGTTATACCTGTCTACTGGGCTGAAATACCTGTGTGCTGGGCTGTAATACCTGTGTACTGGTCTGTAATACCTGTGTATTCGTCTGTAATACCTGTGTACTGACTGGCTGTAATAACTGTGTACTGGGCTGGCTACAATACCTGTGTACTGCCTGGCTGCAATACCTGTGTACTGGCTGGCTGCAATACCTGTGTACTGGCTGTGGCTGCAATACCTGTGTACTGGCTGGCTGCAATACCTGTGTATTGGGATGGCTGCAATACCTGTGTACTGGCTGGCTGCAATGCCTGTGTACTGTCTGGCTGCAATACTTGTGTACTGGGCTGGCTGCAATACCTGTGGCACAGTGAGGCTTCATCATTGGAAAAAATGGTCACATTTATTTTCATAAGTAACAGTTAAAAAAATGCAAACGATAAATCATCAATTACCAAAAAGCCTGATGTAAAAAAAAGTCCAAATGTGGGTAAAAAATGGCAGAAGTTAAATTGGGGTTAAAATAGTAACTTAGAAAAATAATGAGCTGTGCTCCTATGGAGCTATCAATGTCAACATCAGCACTAGCCCCGTCACGTCAGGCACCCTGTGACGAAGTGAAAACAAAGCCGCCACTCACTGATCCTGTGGGTGAGTACCTGTCAGGGAGAGAGAGGTCACCATGTGCCGTCCAAGGGGGAAGGGAGGGTGGATTCCACCTGCCTTGCGATGCAGACCCGATGGTTGCAGACCTCTCCCCTTCTCACCGCCGCGGCTGGTCCCGCTGTGATGACGTGGGCTGTCAGATGGTGGAGGGGTGTGCACTGCGATTGGCTTGGACCTGCACTGACTGCTGGGGTGGCTGAATGCAATAGCCTGTCACAGTGACGACATCTTTCGTGCTATGGCACTTTGTCAAGTCCTGTGACAGGCAAGGAAGGGGAATGATTTATAGTTACTTGTCAATTGTTAACCCTTTAGGTTTTGGTGACCCTGGAAGTAGCCATAAGAACATGGCCATCTCCCGGTGACACGCTGGGACTCTAATGCACTTCTAATTATGTATAGTTAGTAGTTGGCCCTATATATTGACGGACCGGGGAGTGCATGATGAATGTGTCAGCCCCATAGGGGTACTTCATAAATAACCATAAAAAATATATATATTTTTGAAAAACAACAAATTGGAAAACAATAAGAATAAAATGTATTTAAAATTTGAGCTGTATATGCAATGAACCTCTATGTGTACAAAACAAAACAAAAAAAAAAACGCATGAAAAATGAGAAAAAAAAAACATAACTTCCAGGATTAGACTAGGTGATTGGTCTCCATTTCTTCATTTAGGCCATGAGGAGATAAAGTATTTAATTTGAAGATCCAAAAAGCTTCTTTTTTACAAAGAAGTGCAATTTTGTCATTAAATGTGAGAGACCTGTCTGTGATTTTTTCAATAACCATGACCTCCAAGCATTTAATGTCATGGCTGTGGTGAGTTAAAAAATGGCGGGGTACACTATGTTGATCATCCCCCTTGTGTATGAGCCTTCTATGTTCTCCTACTCTCTTTCGGAGAGGGCGTAATGTTCAGCCTACATAAAGTAAATTGCATGGACATCTCAGGATTTAGATGACGAAATCTGAGGAACATGTGATAAACTGCCTGATGTGGAATTCTTGACCCTAGGAATCAGTTACGCTGGACCTGCCATATTGTATGAACTGACAGGTTCGGCAGGCTCTCTTCCGACATTGGAAGGTCCCCATCCTGGTGTCAAAGAATGACTGAATGTTATTCGATCGAGTGTTGCCTTCCTGTTTGAGCTTGCTTGGAGCCAAAATATTTTTGAGGGTTTTGGCTCTTCTGAAGGTGATCTGAGGGACATCTGGTAATTTTAGTTTTGGGTCTAGTTGTAAAATCTTCCAGTTGGATCCGCGAGATCTTTCTATATTGATCGTTAAAGCCTGTAATAAATCTGATTCCATTTGGTTCATGCTTATTAGAGGGAATCAGACTTGTCTCCTGACTTTTATGTTTTTGGAAAGCCTTCTCTACTAGAGGTTCTGGGAATCCTTTTTCCAGAAATTTTTTGGCTAGCGATCTCCCCTGATCCTCATAATCCTCCTGTTTTGTACAGTTGCGTCTCAGGCGTCTGAATTGGCCTCCTGGAATATTTTTTCTCCATGACGGATGGTGACAGCTGGTGTAGTGTAGATAGGGGTTACCGCTCGTCGGTTTGCAGTGGTTGGAGGAAATGATGGTATGATTCTCATGAGATAGTTCCAGATCCAAAAATATTAATTTGGTTTGCTCAATTACATGGGTGAAACTTAGGCCCAGCTTGTTATTACAGTGGGCAATGAAGGCCTCAAAGTCATTGATTGTCCCACTCCAGATGATTAGAATATCGTCAATGTAACGACCATAATAAACCAGATGTT
Source organism: Glandirana rugosa (assembly GCA_018402905.1). NCBI lineage: Eukaryota > Metazoa > Chordata > Amphibia > Anura > Ranidae > Glandirana > Glandirana rugosa. The sequence goes on from BLSH010396882.1 coordinate 1,316,938, forward strand.
GAGCAAGCGGATTGTTGTTCCAAATGGAGTGTTCTTCCCAGTATGCCATGGTGATATTGGCATAGCATGGGGCAAAGTTAGCTCCCATTGCTGTGCCTTGGAACTGAAGATAAAACTGGTCCAGGTAAAATAATTATGTTCAAGGCAGAATTCAGTGCCTTCGATTACAAAACATGCCTGTCGGGAATTGATTGTAAGATCTTTATATAAGAAGTACTGCAATGCTCTGATCCCTACATCATGGGAAATTGATGTGTACAGCGAGCTGACATCCAGTGAGGCCCAGAAGTAGTGGTCCTCCCATCTGTACTGGTGTAGGATTTCCAGAACATGCCCTGTGTCCTTGATGAAGGCCGGAAGTCTCCAAATGATTGGTTGCAGAAAGTGGTCTATATATTGCAACAGGCCACTAAGAAAGCTATTGGTGCTGGCCACAATGGGATGCCCTGGTGGTTTGTTTAAGGATTTGTGTACCTTGAGCAGATGGTAAAAGTAAGGAGTGCTGTTAATTTCAGGTAGTAAAAATTGCCTTTCTTTCTTGTCTAGGACTCCATCTCCATAGGCCTCGTTGATTAGGATTTTAAGCTTATTTTGAAACTCAGGAAAGGGGTCTCTCCTTAACGTTTTATACGTGTTACGATCAGACAGGAGTGGATGGGCCTCATCTAGATAATCTTTTTTGTTTTGAACCACTAGGCTGCCGCCTTAATCGGATGGTTTGACAATGATATTGTTGTTCAATTCCAATTCTCTCAGAGCTCTCTTTTCATCTAGGGTCAAATTGTTGTTATTTTTCTGATTTGTATTGCACAAGGCAATAAAGTCTTGATATACCGCTTGTGAAAAGGTATCAATATATTGGCCTTTGGATTTAGTTGCAAAGGAAGATTTTTTCTTTAGGCCCATGTTTGACCTCTGGATCAATACACCAATCAACCGGTTGTGTGCTTGCGAGGCCTTCCTCCCATAGGTCCCCCAGTATCTTGATAGCTTCCAAATCTTCGTCATCGTCCGATATGTCATTGGATTCTGCTGAGGCTGTATGTTCAATTTGCCCGCTGTTATCAATCTCCCATTTTGAATTGAAGAAATGTCGTTTTAACGTTAACAATCTAGTGAAGCTGTTAAAGTCTTTGAATTGGCCAAATTGGTTGGGTCCCCTTGAGGGGGCAAAACTTAGACCCTTTCTCAGGAGGGACATTTCTGCCCCGTTTAAGCTGTAGGTTGACAGGTTGAAAATTTTGATCGTGCTCTCAGCCTGGTTCAGCAATTCTCTTTCCTGTCTTTTTTGTTGTTTATATTGGCTCCGTTTTCCTCCTCATCTTCCTCGGACAGTTTTCTTTTAGGGTGCTCGTCGGAGACTGTACTAAAAAAGACTGTTTCAGTGTTGAGGTACTGTTTTGCAAAGGGGGCCCTGTTTCGTCCATGGCTTGCATTGTTATGCCCGCTGGGTTCTGGGAGAAGGTCTCTAAGTCCCTCATAAGGGGGCTAAAATTGTTGGAAGTAGGCAATTTGTAGCCCAATGTGGACTGAGGGCTCCTTGGAGGTGGTGGGGCATCCTTGTATTTCACTGTTAGTTTTGGTACCTTATCCGTGATTGCGTGTTCCACTTTCGGATTTGACTTAGTTGAAGGTTCATTTCTTCTGGGTATGGATTCCTGAAGATGTTCCAATCTGTTGCCTGATGAGGAAGAGGGTAGAAGCAAGGGAAGCGACGGGTGTTTTCCAATCATTGCTGGTGGATTTCGTCTGGTGCTTGGGGGGACCACTTTGTAGGGGGAACGTTGGGGTCGATGTTGAAGCATGGGTTTTTTTGATTGGTTGGATGTAGTGGCCTTAGTTGCTTTCAGGGGTGCTGGATTGCCCATCCTGATTCTTTTGGAGTCTCCTTCTTTCCAGTTGAACACTTTATTCATCCTATAGTCTTCTATGTCCCTTTGAAGTTTTTTGTTTTTTTTTGTCCACCATACAGTCCTCATGCTTTTCTAGGTTTTTTCCAGTACTTCAAGCCATTTGTTGTGAAGACAGGATGATTTGTATTTTTTTACTTCTTTTGTGGCATTAAGCACTCGTGTTTTGGCTATTTCTAGCTTTCTTTTCCTCTGATCTATTATGCATTGCATCCACTTGGTGGTGCAAAATTCTGCTAGCATCTCCCAGTCCTTTTAGAGATCGGGATTGAGGAAATTGCATTGTTTTTTAATGCGTAGGCCCTTAGGGGTGATTTTGAGATCCAAATAGTGTTGAAGAAAGTCCCACCATTGCATATCTTTATATTCTCTAGCATGTTGCAAACTTAAAAACGCTTTCCTCATTGAGACTTCAAAGTCTTCACAGTGAGGTGGCTTGTTTTCCCCAGGACATGTTGGTTGCTCTATACTCTTGGAGGTAGGATGTTTTATAGCTTTATTGAATATATCCTCCAACCTCTTTTGTCTGCCAGAAGCCATGGAAAGGAAAAAAAAAAGAAAAAAATACTCCATACAAACGAAACCTGTATTAATAAATAAATAAGTAGCCTATGAGAGCTCTAAAAAAATGAAAATTGCTGTGAACTACACAATTATATGGTTATAGATGTTTATTATTACTTACTGTTAATGAAACAGTTTAAAGCAATATGAAACCTTATTCATAACAATGCATTGCATTAGTAAGACATTGAAATTTTTAAATAAAGTAAATTAAATTCAGGCTAACAACCTATTTTAAAAGTTCATCAGAGCATGTGTCCAGCTGCAATAGTGGCCAATAAGGCCTTATCTCCTGTCTCAAAAATTGTAGTTACATATGGTCTTCCTGCTGGAGCAGCCTAGGATGTTTCCCAGAGAGATAATATAGATTGCATAAAAACCCGGGCGCTTTTCTTGCAAAATTGTAGACTCCACTGAGACAATTGAGTTAGTTGGTTTATTGGCTCTGATAATCCCTGCTGCTCTGTATTAACCCCTGGGGGAGTGAACCTGAAATCCAGGAATAATCAAGCGCTAAGGATTATCCAAGGACACAGTGAGGCTTCATCATTGGAAAAAATGGTCACATTTATTTTCATAAGTAACAGTTAAAAACAATGGAAACGATAAAATCATCAATTACCAAAATACCTGATGTAAAAAAAGTCCAAATGTGGGTAAAAAATGGTAGAAGTTAAATTGGGGTTAAAACAGTAACTTAGAAAAATAATGAGCTGTGCTCCTATGGAGCTATCAATGTCAACATCAGCACTAGCCCCGTCATGTCAGGCACCCTGTCACAAAGTGAAAACAAAGCCGCCACTCACTGATCCTGCGGGTGAGTGCCTGTCAGGGAGAGATCGGAGAGGTCACCATGTGCCGTCCAAGGGGGAAGGGAGGGTGGATTCCACCTGCCTTGCGATGCAGACCCGATGGTTGCAGACCCGATGGTTGTTTCTCACTCTGCGGGAGGTGAGCTTCTCTCTGCTTCTCACCGCCGCGGCTGGTCCCGCTGTGATGACGTGGGCTGTCAGAACAGGGAGGGGTGTGCACTGCGATTGGCTTGGACCTGCACTGACTTCTGGGGTGGCTGAATGCAATAGCCTGTCACAGTGACGACATGTTTTGTGCTACAGTACTTTGTCAAGTCCTGTGACAGGCAAGGATAGGGGAGTGATTTATAGTTACTTGTCATTTGTTAACCCTTTAGGTTTTGGTGACAACAGAAGTAGCAATAAGAACATGGCCATCTCCCGGTGACACGCTGGGACTCTAATGCACTTCTAATTATGTATAGTTAGTAGTTGGCCCTATATATTGACGGACCGGGGAGTGCATGATGAATGTGACAGCCCCATAGGGGTACTTCATAAATAATCATAAAAAATATATATATTTCTGAAAAACAACAAATTGGAAAACAATAAGAATAAAATTAATTTAAAACTTGAGCTGTATATGCAATAAACCTCTATGTGCACAAAACAAAACAAAACAAAAAAAAAACATGTCTTCCAGGATTAGACTAGGTGGTTGGTCTCCATTTCTTCATTTAGGCCATGAAGAGATAAAGTATTTAATTTGAAGATCCAAAAAGCTTCTTTTTTTTTTTTTTTGTCTGATAGTAACACTTCCTGAGTTTCAAAATGAGCTTAAAATCCTAGTCAACGAGGCCTATGGAGATGGAGTCCTAGAGAAGAAAAAAAGGCAATTTTTACTACCTGAAATTAACAGCACTCCTTACTTTTACCATCTGCCCAAGGAACTAAATCCTTAAACAAACCACCAGGGCGTCCCATTGTGGCCAGCACCAATAGCTTTCTTAGTGGCCTGTCGCAATATATAGACCACTTTCTGCAACCAATCGTTTGGAGACTTCCGGCCTTCATCAAGGACACAGGGCATGTTCTGGAAATCCTACACCAGTACAGATGGGAGGACCATCTCATGAGAATCATACCATCATTTCTTCCAACCACTGCAAACCGACGAGCGGTAACCCCTATCTACACTACACCAGCTGTCACCATCCATCATGGAGAAAAAATATTCCAGGAGGCCAATTCAGACGCCTGAGACGCAACTGTACAAAACAGGAGGATAATGAGGATCAGGGGAGATCACTAGCCAAAAAATTTCTGGAAAAAGGATTCCCAGAACCCCTAGTAGAAGAGGCTTTCCAAAAACATAAAAGTCAGGAGACAAGTCTGATTCTCTCTAATAATCATGAACTAAATGGAATCAGATTTATTACAAGCTTTAACGATCAATATAGAAAGATCTTGCGGGTTATCTGTAACCACTGGAAGATTTTACAACTAGACCCAAAACTAAAAGGAGTATTACCAGATGTCCCCCAGATCACCTTCAGAAGAGCCAAAACCCTCAAAAATATTTTAGCTCCAAGCAAGCTCAAACAGGAAGGCAACACTCGATCGAATAACATTCGGTCATTCTTTGACACCAGGAGGTGGACCTTCCAATGTCGGAAGAGAGCCTGCCTAACCTGTCAGTTCATATAACATGGCAGGTCCAGCGTAACTGATTCTAAGGGTCAAGAATTCCACATCAGGCAGTTCATCACGTGTTCCTCAGATTTCGTCATCTACATCCTGAGATGTCCATGCAATTTACTTTATGTAGGCCGAACAATACGCCCTCTCCGAAAGAGAATAGGAGAACATAGAAGGCTCATACACAAGGGGGGGTGATAAACATAGTGTACCCCGCCATTTTTTAACTCACCACGACATTAAATGCTTGGAGGTCATGGTTATTGAAAAAAATCACAGACAGGTCTATCACATTTAATGACAAATTTGCACTTCTTTGTAAAAAAGAAGCTTTTGGATCTTCAAATTAAATACATTATCTCCTCATGGCCTAAATGAAGAAATGGTGACCAATCACCTAGTCTAATCCTGGAAGCCATGTTTTTGTTTTTTTGTTTTTTCATCAATTTTCATGCGTTTTTTTTTTTTTTCATCAATTTTCATTTTTTTTTCAGTTTTTTTTCTCTCATTTTTCATGCTTTTTTCTTTTTGTTTTGTGTACATAGAGGTTTATTGCATATACAGCTCAAGTTTTAAATACATTTTATTCTTATTGTTTTCCAATTTGTTGTTTTTCAAAAATATATATATTTTTTTATGGTTATTTATGAAGTACCCCTATGGGGCTGTCACATTCATCATGCACTCCCCGGTCCGTCAATATATAGGGCCAACTATACTAACTATACATAATTAGAAGTGCATTAGAGTCCCAGCGTGTCACCGGGCCATGTTCTTATTGCTACTTCCAGGGTCACCAAAACCTAAAGGGTTAACAATTGACAAGTAACTGTAAATCACTCCCTATCCTTGCCTGTCACAGGACTTGTGCCATAGCACGAAACATGTCGTCACTGTGACAGGCTATTGCATTCAGCCACCCCAGAAGTCAGTGCAGGTCCAAGCCAATCGCAGTGCACATCCCTCCACCATCTGACAGCCTACGTCATCACAGCGGGACCAGCCACGGCAGTGAGAAGCGGAGAGAAGCTCACCTCCCGCAGAGTGAGAAGCAACCATCGGGTCTGCAACCATCGGGTCTGCATGGCAAGGCAGGTGGAATCCACCCTCCCTTCCCCCTTGGACGGCACATGGTGACCTCTCCGATCTCTCCCTGACAGGTACTCACCCGCAGGATCAGTGAGTGACGGCTTTGTTTTCACTTTGTGACAGGGTGCCTGACATGACGGGGCTAGTGCTGATGTTGACATTGATAGCTCCATAGGAGCACAGCTCATTATTTTTCTAAGTTTTAACCCCAATTTAACTTCTACCATTTTTTACCCACATTTGGACTTTTTTTTACATCAGGCATTTTGGTATTTGATGATTTTATCGTTTCCATTGTTTTTAACTGTTACTTATGAAAATAAATGTGACCATTTTTTCCAATGATGAAGCCTCACTGTGTCCTTGGATAATCCTTAGCGCTTGATTATTGCTGGATTTCAGGTTCATTCCCCCAGGTGTTAATACAGAGCAGCAGGGATTATCAGAGGCAATAAACCAACTAACTCAATTGTCTCAGTGGAGTCTACAATTTTGCAAGGAAACCGCCCGGCTTTATATTCAATCTGCAATACCTGTGTACTGTGCTGGCTGCAATACCTGTGTACTGGCTGGTTGCAATACCTGTGTACTGAGCTGTAATACCTGTGTACTGGGCTGTACTACCTGTGTACTGGCTGGCTGTAATACCTGTGTGCTAGGCAGGCTGCAATATCTGTGTACTGGCTGTGGCTGCAATACCTGTGTACTGGCTGTTGCTGCAATACCTGTGTACTGGCTGTGGCTGCAATACCTGTGTACTGGCTACATACTGTGTTACAGGCTGATATATACCCCACCTGTGATGCTGAGCTGTATACTCCTGACACAATCTGCGGAATACAGGGGGTGGAGTGGGGGATTATTTAAGGGGTGGGGCTTATGAGAAGTAGGAGGGGTCAAAAAAGAAGGGCAGGCAATTTGTTCCCCATGGCCCCCACCAACAGACATGGTCTGGCGATTATGGCCAATACCCCCATTGATTTATTTATTTATTTTTCTGTATTTTTGTTTGTATTTTTTTATTATTTTTTTTTCTTTAACACATTTTGATAATACCAAGCACTTTTTTCTGTTATATTTTATTTGCAGTCAAATTGCATTTCTAATTTAATTTATCTTCTTTATGCTTGAAAATAAAGAAGAACGAGAATTAGAATACTTGCCTATGTTTTTAGATTCAAATGACAGGTTTGAAGTAGGCAGTTACATTAACCACTTCAGCCCCGGAAAGTTTTACCCCCTTCCTGACCAGAGCACTTTTTGCAATTCGGCACTGCATCGCTTTAACTGACAGTTGCGCGGTCGTGCGACGTTGTACCCAAACCAAATTTGCGTCCTTTTTTTCCCACAAATAGAGCTTTCTTTTGGTGGAAATTTATCACCGCTGCGTCATTTCTGATCGCCGCTATAAACAAAGAAAGAGTGACAATTTTGCAAAAAGAACAATATTTCTTACTTTTTGCTAAAATTCAAATCCAAAAAAATATAAAAAAAACATTTTTTTTCATCGGTTTTGGCCGATTTATATTCTTCCTCGTATTTTTGGTAAAAAAACCCCGCAATCTGCATTTATTGATTGGTTTGTGCAAAAGTTGACGCGTTTACGGATGATGAGAATTAATTTCTGGGGTTTTTATTTTTTTTTTATTTTTTACTAGTTATGGCGGCGATCTGTGATTTTTAGCAGTACTGCGATATTGGGGCAGACATGTCGGACATTTTTTACCCTTTTTTGGGACCAATGACATGTATACAGCGATCAGAAATTTAAATGTCCACTGATTACTGTATAAATGTCATTGGCAGTGAAGAGTTTAACCTGCAGGGGGAGATCTAGGGGTTAACTGCGTTCCCTGGGTGTGTTCTAACTATGGGGGTGCTGGGCTACCATGGGCATAAGAGATCTAACTGATCCGAGTGACAGGGATCAGTATATCTCTTATCTCCCTATTGAAGGAGCGGGGAACCTCTGTGTTTACATTGTCGGTTCCCAGCTCTTTGGCTTTAGCAGCTCATCGCGGCCCGCCGGTGGACATTGGGTCTGCCCGAGCCACGGGCACACTCCTCCGGAGTGTGTCGGGCACAAGAGTGCGCCGGCGGCGGCGCGCAATCGCCCCTAGCTGCGCCTGCACGAATCACCGCCTTTTTATGGCGATTCACGCTAAGCGTCCAAACCGCCACAGTAAATATACTGCGTGCGGTGTGGAACCGGTTAAAAAGAAAAGTTAGAACAATTGCCAAGGGATCAAAAATACTTTAATTTTTTGGATTTACATTTCAGAGCTAATGATATTGGGAAAATGTTAAATACAATAAAATGGAATCAAAATAATGCAAATAATATTTATATCACTACAGAACAACTGTCTTTCATTACATTCGTAACATGAGTACCACTAGCAATGCATCTTCATTATTGTCCCATTGAAAAAGCTGCTAATGTGTGCTGCATTTCGCTATTTGAATTCAATTGCCCCTAGACGAATATGAATTGTGAAATTCGAACACATGTTTACACGACCGGACACTTCCGGTCATTCCTGACTCCCGAACATGCGTGTTTTGCCGTACAACTTTTGTTGGACCAACTTCTGTACACACAGTACAACAGTCATGCAACCGCTTGTTGTACAACCAAAGTTTTCTAGTCTCCTCATCCAACTTCTGAGCACGTCAGCTGTTCTATTTGCGCGTACTAACGGTCAGATGATCATGCAACAAGCTGTTGTACGACCGTTTTCGCATGACCGTCGCAACATGTGTACAAGGCTTTAATCTTTGTTTGAGTACAGAAGCAATCTCTGAGTGCATTTACAGTCAGGTCCATAAATATTGGGACATCGACACAATTTTAATGTTTTTGGCTCTATACACCACCACAATGGATTTGAAATGAAACGAACAAGATGTGCTTTAACTGCAGACTTTCAGCTTTAATTTGAGGGTATTTACATCCAAATCCGGTGAACGGGGTAGGAATTACAACAGTTTGTATATGTGCCTCCCACTTTTTAAGGGACCAAAAGTAATGGGACAGATTAACAATCATAAATCAAACTTTCACTTTTTTCGTTTCAATAGTTTTTTTATTGATTTTTTTCAAATAAAACCAGTAACACAAAAGTAAAAAAGAAATAAACACAAGTCAGATATACCTTACCAGTAGATCTTACCAAGGTAATCACATGTTTGGTTATTGATGTCTTATTTAGACAAAAACCCAAAAGAACATGGCAATAGTTACATTAGGTTTACAGCTTACTTATTACGGCCACCCCAACGGGATCTAGCTGTGGCAGGGGTAAGGGCAACCCCACCCGCCTTTATATTTCAATATTCTTATAATTTATCAGCAAGAAAAAGGTTGACAATTCTGGAATGCCAAACAATACATTTCAGAGCAACAATGTTGATGAATATATAGCTCTGTGACTCTTATGAGCCAGAGTGGTTGTGTAAGCAATAGCTCATGCAAGTTAGGCAAAGTATATCTTTTCTATAAAATGAATAACAGTGAGACAAATATAAGAAAAACATTTCACATCCATAACTTGTCCATTGCCATATCTGAGGCCTCTAGGGCAGTCCGACCCCCCCTCCCCCTTCCAAACCCACACGGGATCTAACTGTGTTTCGGGGTGAAGGAGCGGGTACCACCGCCCATCGACTGACAGCACTTTGTTGGACAACTGTAGCATACAGCTTTTATAAAAGAATTGTCAAAAGTGGCAGAGGAAAAAATAGAGAAGGAAAGAGAGAAAGAGAGAGAAACAAAGGAGAAGAAAGCTTATTCGACATATTAGTGCGATAACAGTGAATTCAACTAGTTATTGCCAAGGTCGGGTTGTCCACCTGAGGTTCTAGTGGTGGAGGTGTGTCTCCATATTGGTCATCAGTTGATCTTTGATGGTACCAGTCAGACCAAGGGGCCCACAGAGTGCTGATCTTTTCAAGTCTACCTTGGGAAGAGGCAAATTTTATTTTGTAGTTGTGGTGTGTGTGTGTCAGATGGATTATAGCCTTTACGGATGGTATGAGAGGAGATTTCCACCATTTAGCAATAGAGAGTCTCGTTGCCTGAAGTATGTGGGTTATCGCCATCCTAAGATTGTGGGGGATTTCGTTGATGCCTAAATTCAGGATGGCTAGTTGAGGTGTTGGTTTTATCCTAAAACCTACAATCTCCAAAATTATAGTAAATATCTGTGGCCATACTTTGGCTAATTTGCTGCATGCCCAAAAGATGTGATATATGGTCCCCACTTCTCCACATTGTCTCCAACAGTTCGCGGAGGCCCCAGGATAAAATTTGGAAATGCGGTAAAGGGTTAAGTGCCACCTTAGTGTGATTTTGTGTGATAGTTCCCATAGTCTGACACATTTTGACGTTGAGTAATTTGTGGTGATAGCTTTCTGCCATTGGTCCGGAGAGAAGGACAAACCCAGTTCCTCCTCCCAGGCCAACATGGGGGGAGACTTAAGTAATATTGTTTTGTTGTTTAAATATAGATATTCCCCCCTTGGAGCTATTTTCTGGTTTCAGAAATCCAGCTACTTTGGTCGGGACCTTGCAGTGGTCAACTGGAATTTTGTGTAATATAGATTTAACCCGGATATAATTAAATTGTTCATTGTTTGCCAGTGCATGTTTTTCTGCTAAAGCTGAGAATGTTTTTGGGGAGCCTGCCTGATATAGGTCTGAGATATGTGTTATGCCTTGTGTGATCCATTTCCTCAGTGATAGCGCAGGGGATAGATTGGACAGAGATGCCACCGGGATAGGAAGGTTTGTGGTAGTTTGTGTGCTGTCTACTTGTTCTAGGAAGGTCTGCCACGCTTTAAGTGTGGCTTGGATGGTGGGGGAAATGCAGATAGGTGCTCTCAGCAAAAAACGATGTGCATGTAAGTATGGTACTAGTTCTTAGTTAGGTACTTCCAATGCTTCTAATTCGCACCTTGTAGGACTGTGGGGATAGGCAAACCAATGTTTGCTTTGTGATAAAATGGCGGCTAAATAGTAATCGTGTAGCACTACATGCCCAAGACCTCCCGCCCCTCTGGTTTTAACCATTTTGCGCAATGCACATCTAGCTCTTTTCCCCTGCCATACGTACGAGTTCAGGATAGCTTGTAAGGTCTTAAAGAAGGATTGCGGTACTGGTATGTTTACTGTTCTAAATGTATATAGAATCTGAGGTAAGATCTGCATTTTAAAGGCAGCCAATTGACCTGACCATGACAATTCATGTTTTGCTATAGATAAGAGCTGTTGTTTAAATTTGTCTATCCAAGGAGCGTAGTTGGCTGCATAGCTATCTTCTAAGGACTTGGTCAATGTTATTCCCAAGTAAGGGATACCATTGTCTTCCCATGAGAAAGGGTAAGTTTTTTGCAATTTTTCCCTGGTGTTATAGGGTGTTCCAATGTCTAAAATATGTGATTTCCCTTTGTTAACTTTGTAGTATGAGACTTTGTTGAATAGGCAGAGGCTGTCGTATATTGTGGGGAGTGAGGTGGCGGGGCGGGTTAGAATGATGATGATGTCATCCGCAAAAAGGCTTATTACATGTGTTTTACTGCCTGTGGTGAGTCCATGTATTTTGGGGTGCTGCCTAATGTATGAGGCAAGGGGTTCCATGAGCAAATGAAATATCAGGGGTGAAAGTGGACACCCCTGTCTCGTTCCATTGGTAATTTTGAAGGGTTTTGATAGAGACCCTGAAGTGTATACTCTAGCAGAGGGAGATGTGTATAGGGCTAAAATTACAGAGAGGATCTGTCCCAGTGTTGCTCTGAGATAACCCCAGTGTATTCTGTCAAACGCCTTCTCTGCATCCAGAGCCAGGAGCAGAGAAGGCGTTTCCATTTTTCTTGCTAGGTGTATGAGGTTTAATAATCTTCTGGTGGTGTCGGAGGATTGGCGCCCCTTGGTAAATCCTGACTGATCCCCGTCTATTAATGGTGGCATTATGTCGGTGAGTCTGAGGGCAATTATTTTCGCATAAAGTTTGACACCATTATTTAGGAGTGATATGGGACGGAAATTTGGTGCTTTGTCTGGTGGTTTACCCGGCTTTGGCAATGTGACTACTAAGGCGTCTAACATTTCCGGAGGAAATGAGGCCGAGGCAGCAGGAGCTTGGAACACTGCACATAGGTGTGGGCTCAATTGAGTTTTAAAGTTTTTGTAGTACTCTCCGGTAAGGCCATCAGGGCCTGGGGATTTGTTGTTGGGAAGGGTGTTGATGACCCTGATGATTTCAGGTGTCGTGAATGGGGCATTTACAGTGTCCTTTTGGCTCTCAGAGAGCTTAGGAAGTTGAATTTGAGAGAGGAAGTTATCAATATCTTTGGATGTTGCTTGGGGGGTGCTGTTATCATCTTGCAGATTGTATAGAGAACTGTAGTAGGCACCGAATGCATTAGCTATGCCTTGTGGGTCGTACACTTGTGTTTGAGAGATGGGATGGAATATGGATGATATTCTAGTTTTTGTACGCTGTCATTGTAGCTTTCTTGCTAAGAGTTTCCCTGCCTTGTTGTTGTTAGAATAGTAGAGCATTTTCATCCCTTGGGATGATCATTCAAATTGGTGCAGAAAGAGTTCTCGAAGTACATACCTAAGTTCAGAGAGTTTAGTACTATTATGGGGGAGAGTTTTTTTTTAATTCTCTTTCTCTAGGGATGAGATATTGGAGATCAGGGTGTCTAGCTGCCGCTGCCTCTTTCTCCTCTCCTGTGCCCCTAGTTGAATAAAGAGTCCTTTGATGAATGCCTTGTGTGCATTCCACAATGTCTTTGGATTTTTCACAGAGGGTGCACTGCAGGAAAAATACTCATCGAGTTTATCTTCTATGTGTTTCCTCGTCTGTGGGGACTGCAGAAGTGATGCATTCACTCTCCACACAAAGGAGGAATTGGAAGGATAGACATCGCTAAGAGTTAAAGAAACTGATGCATGGTCAGACCAGGTAATTATATTTATAGAAGACTTCAAGGCTTTTTGCAAGAGCCATTTGTCTACCAAAAAATAGTCTACACGTGAGTAAGAAACATAGAAACATAGAAAAGTGACGGCAGAAAAAGACTGAGTAGTCCATCGAGTCTGCCCCTTTTTATTTCTTTTTTTTTATTTATTTTTTTATTTTTTTATTTTTTTTATTTTTTTTATTTATTTATTTATTTTTTATATATTTTTTTTTTTACATTAACCTTGTTGTTTGACTATGGATTTATGTTTATCCCAAGCATGTTTAAAGCCATTTACTGTTGACTGTCTCACAACCTCTGTTGGTAGTTTATTCCAATCATCAACCACCCTTTCAGTAAAATAATACTTTCTAAGATTAGTTTTGAACTTCCCCCCAGTTTGTTTGAGGTCATGTCCCTGTGTTCTTGATTTTGGTTTCATATTGAAAAGACTGCCCTCCTGAACCTTATTCACCCCCTTGATGTATTTAAAGGTTTCAATCATGTCTCCCCTCTCCCTTCTTTCCTCCAGACTGTACATATTAAGTTCCTGAAGTCGCTCTTGATATGTTTTATCCCCCAGACCTTTCACCATCTTTGTTACCCGTCTCTGAACTCGTTCTATTTTATCAATATCTTTTTGTAAGTGAGGTCTCCAGAACTGGACACAGTATTCTAAGTGAGGTCTCACTAAAGATCTATATAGAGGAATCAGAACCTCCTTCCTCCTGCTGGTGATCCCTCTACTGATACATCCCAGAATTCTATTTGCTTTTCCCACTGCCTGGTTACACTGTTTG
>BLSH010396882.1:1337859-1348473 GCA_018402905.1 Glandirana rugosa
CTACGTACCTTCTCCGTGACCTTCTTGGTTCTCTACTTACAACAAATGGATTAGAACTAATACATGAAACAATAAGGACCTATAAAAGTCTTGTGGAACCTCATGACTTTTTCAAAAAAAGTATTCGACGCACGTGTACCCTAGTTCGACTCTCATTTGTTCACACTGGAAAAATTTTCTCTTCGTTCTAAAGTACCATCTGAAAAAGGGGTTTCCTATGTTTTCGTCACCTTCGCACTTTTAATGAACCTAATAGATTCGAAATTTGAGACAAAGTATCTTTTGTAAAGAGTCCCCACCATTCCAGAGAGGCAACCGTAGGATGAACAAGAGTATTACAGGGTAAGTCAAGACGGGTCGACTCGTGAGTATGAATGATAGTATGAGAAAGGTACACCCTGGCGCTGCATCATGTATAGCCCCCCCCCCCTTAAATAGTAAGTATGAGTGCTCAGCTGGGCAGAACTGAATGGGACATTATGAGAACAAGTAGGATGCCAACGGAGAGACCTTACCACCCCTGAGAAATGTTTTCTATGAAACAGAGTTTAAAGCTTAGATAATCCAAGTAATTTTCACGCTTCCACTGCTTTTGTATCCTTTGGGGAAAAAGTCTACCATGAAATCTTGCTTCTCTTTTAAAAAGGTCACACTTGTTTACTCTCAGCTTGATCCCATGTGCACGCAGCTTATGAAAAAAACTTTTTCAGTACTCCAAGGTGTTCTGAAAATATCCAGGAATAACAAAGTACATAATCAAGATTAGGTAAACAACATTCATCTCTTGGTTCTTCCAGTGCCTCTTCCATGCATCTGTGAAAGCTTGCTGGGGCATTCATCAAGCCAAAAGAACTCCTCACCCATTCATGTAGACCCCAGGGTCTAATACAGGGTGTAATAAATGTTGTCATGTGCCTTTACTCTTCAGAAATAAAACCTTGGTGGTAAGCACTTCCATGGTCTAGAATAGAGAACCATGAGTAGCCACTTAAATTGTCTAGCAGGTCTAGCAGGTCTTGAACTCATGGCAAGGGGTGTCTGTCAGGCATAGTCTTCTTATTTAATTCTCTGAAGTCCACACATAGTTTCAAGCTCCTAGATTTTTTTCTTACACAAACTACAGGGGAGGCGTAAGGATATTTGGGCTTTCATATACATCTGCTTTCCAACAGCTTTTGTATGTAAGCCTTTACTTCCTGGTACAGGGGTTTTGGTATGGGGTTATAAGACCTTTTGCACTGGTGCCTTATCCATCAAGTTTATCGGAAGATTTAAGTTAGAAATACACCCAATCACCCCCTCTTCTTTTGCAAAAGTTTCTGATTCTTCATACAACATTGTCCTAGCAAGTGTCTGTTGTTCTTCTGTGAGATGCTGTAAATCCACTGGTGGTTTCCACTTTGGGCCTTGTGTCACTTGTGAGTTTGTTTGCATTGAAAAAGTCCGGGTTCGGGTTCTAGGTTCTGGTATTTTATCACGCATGTTGAATAGCTGCAGGGCAGCCAATCAACAAGCGTTTCACTGATTTTCCCTAGAAGCCATCACAGCCATGCCTACTAATGGCATGGCTGTGATTGGCCAGTGCATCATGTGACCCAGCCTCTATATGAGGCTGGAGTCACAGTGCTGCATGTCACATGCTTTCAGAATAGTGTAGGGAGAGGATGCTGCCAGCGCTGTGAGGGACAGATTGTGAGGAACAGATTGCAGATCTAATAACTAGGTAGAGATTACTACTACTGCTTTGAGGGACAGATTGCAGATCTAATAACCTCTCATCCTGCATTACAGAACGATCTGATTACAGAACGATCTCTCATCCTGCATTACAGAACGATCTGATTACAGAACGATCTGATACTGGACTAGGTAGAGATTACTACTGCTTTGAGGGACAGATTGCAGATCTAATAACATCTCCCATTTTTCTTCCTTTTGCAGCCCTCTAGCACTTTCCAGGACTTTTTTACAGCCATTTTTGTGCCAAAAAGTTTGGGTCCCCATTGACTTCAATAGGGTTCGGGGTCCGCGGTCATGTTCGGGTAACGTTCGCTACCAAACCCGAACGTTTCCGCGAAGTTCGGCCGAACCCGCTGAACCCGAACATCAGGTGTCCGCTCAACTCTAATTGATAGTGATACACCTTTTCTTTCCTTTTGTTCTGCCTGATTTGAAAGTTTCACTTCATCCAATGAAATTTCTTCTACAACTGGATAGATCATACCCAGCATGGCCCTTGGTAAAATGCACATCGTATGTGTAGCGCCCACTACCATAGGTAGGTGCTTAGAGGTAGGATTTTGTTTGAGAGTAGGTAACTTTAGTCAGGCCTGACTGAGAGTCAGGCCTGATTGTTTTGATTCTGAGCAGGGGAGTGGCCCAGGGAGAGCTGGAGATTGCAGTATGCAACACCCCTTGGTGACCCCTCCCTTCTTCTCTGAGAAAGTTCTGGAAAAGGGGATGGGAAAGGAGGTGAGGCTTTCTGAAGTATCTTAAGTTGCTTTGACCAATCCCCAACCTGGTTTGGCAGATGGCAGGTCTCCTTAAATACTGTGGTCTGCCCAGCGGGGGGAGGAGAAGTTTGGGTAGAAAAGACAGAGATGTAGTGTGGAGGCTGTTTGGGCCTGAGGGAGCCCCTAGTCTGGGGGGGGGTGACCTCGGCCTGGGTGCAGCCAGGAGGAGAGAGAGATCCTGGAGGAAAGGCACAAGGGTGAACGGAGGAAAACAGCAGGTGTGTGAGCACTACAGAGAGATCTCCGGGAGGATCTGCAAGTAACAGTGAGTGACACAGCCCAAGGGAGTGAGATGCACAGTACAGATTGGGAAGAGGACAGTCTGGAGAAGGTGCAGGAGGAGATTTTGGTCTGGTGTCATGGACAGTGTGCAGATGGGATAGGAGTTGTAATCCATCGCTGGCTAGCTAGCACCAACTAAATTACTTTACTACATAGGGGAACCTCAACCCCTAAACCCACAAAGGGTGTTCCGGAGGCCTGATAAATCGACATCAGGTCTCACATGTGCCAGCTAGGTCGTGCAAGTAGGAGGAGGCTGGTAAATTTCCTTCCAGGCCTCACCAGTGAAACTAAGAAGTGTGCGGGAGAGAGGAACCAGGAGTTTGTAGCAAAGTAAGAAATGTGCTGGAGAGAGGAACCAGGAGATTGCAGCAAAGTAAGAAGTGTGCTGGAGTGAAGTGAAGACGTAACCAGCCATCCCTAAGGGGGACATTGGCTACATATGTTTGGTGGTGTAATGGACAGGAATTTTGATCTGCTTTGTATGCCCAATTTGGAAGCTGGGAACTGACTGGGTAGTAATGGCTTGAACAGCACTGTCCCCTCCCCAGACCAGGAAGGAATGTTACACAGTATGGTACATACTTCTACTTTATGGAGTTTAATGGCTTTGCTAACAGTTTATACAGTATATTTCATTCCAACTCATGATTCTTAGTTAAAGAAGACAGCACACATCTTACTAATGCATTTTCTTTACATTTTTTTATACACATTGTTTCACTCAATAGCATAGCCATGTCATTATTACCGAGGTTTAAACTGTTCTCGTTTATCAATTCTTCAATTGCATTGAACCCTAGAATTGGGGTGGCTGACCAAGTCTGACTAACTAGCATTGGGACAAGGATTGTTACCCTATTTCCACTTCTATTTTCAATGTTTAGTTCCAATTCCACCCACACATTAAAAGGAACAGTAGAACAAGTTGCTGCTGTGATGGTTAATTTAGTTGCTGTCAGTTATCAGTTTGTCAATTGGCTGAATTGCAATTTGTTTCTGGTGTTGTTTAACCCAGCTTGCAGCCACAATGCTTACTTGAGAACTTGTGTCATTGAGTACTTTTGTGGGTACCCCTCCTAACTTACAGGTGAGTAAGCATTTCCTCCGTATAATCTGGCTACTTTATTGACTCATAGTGACAAGGTGAGTAAAGGATTTCTTTAGGTTCTGCATTGACTTGGGAGTTTTTATTATAGGTGGTTAGTTGTTCCACACCCGTGTCCACTTCTCGTTTCCTGGCAGCTTTTCTCTTTTTATGCACCCTGGTGCCATATGACCTTCTTGTCCACAGTTAAAGCAATGCCTATATTTTTCTTTTCCTTGATTCACACTAGGTTTATATCTGCATATTCCTGCTTTTGTGACCTTGCTGGACCATCTTCACACTTTCTCACTGCACTTGCCTGCATTAAAGATTGTATATTTTTTTGCAAGGGCAGTATCCTGCGCAGTTAATTCTACAAGTGAGTGAGTAGAGCATGAGTAGTATTGCCATAGTCTATAACAGGGGTATACAATTAGCGGACCTCCAGCTGTTGCAAAACTACAAGTCCAATCATGCCTCTGCCTCTGGGTGTCATGCTTGTGGCTGTCAGAGTCTTGCTATGCCTCATGGGATTTGTAGTTCTGCAACAACTGGAGGTCCGCTAATTGCATATCCCTGGTCTATAACCTCGTCTGTTTCCTGTGCCTGTGTGACATATGTCATGGCTAATTTGGACCTAACAGTACCACTCAGTCTGACTTTCCTCTTTGCTTCTACTCAGGCAGCTTTGATAACTTTCTCTAGATTATAATCATCAGTTACTGTAAAGTCTGAAATGTATGGTTTCATAGCCCTTTGAATATAACTATATGTTTCGCTTAGCCCCTGGTATAATGTGTGAAGAACTACTCCTTGTATCAGATATTTATCATAAACAATAGCAGCAACCACTTGTTGAGATGACCACAGTACATTTTTCTTTAGTCCCATGATCCTGTAAACAAACGGTTGTGGAGTTTCATGTTCCTGGAACAGATCAGTGCTGCTTCTATACTGAAAGAGTGAGCATAAAAACCTTGCTACATAAAGGTCCTCTTTATTAATTAGCATCTCTTTAAAGGTTCAAGGTTTTGTGATTTTTAGCACAGTTACAGTATGATGATTTCTGACTCTGGGTATTTTTCCTGCACACCTTCATCTATCTGTTTACAGATATTGCTGTAGGACATTTCAGATTCCCAGTCTGATATTTGCCCGTCATCAATTTTAAACTCATTTCTTGGCAGGTATTGTCAGGTACCTGGTGGTGGAGTCTGCAGTTGCTGAGGACAGCCTCTCTTACAATCCTGACTCAGGAACCCCTGATGTAGCGAACAGAGTGCAGAATGGCATGAGTGCTTGACAGGAACACTGTTGCGATGGTCACAGGCAGGGCTGGGAATGCAGCTCGATGGAGCAGGGATGAAACCTCGGGAACAGCTGACGATAGCCCCATCCGGCTAGACCAAGCAGGTGATGCTGGATGAGAAGGCCAGGGATGGACCGGATCAGACAGCAGACCGGCAGATCAGGAACTGAGGAGCAGGCAGGAGAGTGGTCAGACACAGCCTGGGTCGGCAGCGGGCAGGCAGCATGGTACCAAGGAGCAGGCAAGCGGATCGTCAGGAATAGCCAGAGGTCAGGGCAGGCGGATAGCAGTGGTGTCAGGATCAAGCCAAGAAGTCAGGGAAACAGGTACAGCGGGTAGACGAGTAGCAGGAATCACAGGATCATTGTAGACCAAACGGCATTGAACTCATGTCACTGTTCAGTTTAAATAGTCCCATTGGCACCAAGAACGATTACGAACGGGGATGCGCGCCTCCCGGTCACGCGTGCGCACGAACGCTCGTACCGGGCTTTCGTTCGTTTCTGCGTCTGCACAGCATCCCTTCTCAAGGTTACACAGGCTCTACATCAGTGGTTCATGCCTGATGAAAGAGCGCGCCTGTCTGTTTACACCGCAGGCCTGAACACGCTGTGCATGCTGGTTCCTCAATGCCCCGGATGCTCCACCTCATACGAGCGGACGTTTGACTGACTGCAGGCGGTCGCCCTGCTCCATGGGAGGAATTGTGGATACAGCTAAACGGAGACCCTGCACACCATGGACTACATTGCTGCCTGATCACACGTCTCTCTGCAGACAAGCGTGCGGACATGCCCTTTTACCTCTACATCTTGTGAGTGTGATCAGGGGCGTAACGATAGGGGTTGCAGGGGTTGCAATTGCAACCGGGCCCCATGGTCCAGGGGGCCCATGTGCCTCCCTTGTACACCTGAATAGGAGGGATGGCGGGGTGGCATTTAGAGGACCCAATCTCCTCCATTTTCCTCTATCCAGTTTACTTGTCTTCTGCTGTTCCCAGGGCCCCTGTGTGCTTCCCTGGTCCCCCTGGGGCCTGCTGCAGAACTTGTGAAAGGGCCCCACTGCAGTACCGTAATAAAGGGACCCACAATAGGAGTAAAGGGCCCCAGGATCAGTGGGAAGAGGGAAGGGCCCTGGCCAGGGGTCGGGGGGCCCTTCATAATTTCTTGCACCGGGGCCCTGAATGTTCTAGTTACGCCTCTGAGTGTGATCATCCTGTTTTTAACCTATGTAATACATTTTACTGCATTTAGAGGCGCCTTCTCTCTTCTTTGTTCTGTAGGTTGCAATGGTCTGTCCTCCCCGAGAGATGTTCTACAATCTCTCGCCTCACTTATATTAGGATTTTCAAAGCTGCTTTCACTTATCAAAGACAAAACCTGTTCTATAACCTGGAGAAGGTATGCCACACCTCTGTCCTCTGCATTCCGTACTTCTTCTCCCTGCAGGTGTTCCATGATATACTCACAGTTCTCCATCTCACTTGAACCTGTGGAATGAGAAACTGCTTCACCTTCTTTTTCCTGCAGCAAGGTAGCCAGTGAGTGCAGCTGACTCTCAGACAATGCATGCAATAGCTTCTAAATGTGCCACAGCAGCTTCTTTACTGATGTTGGATTAGCCATTTTGTTCTGTGCAGCCTCCCTGAAACCTGTGACTTTACTGTAATAGTAAAGTCACAGATTTCCCTTCTTTGTGACCTGTGGCACTGTGTTTCAGGATTATCTGTGATCTGAGTGCAAGGTATGACAAGGATGCAGCCTCTTTATCAAAGAGGGGACACAAAACACTGTTGCTCACTTGCTTTCCAAGTTTAATGCGTTAAACAAAAATTGATCACATTACACAGATGATTACTTTTTTTATAATGGCAATGCAGACCACATGGAAAAGCACATCAATTACCAGAACTAACTTATGAGATATTAACAGGGAAAGTGAATGTCAGAATAAACACAAAACTGAATAAAAATAGCATAAACAAAGTGTAACTAACCTGTATCAAAGAGGAGCCACAAAAAACTGTTGCTCACTTGCTTTCCAAATTTAATGTGAACTGTGAAATTGTTGGTGTTAGTCTCCTAAAGTCACACTACAAATCATTAGAGCTCCCTCTAGTTGCAGCCTAATAATAGCATTAAGAAGAGGTTTATTTATTTATTTGCTACATCAGCCCTTCTGATTGGAAAGAACTAGGGGGCAAAAAAGAAGAAGGAGCATGTCTTTGGACAGTTCTGGGTGTGCCATTCAGATATGGTGTGTCGTTTCTATGTGATCATGCACGCCCTGTGTTACTTTGTGTCAAAGGTGGTTAATCCCCGATATGCGTTTTCCCATTACAAGGAGATCACTGTGGACACTGGCACTCAAGTGATGCATAAGAAAGGCTTTGCAGTGTGCAGGACTGGTGTTGTGTAAAACTTAGTGGGAGAGTGTTCTGGCTATAGAGAGCTAACCTGGAACATTGCACCGTGGGCCTGCTACAGAGCTTGACGGGCTTTCCTTTTTGAGGTGCTCCCCAGGAGCAACACATCATATGAGCAAAGAGAGGAGAACACGGTATGGGTGGCTATGAGGAATCCCAGCAATTCTTTGCATCAACGAGAGGAATACTACCCCAGGTTCTCTGGACCTGGTGCAGCTGGAGGAGAATGTACCACACCGGGGTTCTCCTGACAGCATCAGAGGGTGAACATTTCTCATAGGACAGCAGAGTTGAGCTTCATCCAGAAGCCCAAAGAGGAGGAGTGAGAGTTGCCATTATGGTGTCTGCAGAGGAACATGTGGTGTCCAGTGATATTGGCTACGTGGTGACACTGGACCCATGTGTTGCAAAGTTGACTGTGAAGCAACAGTCTGAACCACTAGAGTTGGACCCTCCCAGTCCGGCAGCAGAGGTAACTATGTCTGTAACCAGTGTCTCAATAGTATTTTGGAGAATGGAGAGTGGAGACAATTCCCAGATCCTAGTTTCTACCTAGAGTTGTTGTTCATGACTGTTTGCTGCTGCTGGCTAACTGTTCTACAGGGTGGGCCATTTATATGGATACACCTTAATAAAATGGGAATGGTTGGTGATATTAACTTCCTGTTTGTGGCACATTAGTATATGTGAGGGGAGAAACTTTCCAAGATGGGTGGTGACCATGGCGGCCATTTTGAAGTCGGCCATTTTGAATCCAACTTTTGTTTTTTCAATAGCAAGAGAGTCATGTGACACATCAAGCGTATTGGGAATTTCACAAGAAAAACATGGTATGCTTGGTTTTAACATAACTTTATTCTTTCATGAGTTATTTACACATTTCTGACCACTTATAAAATGTGTTCAATGTGCTGCCCATTGTGTTGGATTGTCAATGCAACCCTCTTTTCCCACTCTTCACACACTGATAGCAACACCACAGGAGAAATGCTAGCACAGGCTTCCAGTATCCGTAGTTTCA
Source organism: Glandirana rugosa (assembly GCA_018402905.1). Lineage (NCBI taxonomy): Eukaryota > Metazoa > Chordata > Amphibia > Anura > Ranidae > Glandirana > Glandirana rugosa. Next base: position 1,346,497 of record BLSH010396882.1, read on the forward strand.
GGTGCTGCACATCTCGTATCTTCACAGCATAGACATTTGCCTTCAGATGACCCCAAAGATAAAAGTCTAAGGGGGTCAGATCGGGAGACCCTGGGGGCCATTCAACTAGCCCACGATGACCAATCCACTTCCCAGGAAACTGTTCATCTTTGGAGGAATGGCGGTACCTCTCGGAAGGAGCAGCTCACCCGGTATTGGTTTTTACTGACCATAAAAACCATAAAAAAACATATGCTGTGAAGATACGAGATGTGCAGCACCTGAAGCTACGGATACTGGAAGCCTGTGATAGCATTTCTCCTGTGGTGTTGCTATCAGTGTGTGAAGAGTTGGAGAAGAGGGTTGCATTGACAATCCAACACAATGGACAGCACATTGAACACATTTTATAAGTGGTCAGAAACTTGTAAATAACTCATGAAAGAATAAAGTTACGTTAAAACCAAGCACACCATTGGTTTTCTTGTGAAATTCCCAAGAAGTTTGATGTGTCACATGACCCTCTTCCTATTGAAAAAACAAAAGTTGGATTCAAAATGGCCGACTTCAAAATGGCCACCATGGTCACCACCCATCTTAAAAAGTTTCCCCCCTCACATATACTAATGTGCCACAAACAGGAAGTTAATATCACCAACCATTCCCAATTTATTAAGGTGTATCCATATAAATGGCCCACCCTGTACACCTCTTGTTATTGTGAAGCAACAGTCTGAACCCCCAGAGTTGGACCCTCCCTGTCCGGCAGCAGAGGTAACTATGTCTGTAACCAGTGTCTCAATAGTATTTTGGAGAATGGCGAGTGGAGACAATTCCCAGATCCTAGTTTCTACCTAGAGTTGTTGTTCACGACTGTTTGCTGCTGCTGGTTAACTGTTCTAGATCTCTTGTTATTGTTTTACATTTATTATAGCTATGCCTACAGTGTATGGAACCGTATTCGTTATTGCTACTGCCTTTTTATACACCTATCCGACTATCTCCATTTATAGTAATATTGTTTATACAAGTTGAATGGTTTGTAACTGTTTAAGATGGTGTCAGGCACCTGGACTTTTGTGCCTTAAATTTACTGTTTCATAAAAATGTGCACTTTACTGCTTTATTGCTGTTTTAAGTTGTGAGCAATCTTTCTGGATGTGGGTGCCCACTGGCAAAGGGACATGCCATCTTTAAGAAGGGGGGAGTGTTGGCAGATGTTGCCAACAGGGTCACCTACATAGTAAAGTTGACCAGTTCTTGATTGAATGTGTTCTATGTATGGCTAGCTTTAAGTCAACATTCGTTCTGTATATGGTCAGCTTCCTTATGAACCCACTAAAATTTTAGTCTGTGGGTGGACCTGTTGGCACCCTCCCCTGTGACATCCTTTGATTGAAAAATTGAAGAAGCTATGGAGCTAATTGTCATGTGAATATCATGAGTCTATCACATGCAGATGCTGTTTGGCTATTTTGACAGCTGGTTGAACCATAGTGCCCATCTAAGCTGTTTAACTTGAATAGAGAAATCTGCAGGCTGAATGAAAGAAATGTGTGTGTATGGCCACCTTTAGTCTAACTAAAAATTGATATTTCCTTATTAGTGCGAGCACAATGGGAAAAGTTAAAACTTCATTAGTGTAGAAGGAGGAGTGAACCTGCAAACTACACTGAGCAAAATTATAAACGCAACACTTTTGTGTTTGCCCCTATTAATCATGAGCTGAACTTAAAGATCTAAGACTTTTTCTATATACACAAAAGGCCTATTTCTCTCAAATATGGTTCGTAAATTTGTCTAAATCTGTGTTAGTGAGCACTTCCCCTTTGCCGAGATAATCCATCCACCTCACAGGTGTGGCAAATCAAGATACTGATTAGACAGCATAATTATTGCACAGGTGTGCCTTAGGCTGGCCACAGTAAAAGTCCACTCTAAAATGTGCAGTTTTACTGTATTGGGTAGTCCAGGGGGTCCGAAAACCAGTCAGTATCT
>BLSH010396882.1:1370197-1381182 GCA_018402905.1 Glandirana rugosa
GGCGGTCACTAAAATCTATACCGACTTAGGTGAAAACAAGGCTTCTCCAAGAAGGTTAGTATACCCTAAAACGTGGTTAATCAGAAACTACGTCGTAGACAGCTGGTGATTTTAATCCTTTTGTCATCACGCGATTTCACAGGTCACGTCGTCGTTGTATTATACGCTATTATTGTGTGAATTTTGTTTAAGTATTATTTGTCAACGTGATTTTGTAAACTTTTATGTCGCTAGGCACTTTTAATTCACGTATTTTTAGGTTTTTTACAGTCCGTTTTATCTAATTTCACAGGTTCTTTTAATGTTTTTTTGGGGGGTTTTTGAGCCTTTTGGCTTTATATAATTTTCTTGGACACTTTAATCTATTTTGCCTGACATTTTTTGGATTTTTATGCACTTAATTTTCACGGATCGCTGTATTTTCAAATGTTTTAGTGCAACTGTTTATTATGAATTTGTTTTAAGTGTGTTATTATCGCATATTATGTTGCTGCTGCACTGGACACTTTAGCGCACTACTGTTTTCCTAATTTTAGTGGTCGACAGATGCTGCATCAAAGACTAATTGGTGCAAAATCCCATATGATTGGAAGAACCTCTTCGGAACAAAAGTGGATTCAGCCATATCTAAAATCACTGGCGGAAAATCAGGCCTAATCCCCTCGGACAGGAAGCCAAAGCAGCAGAAACCTACCTCATTCAGATGTAACCTCCCAGAGAGGTACAAGGAGGCAAAGTCATATAGGCCTGGGAAGGAGTACAGGAGAACATGGAGGAACCCTCAAACCTCCTTTCCTCAAACATCCGCTAGACGTGAAAGATGGTATCTTGGCCTCCCTAGCGGCAACTAGTCCATTCAGAAAGACGGATAATCTTCTAGTCATCCCGCACGGCTTCAGGAGGGGACAGGAGACATCTCCTCGGACCATTGCCTCATGGTTGGTCAAAATCATCAAAAAAACCTACTCCTTGCAGATAATCCAAATACCTGAGGGCTTGAAGGCACACTCCACCACGGCAGTAGCAACGCCATGGGCAGCAACTGCAGGGTTTCTCCTGAGACAATATGCAGCGCGAAAACTTGGTCGTCAAGAAACACCTTTATGGCACAATACAAGGTAATTCGGCACAGTTGGCAACTGTGGAGTTCGGAAAGTCAATAATCAGAGCAAATACCTCAATTGCATGTTAAATAAACCTAGCAGCATACAGCTACACACCATATTCTTTATTTTAGTAGGTGATAGATACAGAGAATACTTCAGGTGGTCCTCTTCTTTAATTTATAGTCATTCAGTCCTATCAGGTTGTGGGGGCGGAGTCACAACCCATTTGTGTGCTGCCATGAAGATGCAACAGGAAAGGAAAATTACGGAAAGGTGAGCATACAATTTTTCGTTATATCCAATGTGAGACCCGGCTAGGTGACTCTTGATCCACTTAGCCTAATCAACCTTTGTGGTATTAATCCTATGCTCCCACACTTCTCTACATTGCCAGATGCAGGTCTCTAGGAGCAAAAATGCTTAAAATACATACATCAACTTTATGATAATGGCACTCTCAAATCCTTCACTCAATTGCAACAGGAACTCCTACTTCCTAACTCTTGGTATAATAAATACCTCCAATTGAAACATGCAGTCATGGTTCAGCTAGGACTTAGGGGGGTCCAATTTAGTAACTCAATATTAGAAAAAGAATTGTTGCGCAATGACCACGCTAAACTCATTACCTCATATCATGGTACCCTAATGCAAAGTAACCTTACACGTTTACATATTTTACAAGCCCGATGGCAAATGGACATTCCAGACCTGTCTGATGATAATTGGGATGAGATCCTTCATAATTATTTCACTACTACTATTTCAGCAAGAGATAGACTAATACAACTGTGTATCTTTCATAGAACCTATTATACACTACTACGGCTCTTTCAGATGAATAGTAGAGATAATGCTGACTGTCATAAATGTCATAGTTCTAGAGGAGATCTTCTTCATATGCTATAGAGCTGTGATAAGATCCTTCCCTTCTGGTCACACGTTACCCACTTTATTTCTACACATTTTGATCTTTCCAATATCCGCAGTCTGAAGCAGTGTATTCTAGGGGTGCTGAAGGACATGGATTTGAGCTCGTATTAGAAACAATTTCTTCGTTAGATGTTGTTTTATGCAAGGAAAACTGTGGTATTACAGTGGATTCACTCAGAGGTTGGCTCCATTAACCTTTGGAATAATCTGATTAACCATGTTCTACCTATCTATACGTTGATCTATGAAGCCATGGGATACCCCATAAATTTGATAAGATCTGGGGACAGTGGGTGGAACTATTTGACACCTGTGAGCTACCTGATCCTTAAGTTGCTGTCTCCCCGCATGAAAAGTAATTGGGTCTGTATAACATTTAGGGTCTAGAATGTTCTACTATCTGACCCAAAAGTCGTGAGAGTGGCACTTAGTTGCTCGGAAAGGCAATGGTTTGCACAGTTTTAAGCTACTGCTACTTACTTCACACCCTGAAGGCTTTCTCTTTTGGACCTCTGAGTACAGAAGTTTTTCTGGTTTGTTTCCTTTTTCTTTTTGTCCATGTTGTCTTCTCCTTTATATTGTATTATTCACTGTATTCCTGAATACAGCTTTGATTCATCCTAACCAGAACAAAAGGTCATAATTGTATTACCCAATTGTTTCCTTCTTCCCATATTGGAGTTTGATGTTTCTACAGGAATGTATATATCATGCACATGTTGTGCTGTATAAGCTGTAATGTACTTATTTTATATAATCAATGAAAACTCAGTATAAAAAAAAATGCAAGCATGAGCTACAAAAACTTCTGATGACTAGCCCAATCAGTCAAACACAGGCACATCCTTCAGGGATAGTTAGAGCTTTGTCAGGACAGGAAACTGCTGGATGCACAGCAGGGGCAGTCCCCTTTTTACAAAGTCCTTTTCAAATGGGTACAAGATGGATAGCTGTTCGGGAGGAATAAATACCTTGTCAAGGTTCCTCGAGTCTCTTTAAAGGACAACCATAAATATTGAACACACCTGAATAGTCTTAATGGTTTTGGGAACACTGAAAAAGCTTAGACTGGTAACTGCATTGTCAGAAGCCTCAAACTCATTCTCTAGTTTAAAAGTAGATCATACCACTTTTTATGTGCATACCACTTGATGAGAGCCACTAAAGTCTCTTTAACCACTTCAGCCCCGGAAGGATTTCACACTTTAGGACCAGAGCACTTTTTGCGATTCGGCACTGCGCCGCTTTAACTGACAATTGCGCGGTCGTCCGACGTTGTACCCAAACGAAATTTGCGTCCTTTTTTTCCCACAAATAGAGCTTTCTTTTGGTGGTATTTGATCACCGCTGCGTCATTTCTGATCGCCGCTATAAACAAAAGAAGAGCAACAATTTTGCAAAAAAACCCAAATTTCTTACTTTTTGCTAAAATACAAATCCAAAAAAAATATATAAAAAAACATTTTTTTCATCGGTTTTGGCCGATTTATATTCTTCCTCATATTTGTGATTAAAAAAATCGCAATCAGCGTTTATTGATTGGTTTGCGCAAAAGTGGTCGCGTTTACGGATGATGAGAATTAATTTCTGGTTTTTTTTTATTTTTTTTATTTTTTACTAGTAATGGCGGCGATCTGCGATTTTTAGTGGTACTGCGATATTAGGGTGGACGTGTCGGAACATTTTGACACTTTTTTGGGACCATTGGCATTTATACAGCGATCAGTGCTATAAAAATGCACTGATTACTGTGCAAATGCCATTGGCAGTGAAGGGGTTAACCAGCAGGGGGCGCTCTAAGGGTTAACTGTGTTCCCTGGGCGTGTTCTTACTGTATGGGGGCTGCCCTAACAGGGGAAGGGAAGTGATCACAGCTTCCATGTAAAGGAAGGCTGTGATCACAGTCCTTCCCCCTCTCACAGAACGGAGGTCCGTGTTTACTTACACGGCGATTGAGGCCGCCGCACCTGCCCCCTGGCTCTCCCCGAACACAGTGAGCGATCTGGCAGCCGCCGTCATATGACGGCGTTTTGCCGTACAGCGACACTCTGTCGCCGTCAATTGCCGACCAGCGGTCGACAAGTGGTTGAACCTTGGAGTAATTGTGGTGGCCTGTGATCCTCAGATGTGATTACATCCTTTAAGGACTTAAGAGACTTAGGGATTGATTTACTAAAGGCACATAAGCTGCTCACTTTGCAAGTGAAGTTGCACTTTGCTAGGGAATTTGCCCCAGTGTTTTGTAAATGCGGTGAAATAACAAAGCAAAGATTCCCCGGGCTCAATCTCACTGATTTGCTTGTCAATAATTTCCTCTAGGCGACCACCATTGAGGCAATATCATCTCCAATGGAGGAGTGAAGTGGGGAGACAGCTGGACCCGGAGGACTGGCAGATCATGACTATAGCACTTTCCAAAAGTTCCAAAAATGTTCTTATATTAGAGAATCCCTACAAAACATTATATAGATGGTATTATACACCGGGCCAGGCCGGGCGAGGCTGGCTCAATTCATTCCAGCTTATTCTCCGCTATGGAACTATGCCACACATTTGGTAATCTTGTCCGAAGGTGTGTAAATTATCGGTCAGGGTCTATACCCTTCTTTGTAATTTATTTCATACTGATCTCAAAAGAGACCCCTACGAGACTCTTCTTTGCAAACCAATTGCAGAATTGCTTTGTACAGAATGTCATGTAGCCTTGCATCTGTTTACTGCAACTAAATTAACTATTGCAAGGGCTTGGAAAACCCCTACTCAGTTTTGAAGCGGTCAAGAACCATATGAATGATATTATGGTAAATGAAAAGCTGACAGCTATACTTTCGGACACTCATGGAAAATTTCTTCGGGTCTGGCAACCGTGGACTGCGCATACCCAGCCTTCCAGATTTGATCACATGCTCCTCTCAATTTAGTGCTCCACTGCTGCACACCCCATGGGATTCTTCTTCCCTCTTCTTTTCTTTAATTCTTTTACTTCTAGCTCTCTCCCATTCCACACTTCTCTGTCACTACTGTTTTATTCTACGCATTTATTTTATATGCATATTGGGTCACCAGGCACAATCCTGATGGGGATGATTATGGTGATAGCACTTTTTCTCCCCTTTTTATATTGGTATTTTTAGATATATATTACACTTCTACCTACAAGTATATTCATGGACAATCAGCTCTTATGACATGCTCATTAGGCTGTATGCTTGGATACCTTCGTTCTAGTTTTTAATCACCATACAATGTAACCATCTTACTGTTGACTGTATGTGTTGGATTGACTATTAATAAAACCCCGTGTAAAAGAAATAACAAAACCGTTAACCCTGGTATTGTGCACAGCTTGCCTAAAAGTGCTTCTCACATAGCTCTCTCCATTTCTCTACAGCTTCCAGGAGGGTGTATTCCAGTCACCGCAACTATTGATTCCGGAGCCTGCAGCTGTTCCGTGGATCAGTCATTCGCTGCCCAACATGAAATCCTGCTGCAGCCCAAAACCCAAGGAATGGTAGTCAACCTTGCAGAAGGAACCGCCATTAAGTCCGGCTTGGTCACTCATGAAACCATTCCTCTGTCCGCCATCACAGCCGACGTACATCAAGAGTTCCTGCACCTGGATGCCATCGCATCACCCCTATCCCCCATCATCCTTGGATTACCATGGCTCCAGTTACACAATCCTTGCATCAACTGGATCACTGGTGAAATCAAATTTCAATCTCAGTACTGTCTCCTACACTGCCGGCCTGAAACCCCTGGAGCTCCCTCTGCCTTGCTATGTCTTGATTCAGATCCTGCAAAGCTGTTCTGTCTGCCTACCATGACTTCCTGGATGTCGTCAGCAAAAAAGTAGCTGAGGGTCTTCCACCCCATAGGCCCTATGACTGCCCTATCGAGCTCCTTCCAGGAGTGGAAGTTCCCTTTGGGCAGATTTTCCCGTTGACCGAGATGGAACTCTCGGCCCTCAAAACATACCTGGATGACAACCTTCGAAAGGCCTTCATCCGCCCATCCACGTCCCCAGCAGGAGCCGGGATCTTCTTCATGGAAAAAAAGACCACAGCTTACGGTCCTGCATTGACTATAGAGAGTTAAACAAGATTACGGTGAAAAAACACTACCAGCTACCTTTAGTACCTGAACTCTTCCAACGGTTAGGAGAAGCCACTGTTTTTACTAAGCTGTTTCTTCGTGGGGCATATAACCTTGTCCGCATACGTGAAGGCGATGAATGGAAAACCACCTTTCATACCCATTTCGGGCACTTAGAGTACCTGGTCATACCATTTGGACTTTGTAACGCCCCTGCCATATTCCAGCATTTTGTGAATGATATCTTTAGGGACTATCTGGACCAGTTTGTCATCTTATACCTAGATGATATCCTTATCTTTTCTTCCTCATTGGATGACCACAGCAAACATGTTGCAAAAGGCTTGAGCCGCCTCCAGCAGCGCGGGCCCTATGCCAAAGCCGAGAAATGTCTCTTTGAATGCCTCCGAAACTGCAGTGGGAGCTGTGCTCTCACAGAGACAAGGTGCAAAAGCTCTACACCATTAAGTGGCAATCTTTTATCGGAAACTGTCAGCTCAAGAAAGGAACTATGACATGGGGGACAGAGAACTTTTAGCTATCAAGGCTGCACTTGAGGAGTGGCGCTAGAAGGTGCTGCACACCCCATCTTAATCTACATGCACCATAAAAACCTAGAGTACTTCAGAACAGCAAAGAGACTAAAACCATGTCAGGCCCAGTGGGCATTCTTTTACTCTAGGATCGTGTTCCATATCACATATAGGCCCGAGTCAAAAACACTAAGCTGGATGCCCTGTCCTGTATGTTTTGCGATACTGAAGCCTCCACATGTCCTAACACTATCCTCCCACCCGGGAATTTCCTACTAACTCATTAGGACCTGCTGTCCCGGATCAGGCGGTCCATAGCCAAGGCTGTCAGCATCCTGGATCCAAAATTACAAAGGAAAGAGGGCTTGTTGTGGTACAAGGAGCTACGTCTGTTGATTCTGGAGCTCTGTCATGACCACAAGCTGGCAGGACACTTTGGTGCCTACAAGACATCAGGACTCCTGCAATGCTCCTTCTGGTGGCCCGAAACAAAAGTAGCAAAACTAAAGCTTGGGGCCTGTTAAACCCACTCTCAGTGCCAGAAAGGCCGTGAACCATGATCTTCATGGACTTTATTGTAGATTTGCCTCCATCGGAAGAGTATTCCATAATCTTTGTAGTGGTGGACCGGCTAACCAAAATGGCTCACTTCCTTCACTTAAAAGGTACACCCACCGCGGCCGAAACGGCAGAAGTTCTCACCAAAGAAATTGTCAGACTCCACAGTATACCAGTAAACATCCTATCTGACTGCAGAGTCCAGTTCACCTCCAGATTCTGGAAAGCTCTGTGCTCCTCCCTAAATTGGGTTATCCTTCTCCTCAGCCTATCACCCACAGACTAATGGTCAGACAGAAAGGACCAATCAAACTTTAGAACAGTACCTGCACTGCTTTTCCTCCTTCTCCCAGGACAACTGGGTCTAGCTACTACCGTTGGCTGAATTTGCCTACAATAACACTGTCCACTTGACCACAAAGCAATCCTCGGTCTTTGCAAATTATGGGATTCACCCGTACTTTTTGCCCAATTCTGTACCCGAAAGTCCGCTACCAGCTACTAAGAAGACAATGAGTTTTTTCAAGGACAATTGTAAATTGTTGCAGGAGACATTGTCCAGAACTCAGGAATACAACAAGGGGGTCTTCGACAAGAGAAGGCGAGAATAACTAAACTTAAAACTTGGTGAGCGGGTCTGGCTGGCAACAACAAACCTGAGGTTGTCCTGTGCATCTAAGAAACAGGGCCCTAGACTTATCGGGCCCTTTACGGTCACGAGGAAAATCAACAGGGTTGCATATGAACTTGTACTACCTCAGTCTCTACAAATCTGCCTATATTCCATGTGACTCTGTTGAAACCTGTAACCCCTTTCTGGGTAGGAAGACTGGTCCACCGGAACCAATACAAGTGAATGGAGAGGAGGAATTTGAAGTGGAATCCATCCTGGACAGTAGGAAGAGGGGTAACAGCATCCAGTACTTAATCAGGTGGAGGGGCTATGGCCCAGAGGAAAGTTCATGTGAGCCGGAGGATAACATTCATATCGAAGAGTTGGGCAAGGTATTCAAGAGAGACCTCCCAGAAAAGTTGGCCAGTCTGGGCATCCGGAGGCTGCCTCTTGGGGGGGGGCAATGTCAGGAAGAGCAATGAAGAATTTCGGGCAGAATGCCCATTCCTTTGTGCAGGCCATGGTGCAGAACAAGTTATTTAAACTGAACAGTACCATGTAGCCGGTGCTATCCATTTTACAGTGTTACCCGTGACCCCAGCTTTTATATTGGCTGAGTTTCCTGTTCCTGTGACCCGTCCTATTTCCTGTCTACTACTTGTCTTCTGCTTACACCGACCCCGGCAAGTCCACGACCATTCTTCTGCCTGCTCCTTGTGTACCTTGCTGCCAGCCTGTTACCGACCCTGACTGTATCTGACTACTCTGAGCCTGCTCCTTCTGTACCACACTGCACTACTGTTGCCGAACTGGACTGTTCCACTACCCTAACATCTCAGCACGAGTATCCAGAGGATCCCTGCAAGCTTGCACCAGTGACCCAACCAAGCCATCGTGCCTCCCTGCACTCACAAACTGCCTGTCTTCACTACCAGGTGTTCATAAGCCAGACTCCACCATCAGGTGTGTTACACCTTCTCAACAATGGCATCATTTTTCTCATGTCTGCTGAGCTTTCTGCTAAGGTAAACCACTGGGTGCCCCTCCCCGCCTCTGACTTGGGACAGTACAGCACCCAGTCTCATATTAGAGGCATTGGTCCGCACCACAAACTCCTTTGTGAAATCTGGGGTTATGAGCACAGGTTGTGCACAAAGGGCTTGCTTCAACATTTAAAATGCCTTCTCTACCTCTGGGTTCCACTTGATCATGACCGACCCTCTACCCTTCGTCAGATCCATCAGTGGGGCTGCAATGGTGGCAAAATTGGGTATAAATCGCCTGTAGTACCCTCTGATACGAAGAAATGCATGAACTTGCTTTTTTTTTTTTTAATGAGATTTTATTGGATATAAACAAGAGAGTACATGAAATTATTATCATACATCAACGTCAATAAAGTACCTTGGTGAGACCATGTCTCCTGGTACCAACATGTCAGAGTTGAGTCTACATAAGAACAAAGTCTACATAAGAAAACGTTAAATTGGTTTGACTTAATCGGGGTAAAAGAGAACAATAAGAGAAACAAAGGTTACATGTTAAAAGGATGGACTCCTGCTGAACAGGGGAAAGGGAGGGAGTAGGGTGGGAAGTGGGGAGGTCTGCACCTTTTATTTAGAGTATTGACAGACATGGACGATGTCCTTATGTGGGACGTCTCTAGAGTAAGAGAACTGATGTTGGGAAGAGCTGAGTGTATCCTGAGGGAAGATGAAGTTTGAGAAGGTATTCCATCTTTTTTCAAAGCGGGATGTTGCGGGTGGATAGTTAAAGTCTGTTAGGAGTTTATCTCTCCGAAGCTGTGTTGTGAGCTCATGTTTCACTTGGGGCAAAGATGGGGTAGAGGATCCAGTTTTTTAAGATCGCCTTTCTGGCTGTAAAGAGGCAAATAAGTATCCAGTCTTTGTGGTGGAGGGCCATGTGGAGTGGATATCTCCATTTCTGATTGTCCCAGTAACCAAAGACCATAAGGAGAGGGTCCTTGGGTATCTGGAGTTGAGTGACTCTGAGGATAAACTGTGTGATCGCATCCCAGAAGTTGGTGATAGACGGGCATGTCCAAAATCGGTGTGTAAGTGAGGGTTTTCGGAGATTTCAGAGTGGGCAAGACATGGAGGAGCTGTCTTGTGTATCTATCCGGAAGGGTTTGTAGGCCAGATGTAAGATCTTTATTTGGGTTTCCCTCCATACTTCGCAAGGAGAGAGATTGATTGTGGTATTGAATCCCCGGAGAAGTTTTTCCGTAAGATCTGGATCGGCAAAGTCTTTTCCCCAGTTTTTGACGGAGGTGGCATTAAGTGGGGTTGCTGTTTTAGCTAGCAAAGGTTTGTATATCTCTGATATGCTATATGAGCCTGAGTCCAAGAGGATATCAATAAAAGAGGATTGGAATCTTTTCGCTTTGTCGTTACAGGAGGAGCGGATGAAGTGAGCACATTGCCAGAAATTAAATAGGTGAGATCTGGGTATGGAATATTTTAGAGCTATGTCTTCAAAGAGGAGAAGATCTCCCGTAGTCGGGTCGCAGAGATTGTAGAAGTTTGTTAAGCCATTTCTGTTCCATAGTTCAAATTCTTGGTGTTGCAGGCCAGGTGGGAAGTTTGGGTTCCCCTGAATGGGGAGGTGTCTAGAGATGTTAATTGGGACCTTTAGAATTTTTTGGACCTCTCTCCAGGCTATAATCGTGTCGCGTAGCAGGAGGTTGTTTTGCAGGTTTGGCGTAAGTACTTTCCACGGGGTGTAGAGAAGGGCCTTAAGTGAGAGCGGTTGTGTTATAGCAGATTCCAAGGAGGGGTTAGCATATCTGGATTCATTTCTGGACCAGTCTAATCCAATTCGTAGGAGGCATTCTAGGTTATATAGTCTTATATTGGGTAGGCAGGTGCCACCTTCACACTTGGGGAGATATAGTTTAGTCAATGCTATTCGTGGTCTTTTGCGGTGCCATATGAAATTAGTGACACTTTTGTTCAAGGATTGAATATCTTTGCGCTTGAGCAGCAGGGGAATAGTCTGTAGAGGGTAAAGTAGGCATGCAAAACTGACCATTTTAAATAAGTGGCATCTCCCCAGTAGCGAAAGCGGCAGGTCCATCCAGTTCTCCAACTCCAAAGATATTTTATGAATCAGAGGTGGAAAGTTCAA
>BLSH010396882.1:1392488-1412718 GCA_018402905.1 Glandirana rugosa
CGGCACAAATGTAACCGCCAATGGCGAGAAACCGAGATCGTCGAGTAGCGCCGAGCGGTCACCTGTAGCCAAGGCGGGTTCGACACCCGTGTGAGGGGAGGAGGTGTGAGCGGGGGATCGACGCGGACGTGTTTAGCGGCGGAAAAATGCGGCTAAGCGTGATTCGCAGGTGTGAGGGCGTCATTTATATGACGCACGCCACACCTTGGTCAATTTCTTTCTTGAAAGGTATAGAGAATTTATTTACTTAATTATACCAAAGTACATTATAGTTTACTTCCAAAATGTGTTATATACTACTTGCTATTACTGTGATACCCCCAGTAAACGATAATTCATTTATTTAAGAGATATGGAAAGTTCTTTCTTTAACTGGTTCCACACCGCACGCAGTATATTTACTGCGGGAGTGTGGACGCTTAGTGCGAATCGGCGTAAAAAGGCGGCGATTTGTGCAGGCGCAGCTAGGGGGCGAGTGTGGAGGAGGGGAGTGTGCCCACAGCTTGGGCGGAACCGATGTCCACTGGCGAGCCGCGATGAGCTGCTAGAGCCAAAGAGCGGTAACCGCCAATGTAAACACGGCGGTTCCCCGCTCTTTCAATGGGGACATAAGAGATCTACTGATCCCTGTCACTCGGATCAGTTAGATCTCTTAAGCCCATGGTAGCCCAGCCCCCCCCCCCACAGTTAGAACACGCCCAGGGAACACAGTTAACCCCTAGATCGCCCCCTGCAGGTTAACCCCTTCACTGCCAATGATATTTATACAGTAATCAGTGGACATTTACATTTCTGATCGCTGTATAAATGTCATTGGTCCCAAAAAAGTGTCAAAAATGTCTGACATGTCTGCCCCAATATCGCAGTACCGCTAAAAATCGCAGATCGCCACCATTACTAGTAAAAAATTTAAAAAAATAAAAACCCCAGAAATGAATTCTCATCATCCATAAATGTGGCAACTTTTGCGCAAACCAATCAATAAACACCGATTGCAATTTTTTTAATCAAAAATATGAGGAAGAATATAAATCGGCCAAAACTGATGAAAAAAATGTTTTTTTATATTTTTTTTTGGATTTGAATTGTAGCAAAAAGTAAGAAATATTGTTTTTTTTGCAAAATTGTTGCTCTTTCTTTGTTTATAGCAGCGATCAGAAATGGTGATCAAATACCACCAAAAGAAAGCTCTATTTGTGGGAAAAAAAAGACGCAAATTTAGTTTGGGTACAACATCGCACGACCGCGCAATTGTCAGTTAAAGCGACGCAGTGCCGAATCACAAAAAGTGCTCTGGTCAGGAAGGGGGTAAAACTTTCCGGGGCTGAAGTGGTTAAATGGAAAAAGGTTTTTCCCTCTTATTTTTAAATACGTTTTTTATTTTTTTAGTATATAAACATTTTTCTTGCTTTTTCCTTTTTTTGTTTTTTTCCCCAATATTTTATATAACAATATCAACAACAGTTGGTCCAGTTAAGAGAAGATATATTTTTGTACTCTTGTGACATTTTTTATGAATTTTTTTTTTTTCAAATGTTATTATTTTTTCTTTTTCTTTTTATATTTGTGATACTTTTTGGTATCTTTAAATGAATGTAATATTAAGGAGACTTTTAGTGGGTCATCTTTTAAACCATTACCTTTTTTGGGAGTTGTTTAGTAGCCACTTTTGGAACCTTGACAATCAGTGGCACAACAGGAAGGAGTTCTATTTCTGAGCCATGGTGTTCCTCTGTATGTCATCTTGAGTTCCTGTTTTTCCGCTATTTAAATGTGATGGCTGACGTTGCAAACTGATCTCCAATCCCATTTGATGCCTCCTTAGGGGAAATGTGTCGGAAGGAGCCATTTGTAACGTCAGAGAGCATGGTCCGCACTGCAGGCGGCCGTGCTACTATTTTTTTTGTAACATTTTTAAGTGCTTTTTTAAATAAATACATTTTTATCTAAAGATAATGTACTATTAGTCTTCCTCCAACTTTTATCAGCCATTATGAGCCCATAACCGAGGATCCATTTGACCCCTTTGAGGAGGTTATAGAGAAATCTATTCCATCAGCTGCAGATGAGCGTCCATGCTTACTTATCCACTTTATTTGCTTTCACATAGACTTTTTGGAAAATTAAGAGCTGGTTCACACGGGGAGATCCGACTTCAGGGCGACTTGAAGCCCCCCACACAGCGCGACTTCAGCGTGGCTTGCAAACGACATCTGTAATAGAAGTCAATGCAAGTCTCTTGAAGTCACCCCCAAAGTAGTACAGGAACCTTTTTCTAAATTGGTCGCTCCTATTAGAACGGTTCCATTGCACTGCATCGATCCTGCATGAACCGGTTCTTAGAGAGACTGCTTGTTGGTTTTGTTTTCCTTTTTATATACACATTGTGTTTAAATTGCATTGTTTATTTTTGTTTGATTATGCACATGCATTTTTAATGCCCGGTACACACGATGAGATTATCGGGCAAATGATCGTGCACTTTTTTTGCAAGCTAATCTCAGATCGAATCGGAAGAGTTTAATTTAGTCACGAAAATTCTCATACAACAGAATAAAAAATCGGAAGCGATGTGATGTGTTGTAGTGTATTTGTATTGCATTTTCGAATGACAGCTGTACTGGTTGAACGAAAATCGTACAATCGGGCATCGTACGAGAAAATTTTTCTTGCATGTCTGATCTTGTCCGGACAGAAAATGTCGGATGAACTGTCATGATTGGCTCTCGAAAAGTAAGTACTAATGATCCCATTATCATACGATTGCTTAGAAAGCGGTATTTTTTGTACGATTTTCTGATCGTGTGTATGGGGCTTAAGGCATTTTGTTTATTCACAGGTGTTATAGGCCAATTTAGACCACATACTCTTTTTTTATTTTACCCAATGTGTTCACATTGGGCAACATTATTGTGCAATACATTTTAAACCTCTGTGGGTTTTCCCAACTTTACATAGAATCAGCACACCTTTATAATATCTATCTTTTAGAAAATATGCTCCAGGTTATTATGTGTTATAATCTTTGCAGTTTTCAGTATCTTATTGAACCAAATTCATGATTTTATAAAACCCAAATATAAACTTCTGTAATTTGCACACCGCATATTTTTTTCCTAACTTATCTTAAGTCTCTTTGTGCAGTATTAGAAAATATGCTGAGCCTTTCTGAGCAAATTACAGAAACCCCTGTAGGTCCATTTTACTTTTATAAGCCTGTAATTTAGGTAAAGTGCATCTATTATTCATTTAAATTCTGTAAGGTATTTTGATATGGGCCAGCATGGTCAGTGTTTCCTTTATTTAAACCTTAATTTGTTTTATTTCCTACTGAATTTTTGCTGAATTAATCTAAAAATTAAGCTAAATTAATCATCATAAACCATGATAGCCATAATGGGGTTGCAAAACTAGATTTTTCCTTATACATAATTTAGTATATAAAACTATTGTAGAAAGATGAGATTAATGAGAAGCTGTAAATGGGGCACTGAAGTCATCTTTCAAATCTGAGCTGATCAAATATTTCATCTGTGATGAAGGCAAAATGTTTTATTTTCCATGAAACATTTGAAGAGCAATTTAAGATACAAAAGGGAAAAAAGGTTCCTTTCAGTCAGTTATAACAGCCTCTGGCTTTCCAGGGCTGGAGACTCCCACTCAGTGGCCTTAGGCATTGCTCCTCGTTGATGCTTCCTCTGAGTGCTTTCCACTGCAGATTGTACTTTAATGCTGTCCAATTATTAGTAGTGAGTTGTAACTAAAGCCAATTATTTTTTGTTTTGGATAGAGTAGGGCATGGGTAAAATCCATGTCGGGAATTTATTGATGTCTGTGTCACTGTAGGGAAATGTACCCTATTTGTCCAGACGATCATTATTCCCAGGGTGTAAAGCCCCAACTATGAGTTGCCAGCAGAACAGGAATAAAGGGGATATTTTCCATTCTTGCAGTGACAAATAACAAGGAAGGATTTTCCTCATTTTGAAAATATTTCCTCTTTCCTGTTGTGTTTATGGAGCAGAAGATTACATGGTTAAATAGTTAGTCAGATTGAAAAAATACAGTAGTCCAACTAGTTCAATTAATAGAAAAATAAAATAAATAGAATAAATTGAAAACCTCCATATACAGAATCCTATACCCACAGTGGATCCAGAGGAGGGCAAAAAACTCCTATAAAGCATGGCGTAATTTGCCCCAGTTGGAGAAAAAAAATCATTCCTGATCCCCCAAGGCAAACAAATATTTCCTGGATCGACAGTCTCTGATGTTATAGCGTATAAATGTGAATATACGGTAATATGTTGTGCATTTAGAAATGCATCCAGCTCTTTTTTTAAATAATATACTGAGCTGGCCATAACTAGGTCTTGAGGAAATCTTTTCCACATTTTCACAGCTCTTATCTTGAAGAAGCCTTTCCGTATGTGGAGGTTAAATCAATGTTCCTCCAGACAAAAGAAATGCCCCCCCCCCCCCCGTCCTCTATTATGACCTTAAAGTGAATAACTCAATACCAAGCTCACTGTATAGCCCACCTATGTAATTATACATTGTGATCTTATGCCCCATTATTTACCAATCAGTTCAGCTAATCTTTCCTCATAGCTGAGCTCCTTCATGTATCTTATCAGTTTGGTTGCCCTTTTCTGCACTTTCTCCTGTTCTCTGATATCCTCTTTATGAACTGGTGCCCAAAACTGGACTACATATTCCAGATGAGGTCTTAATAATGATTTGTACAGGGATAAAAGTAACCTGTCTCTCTCTTCTCTTTACAATATTTTTTATGTTATGCCTTGTTCAGATTCACTTTAATTTTGATATTTTCTGTAATGTTTGAAATACATTACAACTTGCAAATCTTGCCAAGCATCTCCATTAATATCAATAGAAGTGCACAACAAATGCATTCTGAACACCCATTCAGCATGCGTTTGTGGAGCTCTACATTGAGGCTCATGTTTGTGATTAATATTATTATTCAGAATTTGTATTGTGCCAACAGTTTGCACATTGCTTTACAATATAAAGGGAGACAGTACAGTTACAATGCAATACAATTCAAGAGGATTAAGCTAATTTTCTTGTCCCTTCCCCAAAAAAACAGACATTACACCTGTGAGTGAGGGGCGGTAACATCAGGTGGTTAATCATGTGGTTAGTACACATTGTTTGGGGTGTGAAAACATTTAAACAACATGTCACGTTTAGCAGGTGAAATGCCTGCCAAATGGGACCCATTCAAGAAAAGGGAGCAATGATGCAACTGTGTGTGATGCACGTGGATGTGGTGCAGCAAAATAGCTGTTCAGCTGACATATTGCTTCTGAGACATCTATAAACTGCCTCTAAAGAGCAATGCAAAATGCTTTTCAGATGGGTGGTAAACACTATTCTACATGTAAAAGAGGCCTTGCGCCTCCAAAATGCATCACAAAATGCACTTGCAGATCAAACTAACACCTATGGCCATTTTAGCCTTAATGCTCATGTGGATCCTTATCTAGTCCTGATAACTGCACACTATATGCTATATTGTATATTACATAGTTCAGACTCCTACACTCTGTAAGACAGCCCATAGAGGAGAAAATCCGACAGGGTGATTGTACATGACTAGGGTAGTTCAGAGCTCACCTTATTGATCTAAATTTCCCAACCACATTCTCCAAGCTCCACCCTCCTGTAACCTCCTCCTTTAGCAATAATCACAATACTCTTTAGTGGAGTTAAAATGGCCAACACTGCCTTTTATTAAACAGCAAGATTTTAACCAACATAACATAATCCAGTTAAATTTGGTTGCAGGTCCTTGACAGTACCGAATTACTACCCACAATTGTGTCTGTGGCACCATTTAGCAGGATTAAGCTAAGCTCCACCTCAGGGACACCCACCTGTACCAATTAGAGGATGCCATTCCTTCCCCACCATTTTTCCAAATCAGACAAGCTTTTAGACCCCTGTCAAGGACCCCAAACCGCAATTGCATACCAAAGAAAACAATAAACAATAAAAGGGTGGGGGGGGGTGTTCTTCCAATGATTCCAGATCTTAGAGTGAGCCAAAACCCCTCCTCCTCTACAACCATACTCTCCAGCTCCACCCCGTCGCCCGTCTACTCGGTCACCCAGGTAAGGGTCAGTCACTGACCACCCACCCACTAGTTAACCCCTCCAGGTTCCCCTTTCATCTATTCATGCATGCCCTCTCCTTAATTTGTTCCTAATTAGTGTCAGGCATGTCTGAAGTACAACCTCCCTGCCCATATATTGATCAAACTTCGTCTGCTTAGTGCTGAACCTCTCGAATTTCTATCCATGTATGTTCGGCGGTCGGCTTAAGCTGTGCACTACATGTTTATTGTCCCAGCATTGTCTAGTTTCTAAGAAGTCCCCAACTCCTTTAGTTGAAAGTGAATCTTAATTAAAAAAGTGAAGATTTGTGGTTTTTACAGGAAACATCTAGGCATCTCAATTGAGCCTAAACAGTACCCTGAAAAATGTACCTTACTTCTTTAATTCCTACTGAAAAATAGGGTGCTCCTGTGCCTCAAAGTGCTTTTCCACTTTCACAGTCAAATTAAAGAAAACCTCACTATATGTCAGTTAGGAGTTCCCATTCACAAAGCCTATATATATACAAAACCTTTTAAAGAATATTTCCTACATTTAGATGTGTCTTAGGAGAATACCTCATGTCAGTCTTGAGCTTTTTTTTAAGATCCTTTTGTTTTAATTTTTTGGACTTTTTGGCACATATGTATTTATGCTTTGCTTGTGTTTGTGATTTATTTAAAGGGGACACGTGCGCTTATATTTGTTTTGTTTAAATATTTTAATTTGGCTCAATTTTACATTGTAATTCATACAACTTTTACTGTTACTGTGGGATTTATATAATAAAGTTGGAGAGTGAAAAATCAAGCTCACTTTTGCATAGAAATCAGTTTAGAGGTTTATTTTTGCCAAAGCTTAATCGAAAAAGCTGAGGTTTAAAGCTGATTGGCTAGCATGTACAGCTGCACCAGATTCTGAGTGCACCAGTTTTAGTAAATCTACCCCACTATGTATTTGCAAAATAATTTTGGTCATATCTCCTACAGCACAGAAAAATAAATATACTATATAATAATTTATATTATTAATAATAATAAACATTATAATTACTAGCAGTAATACATAGTATGTTGCATGTGTAGACTCTTGTTTTCTTATTTTTTTTATACAACCAAAGCAAATTGACACATCAGTAAATAATATAGATAAGAGTGGTATAAATGCATTTATGTGTTTTTGCTTTACTTTCACCAATAATTAAAATAAAATTTTGTATTATGTGTCTAGATTTTCTGTAGTCATTTCCCCCTCTCAGTATATGGAATTTAAACACCACATTTGATTTATTATTAGTTGGATCTGTGTTCCCTATAGCAGTCCTTATCGGCGTTAGGGCTCCAACAATTGTTCGCTGTATAAAAAGCTTCCCCCACCATCATTTTAATCTCTGCTGATATTAGATGAAATTAATATATTCCGTATTTTGGAGGCAGCTGCCTGAGCGCAGTAAAATTTGCAGTTACATGTAATCTGTGCACACAGCTCCCCCTGCCAGCAGTTCACTGGAAATCACATCTATGAATTTTACAACTTACACCATTTGTGCAATAAAACATGAATGACGTAGGTATGTATAAAATGTATGATAAGCAGTCCTATTAAAAAAAATAAAATAGCTGCAGTACCCTAGCTGCAAACACATTGTAACTCAGTATGGTTTTCTAATCCTTTGTGTCTATTTCTGTCAGCATTACTGTCAGCTAGAAAATATTTGCTTTGCATTACTGAAATCCTCAACTTCTAGTTTCCTACTATCAACCTGGAATCAGGGCCGGCTCTACCACTAGGCGGAGTAGGTGGCCGCCTAGGGTGCACTGCCACCCAGGGCACCCAGCCCCTGACTATATACTACCCCAGCCTGTCTATATACTACCCCAGCCTGTCTATATACTACCCCAGCCTGTCCATATACTACCCCAGCCTGTCCATATACCTGCAGACCATGGCTGGCATGAGGAAGCGAACCGGTGCCATCATTATTTGTCTTTAGGCCGGGTCCAGAGGCACAGGTGCGGGCCTGTGGACCACAGCTAAAGAAATAGGTAGAGAGGAGCTGCAAAAATCTCCATGACCGCCACCTCCATCCTATGCATGGACAGGCAAAGGGGGTGGAGTCAGGGGCAGAGCCAAAGGGGGCGGCAAAATGAGGTTTTGCCTAGGGTGTCAAAAATCCTTGCACCAGCCCTGCCTGGAATGTTTATTTTTGGAGAAAATTCCAGCTCATAACTAGTTATCTGAGAAAAGCAAATACTTTAAAGAAGACGTCTCACTTCTAGTTTTAATAATGCATTCTGTTCTCCGAGGGAAAAAATACATGTAGTACTTTGCCCCATCTTCCTATGTGCTGTGTAAGGTTAGCTGTGAGGTCAGACAGTGCACTCCCACCCCCCTCCACAGATGTCCGACAACGCAGCTAGCAAGGAGGCTAGCCTAGCCTTAAGCTGGATACACACTATACAACTTTCTGTAGATTTTTCTTTCAGATTTACCAAAACCATATAATATGAGATCAAACCTTAAGAGTTTCAATTTGTATGCAATCAGGCAGGCCCTTGCAGTACATGGTTTTGGTAAATCGAAAGGAAATCAGAGAAGAAACATTGTACAGTGTGTATGGGGTCTTAGGCTCGGTTCACACTGCAGCGATGTGGGAACCCTGTGAATCCACTGCCATATGCAAACTGAAGGGAGGTGTCAGTACATTGTTAACAACACCCCCTTTTCAGTTTGCATATCGCAGTACGATCTGCAAACTCGCACAGGTCTGAACCACCATGTGATCCGATTCTGACCCTGCGAACAAAAAGGGTCCTGTGCGGTTTGCTCCAATTGCGATGTGATCTCAGCCATACTATCTCCATGGCAGAGATCGCATCGTAGAGAGATAGCATGTGACTCATACTGCAGTGCGGTGAGAATCACATCCGATCTCTCAGAACGGATCAGTGTGAACCGAGGCTAAGACAGTGCATAGAAAGATGTAACAGCACTGCTACTACTAAAGGTACTTTGCCCCAGAGAACAGAACACATTAATAAAAACTGAAGTGAGGCTTCCTCTTTAAAATCATCTCTGCTAATGATTTGTGGCGCCAGTAGGACACCATGCCAATTTTTTGAGGAGGTGGGTGGACAGGCAAGAAAGACACAGAGGAGGCTTGGCCCATTATGAGGAAACCCACAAGAATAATCACCTGAATATTAAAATGTTGCTGAACTTCATTATGAAAGTGCATATGTACTGCCAAAAAAATGTACATACCTTTGCCATGAATGAGCCAGCCTGTCTAAAGATGAATTAATTAACCACTTCAGCTCCGGAAGGTTTTCCCCCGCTTCCTGACCTGGCCATCTTTTGCGATATGGCCATGCGTTGCTTTAACTGACAATTGTGCGGCCGTGCAACCAGTGATCCTGGTTCTCATAGTGAGGATCCCTTAGTGGAGGTGAGCGCCCATCTATATCAGTGGAGGATACTGAGCACTTTAGCACTTATGCTGCAATTTGCATACACCTTTCCGTCATCCTGAGGGGATATCTCTCTCTTTATGGACTAATGTTGCTCATTTTTTCTTTGTATTGAACTATGTTATTTATCTGTGGGAATAGTATACACCCTTCATGTTCAGCTGCTATATATATTTGTTGGTGTTTTTACATTGCACTGATTGATTTCTATGGAGAATTTTTAACCACTTGACGCCCACTCACCGTCAAATGACAGAGGAGCGTTGCGGCTCTCGTACTGGGACGACGTCATATGACAGAGTGTGTGGCGAGGAGAGCCGATCAGTGGCATCTCTTCGCAGGGGACACCAGGACAGGT
This sequence comes from Glandirana rugosa, assembly GCA_018402905.1. Lineage (NCBI taxonomy): Eukaryota > Metazoa > Chordata > Amphibia > Anura > Ranidae > Glandirana > Glandirana rugosa. Next base: position 1,402,439 of record BLSH010396882.1, read on the forward strand.
AATCAGGGCACTGATCATCAGTACCCTGATTACAGTAAGGCCCCAGCAGTGTCCATCGGTGACACCAATCAGTGCCCATCGGTGACACCAGTAAGAGCCCATCAGTGAAACCAATCAGTGCCCATTAGTGATGCCAGTCAGTGCTGCCTTTCAGTGTCCATCAGTGCCTGCTCATCAGTGCTGCCTATCAGTGCCCATCAGTACCGCCTATCCGTGCTGCCTATCAGTGCCCACCAGTGCCGTCTATCAGTGGCCATCAGTGCCACCTATCAGTGCCTACCATCAGTGCCTCCTCATCAGTTCTATCTAATCAGCGCCCATAAGTGCTGCCTCATCAGTGCCTATCAGTGTAGCCTATCAGTGCCCATTAGTACGGACTCATCCGTGCACATCAGTGAAGGAGAAAAATTACTTATTTACAAAATTTACTAACAGAAACTAAGAAAAACGTTTTTTTCAAAATTTTCAGTCTTTTTTTTAGTAAAAAATAAAAAACCCAGCAGTGATTAAATACCACCAAAAGAGATCTATTTGTTTGAAGAAGATGATTAAAAATTAATTTGGGTACAGTATTGCATGGCCGCGCAATTGTCATTAAAAGTGCGACAGCACAAGGTGATGAGTAGTCTATTTGAGGCATAAAAACATTTGTTTAAATATATTCCTCAATTGCCACAAAATATATTAATCCACTTGTGTTCCAAATGCCCTTGCAAGCTCAGATATTATCTTCTGAAATAGCAGTGACTTCATCACTGTGCTGTATATAGCCTGTGCAGAGATCAGAACTGTGGGATGGGTCAGGCATCAACCCCCATGACAAGCTGCCTTCAAAAAAACTACATGGACCAGTCTTCTATAGTTTTTTGAAATATTCTATTATTTTATTTTCTATTCTATTCTATTATATTCTAAGGGGCGGGGTCACCCACTGTCATCATTCGAAGACTCCACCACCTTATGATGTCACCGCCTGAGGCATGATGGGGGTGATAATTTCATGAGGGGGCGGGGCCTCGGGATAACGTCAGTGGGTGGCCCCGCCCCATGCCGATATAAGTCAATGCACAGAGCGGACCCAGCATTAGTCCAGGAGATCGCGTTGAGTCAAAATTGGGAGAACAGAGGGAGAAGACCAGAAGACCCGGCAAAAGAGCAGAAGAAAAAAGGCCCCTCAGAAGAAAGATTACCCCGCAAAAGAGCAGAAGAAAGGAGATGCCGGAGGGGGGAGACGAGCCGGAGAGGGAGAAGAGGCTGGAGCTGATTTGATAACATTTTTTAAAAACCTGTGTACTGTGTTTTCTTTTGACACTTTTTATTTAGGTGAATGGGTAGGGGTACAATGTACCCCATACTCATTCACATAGGGTGGGGTTGCCGGGATCTGGTAAGCCTCCGCCCGCAGACCTCGACAACCATCAGCCAGGGTTGTTGGGAAGAGGCCCTTTTCCTCATCAACAAGGGGACAAGGTGCTTTGGGGTGGGGGTGCAGGGATCCCCCTTCCGCAAAGCACCCACCCCCCCATGTTGAGGGCATGCGGCCTGGTATGGTCCAGGAGGGGGACCACTAGCTCACCCCCCCTTTCCGGACTTGTTGGGCTGCGTGCTTGGATAAGGGTCTGGTATGGATTTTGGGGGGTCCCCACGCCATTTTTTTTGGCGTGGGGGTTCTCCTTAAAATCCATACCAGACCGAAGGGTCTGGTACTTCTTGGGGGGGAGCTCCACACAATTTTTTTTTTCATTTTTGCGGGGGGTTCCCCTTCAAGATCCTATGCCACTTATAGCTCAAAAACCTCTGTGTGTGTATGAGGCCATTGAATAACATGGAGAGGCGTTTTTAAGCTGTAAAAATAACAAAAGTATATCATGGGCATAATTTATCTTTACCAAGCTCTTGGATCTCGTTCCTAATTGCAGGTTATTATCTCACCGAATAGTGACCTTAAATGGTTTATCTTTGACTAATGACCTCACAAGCTTGAACGAGAATTAGGGAATAGATTGTGGTTGAGAAGCTAAAATATTTAGCACAAACCGAATTCAAAGATGGGGCTGTCCTACATACTAGCAGACATGAGAGAAACTTTGTCTGATATGGCTGTTTATGGTTAAAACAGGAAATGTTTATGTGTCTATAGGACTTCCCAGAAACCCTTGGTTACAGGATGGAGTTTTTCATTTGTTTCTCTTGAAATAAGCTGCTGTTGTGCGTATCAAAAAAAAAAATGGCTAACCATGCCTATCCAACAAACTTGCATGTTTGCCCATATGGAGCAATCAACTGGATCATGCACTTTCTGGGAGTCTGACCCTTAATGTCTGCAGGCACCTTTAGTTATACCAGAGCCACATAACAGAGCAAATGGGGAAATATTTAGATCAATGTACTGTATATATTACATTTAACTATCAATAAAAAAATCTAGTTATAGTTACCATTAATATATAAATAAACCATTACAGGTCCTCCCACTGTTTGAACCGGACTCTGGTAACCGAAAATCCTTCAAAGATCTCTCAATTACTTTTACTTTGCCTTAAAACCACTTTTTATCCTGCTTCCAATACTTGGATTAGGGAAAATCATGCTGCCTGGAGAAGGCCAAGAGATTTCAGCTATCTTTGATTACTTCAGAAAAAAGCCTACTTTATCTCAAACATCTACCATCCTCTCAACTTAAGCTTCACAAAACCTCTTTCGTCCTCGTCGGTATCTAATTGGAGTAAAGACTTTCCAGACGATACACTTGCTGATAAACTTATCAGAGGCTACAACAAGGTTCTGAAGCTTTTGGCCAATGAGACTTGGAGATCATTGAATTTTAAGCTTATCCACATATAGGCTTTCCCTTTTGCATAATTTTTGGTCATGCCCACACATCTCTGATTACTGGGATAAGGTGACCTGTTTCATCTATGAGGTCACTCAGAGTTCCATCCCTAAGGATCCTTTGCTAATACTATTTGGCTATGGCTCACTGGGAGGTCAGCCCACCTCAAAATAGAGAGACACTCTCACTGCTCACAATGGCCCTTTATCTGTTCGCTAGTTGCCTGTAGGGCCATACTAAAAAAAAAAATGTACTTCCTTTACAGTTCTAACTACTGTATTTCAGATGTCAAGAACAAGCTGAAAATTCTACTGCATGGGGAGAAACTTGATATAGAATTATATCACCCTATTGCCACTAATCATTTTACCCTTAGATGGCAAGCTTTTATGGACTTTATATAAAATTCCCGCGCCACAGCTAAATAAACTAATCTGCAGCTGCTGTTATAGCTTCACCTAGGTGAGGGATTGGATGAAGGTGTAATGGGTAACAGCGCTTGCTAATATAAAAAAAAATTCCAACTAATGAGTGCAAAATTTCCCACTATACTCCCCTAAGTGTTATTAGCAAAATAATGTTGTAATAAGTAACACAATCCAATGATATAAAGTGCAATAATAAATAATTGTGCAAATGACCTATGTATATATTCAAAATATCAGAAATTCATAATCATTGTAGCCCTTAGTACTGTAACATCATACTATCCATATCCAATAATAATAATTAAAGTGCAATAAAGTCCAATATAAGGTGCATTCCAGTGCTCAAGTGACTTGGTGCTAGTACATATCCATCCTGATTAATATTTCTTTCCCATGTGTTTTCAAAGTGCTTGTGCTCCCGCCGTATCAGATATAAAGTAGGGGTGCCCTATTTACCAGATCTTATTGACCCTCACAGTCATACGACTTGGAGGAGTCAATACACGCTTGCGGTCTCTCACCCGACCGTAGGTATGCGTCCTTTCACCTGTTCACTTTATGGCTTCACTGCTCTCTTTCTCCGGTATATGGTAGAGAAAAGGAAAAGAAAAACTCTCATCTCGCGCCTCTTCTTGAAAGGTTTATTGGCCAGTAACATAAACAAGTGCCCATCAAAATGCAATGTTCTCCCGTGGTCGCCGCGACTGAGACAATGTCGGCTTGCGTACCAACAGGACGTGGCCCAGCGTACCCTGCGTTCCATCTGAGGCGTTTCATCACTTCCGCAACATCTTCAGATTTGGAGCACAGAGTACGTACCACCGCCATTTATGTTATCATACACTGACATCATATCCTGTTCATTCGTGCCCAATTTATGTATGATTTGCGTGGGGGCTTCCTGTTTCCTTTAAGTTATGTTTAGATGCGGTCTAATATCAATTATATATACTGTATGATTGAATGTGTATCAGAAAAGAGAGTATATGAATCAACTTCAATATGATGAATGGAAATCATATTTATTTAGATGATAAATAAAAAATATGAAAAAATAAAAATAAAAATAGAAATAAAAATAAACATAAAAATAAGAATAAAAATAAAAATAAACATAATAGTGAAACGGAAATGAAAAATGAAAATAAAAATAAAAAATATAAAAAATAAAAATGACAATAACAAATAAAGTATAAAAAATAAAAATTAAAATATTTGGAATATTAAAAAAATGTCAAATATGTGTATAAAAATTATATGCGGAGTGTATTAAATGTGCATAAAATCATCAAGGTTAATTGTGTGCCTTAAATATTGCAAACCCCCAGACACCACATACATACACAAATTAATAGTTAGTGAGAAAACAATTTAAATCAATATCAATGTTCATCCCCTGGGGATGTAACCTGGCGATCTCATGTATCCAGTGTGTCTCATTTTGGGATACCTCTTTCCTCATATCAGGTCCCCTCCAGTGGGGTTCTATTTTTCTATTCCACAGAACATTAATTGGCTAGGATCCCTGTGATGGTGGGTTCTGAAATGGTTTGAGAGACTGTGATTTTTTAACCCCTTTTTTATGTTGTACACATGTTCTCTCATCCTAACTGCCAATTTTCTGGTAGTACGACCTATGTACTGTTTGTTACATGAGCAGGTCACTAGATAGGTAACATGTGTGCTGTGACAAATGATACGTTTCTTGATGTCATATGTGGTTTGTGTGACAGTAGAGTGGAAGTTAGAGACCTTTCTGGCCCTTTTGACCACTCCGCCTGCCACACATTTTCCACAATAATAGAAACCCTTCAGATTTCCAAACATAGTTGGCTTATGTGGAGGTTTGGGTATATTATGGACAATTCGATCCCTAAGATTAGTAGTTCTTCTATAAATTAATTTGGGTGCAGTGGGCAAAATATATTTTAATTTGTTATCTCCCAATAGCATATGCCAATACTTTTTGAATATTTTTTCTATTTCTTTGTATTGTTTATTATATTGGGTTATGAAAGGTAGGGTGGGCTTTCTAAGATCAGGCAATTTCTTCTTTGATGAGTTCTTTTCTATTACCTTTTAAGATATTGTTCTTTACTTTCTCCATTTGTGATCTACTATAGCCTTTATCACTGAATCTGTCCATGATTAGACTAGCCTGTTGTTCAAATACCCCTTCCTCAGTACAGTTGCGTCTGATCCTGGTAAGTTGGCCTTTGGGTATAGCCCTGAGCCAACTTGGGTGATGGCAACTGTGTATGGGTATAAACCCATTTCTATACGTAGCTTTAAAATGGGTTTTTGTGTGTAGAACATTCTCTTTTTGGACTTTGCTCTCCCTGCTTAAGGAAACAATATCTCTGATGTCTTCCTTCAGATTTCCAGCAATGTCTCACTAATATCCTCTTGTCACTCTGTCATCAGTTAATCTCTGCACCATTCTGACTACCTGTCACTGGGACATGCCTCACTGATCTCTCTGATATTCATATACTGGAGGTCAACCAGGATAGGGGTCTCTAATTTCTTGGTAATTCTTTCCTTGTATGTTGTCATTTGTTTGTTTGTGACCCTTATGGGACGTTCCATCCATGTCTCCCTACACCTGTAGGAAAATGTTCTGCAATCTGTTTCAGTCACGCACAATGAACTAAGTTTGGTCAATGATTCTCCTTTAATGCAGCCTTTGTGTCCTATGCAAGTATATATTTCACTGCTTTCATGTGTATTGTGGCCCCCTTTTCTGTAAAACTCAAAAACTTTATTAAAAAAAAAAACATTACATAATGCAAAGCAGTTCAGCGTCACTACTTATTCACAACACAACGTGTAATGCCATACGTTAAAGTGAATATAATTAATCAATTATAAAATAAATATACTGTATATGCTATATACCATAATATAAGAACCAAACATCCGTGAGAATAAATTGCCCAAAAAATTGTTCTACTTCTTCCACTAATGAGCAATTATCAAATAGTGTAAGGCCATCTGATGTTAACCCTCAAGAGAAAGCAGCTCCCCATCTTCTTTGACCACCTAGAAATGAAAGATCAAATATTGTTCAATGCTCTATCCTTGGTAACCACCACTACATTCTTAAATTAACTATAAGAGGTCTTGCAATATGGAATCCACATGCATACATTTATAAAGATAAACTCACAATAGTGAGGTGCAATTTGCTCTTAAGCTCAGAGACTTATGGGAAGTTGTTGTCACCACTCTTACATAGAGTATTCTTTATCTCTATAATAACCCCCATTGAGGGAGAGATTCTAAGTTACCCCATCTCTTAAAGTGTATTCATAAAATATAACTATAAAAAGTGTACTCACATCTATTAAATGTTAAAGTGCATTACACAACATACAGTAATATGTGTGTCGTGTTAACTTGCAATTCATTAATTGAACCTCCATGAACATATACAGCACACTATTGCACACCCAATGTTATATGCAAATACTCTGTGTGACAGAGTCAGCCCAATCAAAATATTTGAGTTGACTAACGCAACAAACCTTAATGCATGAAAACATAGGTGTCAACCAGGGGTGTTGCTAGGTGGGAAAAAGACCAGGGGCTCCAGCCCAAAGAAATGTGTTGCACAAAGCCTATACCACAATAGCAATATGTGTATTCTAGAATGTTTAACAATCAGCAGATAAAGATACTCCAAACACCTGGTGTTGGCACTTCAATCACCCATACACCATGGTTGGTATGGTGTCAGGATGATTGAAGTGCATTATTTCTATTATTACATTGTTATTTAAAATAAAATGGTGCAACTCACCATAATTCAGAATCAGTGGGAGCCCAGAGAGTGTCATTTGCCACTATCGCCTGCCACCAGATGCCATCAGGTGTCTCCAGTGGAGTCCCTCTTTCCATCAGGTGCCCCCAGCGGAGTCCCTCCTTCCAACAGGTGCCCCCAGCAGAGTTCCTCCTTACATCACAGGTGCCCCCAGTGGAGTCCCTCCTTACATCACAGGTTCTCTCAGCGGAGTGCCTCCTTACATCACAGGTGTCCCCAGCAGAGTGCCCCCTTACATCACAGGTGCCCCCAGTGGAGTGCCTCCTTGCATCACAGGTGCCCCCAGTGGAGTTCCTCCTTACATCACAGGTGCCCCCAGCAGTGTGCCTCCTTACATCACAGGTACCCCCAGCGGCGTGCCTCCTTACATCACAGGTGCCCCCAGCGGAGTGCCTCCTTACATTACAGGTGCCTCCAGCGGAGTGTCCCTCCTTACATCACAGGTGCCCCCAGCGGAGTGTCCATTACAGGAGAGAGGTGATGTGGGGGGCAGTGAGAGATGATGTCATCTCTCTGCTCCCTGCCGCACCTCCGACATTGCAGAGGCCAGGCTCTGAGGGCAGAAGAGCAGAGATGTGGAGTGGGCAGAGAGAGATGATGTCATCTCCGCTCGACCGCCCTGCTCACTCGCGGCTCCCTTATGCAAGCCGCCCGCTTGTGGCTCTGTCAAGCTGCCCGCTCAGGGCTCTATCAAGCTGCCCGCCCGCTATTAGGGACCCCGGTGGATGCTCAGGGCTAAGGACAGGACATCCGGGGCTGCAGACTCGATAGCCACACCCTGGTGACACCCCTGGTGTCAACACAAACATGTTGTACTGTAAACTATCACACAGGTGTCCTGAAACAAAATAACTTCATATTGTACTCTGGATTGGATGATATTGCCCAATCTGTACATCTACACTGCACTGTACACAGGCCTGTTGCTGGGTAGCCTGGGTCTAGGCAGTCAGGCAGCAAGTGATCTCCTTGGCTAAGAGTTCCAGCATAGTTTGGCAGAGCCAGCGGCATGTAACACAGATGTTCTCCTCACTCTGGTAAAAAATTATCTATTTACTTGGCCTCCAACGTAAGGTAGGACTTCACCAATGACCACCAATGTAAGAGGCACTTTATTGCTCACCACCAATGTCAGAAAAAATTAATTGATGATGATCAATATAAAGTGTACTTCATCGCTGACCTTCAAAGTAAGGGGGGTTGTTAACCATGGACTGTCAATGTAAACGGACACTTCTTTGACCACCAGTATAGGGGGACCTTCACTACTGACAACTAATGTAAGAGGGCACTATAATGAATACCAGTTTAAGAGGCACTTACCACTAATGTAAAGGGGCACTTCTCTCTTGATCACCAGTGTAAGGGGACCTTCACTACTAACTACCAATATAACAGGACGCACATTGAGTACCAATTTAGGCAGGGTTCACACCGCAGTACGGAGAGGAGTGGCTCACAGCAGAGGTCCGGTGTGTCCCTGTTCACCATTTCAGGTCCGATTTCAGCCTGAATTTATGCTGAATTTGGACCTGAAACAGACCATAAGACACACAGGACCCCTGTGCAATTTGCATCTGAGCCGCTCCGGAGATGTGTGAACTTGGCTTCATTGAGAGCCGGTCACAATCTCCTGATAGCAACTTGGATGCAGGGAAACCGGCATTCCAATTTGCAATAGTGTGAACCCAGCCTTAAGAGGCACTTCTCCACTGACCAAACAAAAATAGTAAAGGTGCGCTGTTCCTTTAAAGATGAACTGATGTGACCTTATATTGCAATAACAGGTGAAGTGAATGAAATCAACCAAATTAGTTAAATCTAGTGACAAATGATGGCTTGGCTCTTAGATAAATATGTGCACAAAATACTCTGCTCCAAACAAATAAAGAGTAAAATGCACAAATTGAACTTAAAACAAATGCATGGTATGTGTAAAAACAAATATACAAACAAAAATATCTAAGTGAAAAATTGTCCATATATCAAGTCCACACACTTAGGAAAAAATGCATACATCAGTAGAAGTGTGTAAATATCAAATATTCCACTTCCGTGACCACCCGTGCTCAAAAAAATAAAAGTGCTCCCTTAATCAAGTGAAAATTGGCCTCTTACCAGAGGAAATGGATCCCTATCACAGAGATCAAGACAGCATATGAGAAAATGATCACAGGTGTGGATGTCTCAGGTATAGATGTTTCAAATGTCCATATACTTGTAAGGATAAACTCCATATGTCCAGGAACCATATATAGAGTAGGGAGACGCTTCATAGTGTAAAACAGCCAGAATTTTATTAAAAGGTAAAAGTTACACTTACATCAAGGTTAAGAAATTCAAGCATGAGCAACATCTCTGGTGGTGATATCACTCATCCAGCCAGTCCAGATGACATTACATGTACCGACACCGACGCGTTTCCACAATACTGTCATCAACTGAGTTCATCATCATGCATCCCTTTGTGGTGCCTCTTATAGGAATGGAGGGTGGCGACTGGTGCTGCAGACTATGCCCTTCTCCGCTGATCACCAATATAAGGAAACCTTCACTGACAATCAGTGAAAGTAGCTACTACAATTAGTACCAAATTAAGAGGCACTTATTCACTGACCACTAATGTAAAGAGCAGAGCTGGGGCAAGGATTTTTGACACCCTAGGCAAAACCTCTTTTTGCGCCCCCCTTTGGCTCCATCCCTAACTCTACCCCCTTTGCCCTGTGCATGTATATGATGGAGGTGGCGGAGGTGGAGATTTTCTATTTCTTTCTATGGACAGCCTGGGGTAGTATATGGACAGGCTAGGGTAGTATATGGACAGGCTGGTGTAGTATATGGACAGGCTGGTGTAGTATATGGACAGGCTGGGGTAGTATATGGACAGGGGCTTGGCGCCCTGGGCGGCAGTGCACCCTAGGTGGCCGCCTACTCCGCCTAGTGGTAGGGCTGGCCCTGGTAAAGAGGCCTTCACTATTAACAACCAAATTAAGAAGGTACTACACTGACTACCAATTTAAGAGGTGCTTATCCACTGACCATCAATGTAATGGAACACTACACTGACCACTCTGTACAGTGCAAACTCTGATATACTTCTGTTCTGACCACTGCGCTCTGTAAGCTGTTCTGTATATTATATAAATTCCTGACAGCTGCACATTGTAACATATCCTATACATTACATACTTCTGAC
>BLSH010396882.1:1412728-1433645 GCA_018402905.1 Glandirana rugosa
TGTGGTCGGACAGGTATATGATGGGATCGGACAGGTATATGATGGGGTCCGACAGGTATCTTTCTTTATCCATCTTTTAGAGGTGGAGGCGGTGGAGGTAGTATATGTACGTGTCCCGTTTCCCCCATCTCAATCCCTACCTCGGTTTCCCCCCGCGTTTTTCTCCAAAGCGGATCCCACAGTTTTTAGGAACGGGGTCGAGACGAGAAATGTAATCACCAGTCACTTATTCACGGAGAATTAAACCATGATTAACATCATCGATGAAAGTGACTAACAGTCACTTCCAAAGGAATATAACCACTAGTCGCCTCTTCCCGTATCAGACGTGACAATCAGTGAAAGTAGCTACTACAATTAGTACCAAATTAAGAGGCACTTATTCACTGACCACTAATGTAAAGAGCAGAGCTGGGGCAAGGATTTTTGACACCCTAGGCGAAACCTCTTTTTGCGCCCCCCTTTGGCTCCATCCCTAACTCTACCCCCTTTGCCCTGTGCATGTATATGATGGAGGTGGCGGAGGTGGAGATTTTCTACCTATTTCTTTCTATGGACAGCCTGGGGTAGTATATGGACAGGCTAGGGTAGTATATGGACAGGCTGGTGTAGTATATGGACAGGCTGGTGTAGTATATGGACAGGCTGGGGTAGTATATGGACAGGGGCTTGGCGCCCTGGGCGGCAGTGCACCCTAGGTGGCCGCCTACTCCGCCTAGTGGTAGGGCTGGCCCTGGTAAAGAGGCCTTCACTATTAACAACCAAATTAAGAAGGTACTACACTGACTACCAATTTAAGAGGTGCTTATCCACTGACCATCAATGTAATGGAACACTACACTGACCACTCTGTACAGTGCAAACTCTGATATACTTCTGTTCTGACCACTGCGCTCTGTAAGCTGTTCTGTATATTATATAAATTCCTGACAGCTGCACATTGTAACATATCCTATACATTACATACTTCTGACCAAACTGTTCATTGTCTCAACAGTAGATGGTTGCTAAGTAATGCTCAACTATGTCAATGCAGTTCTTTTGTAAGGTAGGCTCAAACAAAGGTTAGCTCTGTGTCTTTATTCTGTGTGTAGAAAACCATATGTAATGGAAATGTTTCTTTTTTTTATAAAGTAACCCTTTGTTTTGGGTTTTATGTAATTATGTGTGCCTGCAACACTCTTGCTTAAAGCATAATTACACTTTTGCAGTCAAACTTGAGAAAACCCCACTATACATTTGTTATATATTCCCATTCACTCAGCATGCCTAAAAATATGTAAAAAAAATATTGCTTACCTTTTGGATGCTTCTAAGGAGAATGGTGGATTATAAGAATTTCTGGGCAGTCTCAGATGACTTGGTCATAAAACTATCGCTCATTTGAATACAAAGTAGAAGAGCGGTTTCTACATTTTTAATTCCACAAAAGCTTTATTGAGTTATAGTGGAAACAGTACAGTAAGTGAGCTCAAACCAAACGACAATAGTAAGGTAACAGCTGTAGTCATATGAACATTATACAAGAGGAAAAAACAAGCAACAGTACAAACGGTTTCTACATTTTTAATCCTTTATTTAGGACAGAAATTGTTCAAATCTCATTTAAAGCTGATAATGAAGAACTAAGAACACAGCACATACAGGTTTAATTATGTTAAACTTTACTTCACAGTGCCTCCATAAGCCCCCTTTCACACGGGGTGGACTTCATCCCTTGTCTGGCCCACCATGTACAGTATGTTCTATATGGGGCAATTGGATGTAAATGGACCACCTGTCCGTTTCCACCTGACTGTCCTCCGATCTGCTAGACCAGGGCTCTCCAAACTATGGCCCTCCAGTTGAACTACAATTCCCATCATTCCTAGTCATGTCTGTGAATGTCAGAGTTTTACAATGCCTCATGGGACGTATAGTTCCGCAACAGCTGGAGGCCGTAGTTTGTGCTAGACGGATGGGGAACAGATCCTTATCTGTCTGTTTTTGACTGCCCGGATTAGATTGGACACATGTCCATTTACATCCGCCTCCCCATAGAGAACAATGGGTGGTCCAATCGCGTCCATCTGAAAAATGGACAGGTGGACCCAATCGGTCCACTGGTAAGATAGGAGCTTAACAAAGCAGAGAGAGCTTGTAGGGATTTTTAGGCAAGCAAAAAGCACTTAAAAAGATGACCAGCATTATTTTGATATGTTATGCTATGTTAGGCCTCATGCACACTGGACGTTTTCACAGCTGCTGTTTTTTGGCTTCAGGCATTTTTTTCTGCAGCCAGTAAACTCCCCAGCATGTTATCCTATGTGTCCATGCACACATAGGCTTTTATTAGCGTTTTTGGCAGGGGCATTTTCTAGCTGGAAAAAAACCCAGAACTATTGGGTTTGAAGAGGAGTTTTTCAGTTGTAAAAACACTCTAAGGCCCCTTTCACATGAGCGGAGCCCGTTTTGAGGGGCTCCGCTGTTCAGCGGGGATCCATCCGTTTACCCCCGCTGAGCCAGCGGATGACAGGACAGTCCCTGCACTCAGTGCAGAGAATGACCTGTCACAGCTCCATTCTCCTCTATGGAGGATTGGATGAACATGGACCGTCTGTCCATGTTCAACCGATCCGATCCACCAGACGGATGGAAAATAATCACCGCTGACATCCGTCGCTCCATAGAGGACAATCGGAAAAACTGACAGGCATACCCGAACAATCCGCTCGTGTGAAAGAGCCCTAACTCTGAAAAACACAACTATTCAGTGTTTATGAGTGTTTCTGAGCCATAAACTTTTGTGGGAGTATAATTTTGCTAAAAACACTCAAACTCTAAAAAACACTAATACAAGAATGCTGCAAAACTCACCAAAACTCGCATTTTTAACACAACATTCTACAGCTAAAGCTACTGGTATTTCTATAATGTCCAGTGTGCATGAGGCCTTACTGGGAACATGTAACAAATATAAAGCAGTTGTTATCTCAATTTGGCTGCAAAAGTCGAAATATACTTTAAGGCACAGTAATTAAGCCACATTTTGACAGTACAAGTTGAAGATTAGGTCAGCTTAGGTTCAACTATGGACCTTTTAAGCCATGCTCAAATAGAATAAGCTGCTGCTGATTACATTACCACAATTGTTATCATTCCCAGCCAAAATTAGGTTTTATTTCAGATCAAATATAGATCCAGATTGTAGCTTCCTTTGAGTCAGTTCCTGTTTTATTTTTCTAAGCCCTCATGAAGGGTTAACTTTGTTGCTCCCGAAACATGTTGGCTGTTTTAATGTGATAGGTTTACAAACATTTAAAAACACTTTGGACTCTTATTTTGTGCATACTTTGAGATGTGTCTCAAAGCTTTCTGTAGCTGAAGCAAAATGCAGCCACCTATACTCTCTGCTAGCTGTTGATTACTCTACAGCACACTCCAGTAATAGGACTCTGCATATATAGTACATAGAATAATGTTTCCAAATACGGTTGTACAATTTTGGTGATTGCAATTGTTTATTTTAGCAACAATCTTCTCACAAGTTTATATGTGCATTTCACAAACGGAATGCATTCTCATTTGGGTATAGGTAATTGAGGCTAGGTTCACACCATGATGACATCACCGCCCCATCATGCCCTGGACGGTGATGTCATAAGGGGATGGGGCCTCAAGATGACATCAGCTCAATGCAGAGCATGGAGACAGCATCCGTGAGGGAGATTGCGTCGAGTCAACATGGGAAGAAGAGAGGAAGAACAGAGTGAGAAGACAGCAGAGAAGATGCCGCAAAAGAGTAGAAAGTGTCACAAAAGAGCAGAAGACACCGCGGAAAGGGAGAAGAACCGGCAGAAGAAAGAAGACCCCTCAGAAGAAAGAAGACACCGGAGAGGGGAGGAGAAATCGGAGGGAGAAGACCTTGGAGCTGATTTAATAAAATACTTTAAAAACCTGTGTAGTGTGTTTTTTTACACCTTTTTTTTAGGTGAATGGATAAGGGTACAATGTACCCCACACTCATTTTCATAGGGTGGGGGGCCGGGATCTGGGGCCCCCTTGTCAAAGGGGACCTCCAGATTCTGATAAGCACCCCACCCACAGACCCCGACAACCACCGGCAAGAGTTGTTGGGAAGAGGCCCTTGTCCTCATCAACATGGGGACAAGGTGTTTTGAGGTAGGGGTCCCCCCTGCCCCAAAGCACCCATACTCCCCATGTTGAGGGCATGGTCCAGGAGGGGGGGTGCTCGCTCGTCCCCACCCCCTTTCCTGGCCTGCAAGGCTGCGTGCTCGGATAAGGGTCTGGTATGGATTTTGGAGGACCCCACACCGTTTTTTCGGTGTGGGGGTTCCCCATAAAATCCATACCAGACCAAAGGGGCTGCCATGCTCTTGGAGGAGGACCCCATGCCATTTTTTTTGGCGGGGGTTCCCCTTCATGTACCCCAGAGAACAAAGTGCCTGGTATTGTCAGGATCAAAGTTGGATCCTGTTCACAGAAGTCAGACCGATGTAGGTCCGATTTAGTACATAAGTCGCAGAGCAAAGTAGGATCAAAGTCAGACCATTTTCATGTTGGATAGTGTGAACCTAGCCTAAAGAGGGATATGAACACCATGTATGATCATGATATGATCTTATAGATGGTCCATTGACTGAACTTGCCATTGAATTATTCAATTTTAGGTAACCCCAATGGACAAAGGGGCACCCTCTCTGTCTGGAGCAAAAGAAATTCAACCTCCACATGTGGAAAGGTGACATATGGAAAGGCTTCTTCACAGTAAGATCTGGGAAAATGTGGAAATTACTCCCTCAAGAACCAATTCTGGCCAGCTCAGTAGATTGTTTTAAAAAGGAGCTGGATGCATTTCTAAATGCAAAAACTATAACTGGATATTAACCCCTTCCTGCCTGTCCTGTGGCCCTTTAAAAAGTTCTGGGGGGGTGGTTGCCACAGTGGTCACATGACTGTGAGCCAGTCCAGCTGGCTACCAATCATTAACGGAGACCAAGAGCTATCTTTCACAGCTTGGTCTCATGCTGGGAGCATGCAGTGGGGCTGGGGATCGTGACTTCCCCATGACTAAGCTCCAAGGGACGTAGTGAAATGCGTTGGGGCATGGAGTGGTGGGAGCCCAGGCTGAGACTGCCATTCTTTTCACCACAAACGGGTTTGTATTGATGTGCAGGTCTTGGGACATATTTATTTATTTTTTTCTATTGGTTGAACTAGATTGGACTTGTGTCTTTTTTCAATCTAACCATGCAACTTTGAATTTTATGCATGTTAAACATATCAGGTGTATGGACATCCAAAACACAAAACACTGCTGCTGGTTGCTGCCATCTTGGATGTGACTTAAAGTATATGTGAACCCTGACCTTGTAAAACAACCTATTCAGTTTAAAATAAAAATGAAAGGCAAAACATTTGTGTATACATATAAAAAAAATTATAAACATTTTTTTTCCTTTTTATAAGTGATTGCATACCCTCTGTTCTCAGCTGCATAAGAGAGCTGGAAAAGGAGAAACAGCAGCACATTGATCTTCATACTAAACGGCTATGCAGGTGGGCCTGTCAGCATAATTCTGATCATTGGAGGAGCGCAGGCTGAGTTCCAGCACACAAGAAACAATACAAAGAGAACAGGGTACTTTTTCATACAAGTACATGGTATAGCAGTCACATATCAGGGATATAATACACTATATTGTCAAATGAATTGGGACACTTGCCTTTACATGCACATAAACTTAAAGCCATCCCAGTCTTAGTCCGTAAGGTTCAGTATTGAGTTGGCCCATCCTTTGAAACTACAACTTCAACTCTTCTGGGAAGGCTATCCACAAGGTTTAGGAATGTGTCTATGGGAATGTTTGACCATTCTTCGTAAACGGAATTTGTGAGGTAAGGCACTGATGTTGGATGAGAAGGCCTGGCTTGCAGTCTCCACTCTAATTCATCCTAAAGGTGTTCTATTGGGTTGAGGTCAGCACTCTGTCTGCGCAAGCCAGTCAAGTACCTCCACCCCAAACTCGCTCATCCAGGTTTTTATGGACATTGCTTTGTGCACTGGTCTAAATCATTTGGTGGAGGGGAAATTATGGTGTGGGATTGTTTTTCAGGGGTTGGCCCCTTAGTCTCAGTGAAGGGAACACTTAAGGTGTCAGCATACCAAGAGATTTTGGACAATTTCATGCTCCCAACTTTGTGGGAACCGTTTGGGGATGGCCCCTTCTTGTTCCAACATGACTGCACACCAGTGCTCAAAGCAAGGTCCATACAGACAAGGATGAGCGAGTTTGGGGAGGAGGAACTTGACTGACCTGCACAGAGTCCTGACCTCAACCTGATAGAACACCTTTGGGATGAATTAGAGAGGAGACTGCGAGCCAGGCCTTTTCGTCCAACATCAGTGCCTAACCTCACAAATGCACTTCTGGAAGAATGGTCAAACATTCCCATAGACACACTCTTAAACCTTGTAGACAGACTTTCCAGAAGAGTTGAAGCTGTTATTCCTGCAAAGGGTGGGCCAACTCAATATTGAACTCTATGGACTAAGCAGTTGCCATTAAAGATGTAAAGGCAGGCGTCCTAATACTTTTGACAATATAGTGTATGTTGGGTTTACATATTCTTTAAGTAAGCATTTACAAATTACTTCTTTTTCTGTGCTTTTACTTGCAACCTGGTGACAGGGTCCCTTTAAATAGCTACACATCTACTGTATAAATGTTCCATGTGCTTTTCAAGGGAAAGCGTTTATATTATATTCTTATGATCATTACCACTCTACTAGATCGTAGGCTTTCAATAGTAGGGCCCTCCTAAACCCCTTGTATTGTATTGAAAGGGTAATGTCTACCTTTATATTGTAAAGGGCTACACAAACTGTTGGCGCTATATAAATCCTGTATATTAATAATATCAATAATAATTGTTATATACAGTGATATACAGATTTTAGAGAAATGCCAAGTAGATTATGCTCCTCAAAATTATGCACTTTAACAAAAGAATACAAAGGGTTAAAACATCTGTGTATTTAAAAAAGATTCCGAAGCGGCACGTCAGGTTTTGATGTGAGGCCAGCGGCTCTGACGAAAGCTTCTCAGCTGTGCCAAGAAATGCAATATTTCTTGATTTAAAGGAGGAGTGACAGTGAACACCTCAGTGAGGAGATGCCGGGGTGGGAATAGAGACGGAGTGCGGCGCAGCCTTTGATGTTGTTAAGAAAAGACTCATCTACAGCCTCCTGTACTGACTTGAATTTTAATTCTTACACTGAAAAAAAAATAGATGAATTATACAACCAGAACAATAATATTACAGTTTATTTTAAATGCCACCTTTTCATAAAACATACACAGCAGAATATACTTACAACAGAATAACAATATGTTGCACCTACATCAATCTATCAGACTTGTGATTTCAACATTGTCTCATCATATTGTAACGTTTAAAGAGAAACTATGTTTTTGTAAAGGAAACCTGTCCAGGGAGAAAAAAACAACACAACCCCAGCCATTGCTATGCGTCCTTCAGCATCTATACCTACCTTTGCTGCTGCTTCCCCTTCACTCTGGTATTCATGCTGTGGTGGTCCTCAAGGGCAGGGGAGGGCTGGGCCAGGGGGCAGGGTGGCAATTGCCCCCCAGGCCACCCTAACTTACATTCAAAATGGCCGACGGCGGCTGCCCGCTCACACTTTTTTCTTCTTGTGGAGGGAGGTAGCAGGGGCCAGGGGCGCAGCCACCAACTAACTGCAGGCAAAGGTGAGTTGAGGGCACCCAGGGCCAGCTGTGCGAGCCTGCATGATGGGCACTGATCAGGTTGCATTTGATAGGTACTGGTGAGGCTGCATTGATGGGTACTGGTGCGGCTGCATTGATGGGCACTGGTGAGGCTTAGCTGATAGGCACTGATGAGGCTGCATTGGTGGGCACTGATGAGCTGCATTGAAGCATTCTTTTGTTAAACCTCCTTTGTTGCAATTAAAATTAAATTATGTTACCACATTGTATCATATTTGTCTTGCTTTATAACATCAATATCTGTTCTAAAACCAGGTGGGCATGGATGGTGAGCTGATTCGGCAGTTCAATGGGCCACTTGACTTGACTTGCCCCCCAGGCCTAAGGCTGCCAGCCCCCCCCTGCTCAAGGGTCCAAAGGGTGGATGGAAAGCGTAAGGGGAAGGCCCACAGAATAACCCAGGGTGTCCACTGGAAAAAAAAGAGGAGAGACGGGAGAGCCCTTATAGTGTAAGTATATATATAAGGAGTATATTGAATGCAAGAAATATATTTGTTCCAGAGGTGCTGGTTTACATAGAAAAGTAGGGTAGCTTACATTTTGCGATGTTGCAGTAACCCATCTGGGTAAAACATGCAACCTTCCATGAGTGAGTAATGTTCCTGTTTCCACACAGGGTAAAGTTGGCTGCTCTCAATGCCCCGGGGTCCTGGTTCTCAAAGGGGACACCAGGAAGGTGGTGTACTAGGCAGAGACGCCCATTGAGGTGGAGCAGAGTCATTGTGATAGACAAGCATCAAGTTACTTTATTTCAGTAAAAGGACACCTTTCGTGGCTAAAAGATGCCACTTCATTTTAAAGGTGATACAGAGATATTCAGTGGTCCATGGTTATACATGTCCTCCAGAAATGTGGGAGAATTACTCTGATCCTCACTAAAAAAAACCTGACACTTCTAGGTATACCTGAATGGTACAACACCTGCCTTTCCACCATATTGCACTTGGGGCCTGAGTGCCAAATCACCGAAACCCAACATTGTAACATGAGGGTGTGGGGGCATGCACAAATTACATGGTGTACAAATTGCCAATGATTTCATAAGGATGGCAGAGGGGATTTGAGTTGTTGAGTATTGGCAATAAAGGTAATAAAGGCATTGGATGGTTACTTTAATGTTGTAGGATAAACTTATAAGAGGCCAATTAGTCTATCATGTCAAGAGTACATTTAAATGTGTTGGAAGTGCCAGTTATGATTAAATACCCAGTATAGAATGGTACCTTCGTCCAATATAATATAATGCAAGATAGGAAGAAGAAAAAAGATTTCTTCTAGAGGCTATAACTGTGGACTTTAGTGGTACCGTACACATACCAAATAGAAACTTATTTGTAAAAAATATATAATTTTTTATTACAAATATCATCTTGAAAAAACATTAGATAAATAGCTAAAATGCACATAGTGGGAAGATCAAATATCTATGTATTTTTGATTATGGTGGATACTAATGTACTTGTCTGCAAACTCAATATGTTTTGTGGACTACAGATGCAACGCCACTTCTTCAGGAGTCTTTTAGGCAGAAAAATGTACAAGATTACATTAGATGTCTGTGTCGCACTGCTAAAATAGGCTGATGAGAACACGCCACTGGAATATAACGGGATTATTTCATAAAGATATCAAAAGGGTAGAAGTGTCTCCTTTTACATGGTAATCCCCATAGGGTTCATCCAGGGTAACAGTTTCTGCATACCAGCAACTGGAAAAGGGGGACCGAAGCTCCTATGAGAGCCTCAAGGAAACATCATTGGTAAGAGTCCTTCGTGGGAAAGCAGCGGCTGTGTTTACCAAAGCTAAAGTCCACAGTTATAGCCTCCAGAAGAAATCTTTTTTCTTCTTCCTATCTTGCATTAAAAGTACATTTAAAGTTGATGCCTGGGGATAAGGAATTATCGTCTAACTGCAAGTCGCATATGCATTCTTAATTGACTCTTGGGGGTGCATTTATTAAAAATTTGTAGAGCTATTCATGCTGTGAAATAGCAATGTACATTTGTTCTGTGTGAATGTTTTTCCTCTAGGCAAGAAGTTTTTAATCCATAAAAATAGCATGAACTCGGTAAATACTGTATTATGGCCTCTAGATGGAGCTAACAACCACAATAAATATTTGTTTGCTATTATCATCAACTCCATCTAGAGGTCATAATGCAATACTTTCCTGGTTCATGCTAATCTTATAGATGAAGAACATCCAAAAGTTTAGTATCCATAGCCCAGCAACATTCAATTTTGCCAGCATTCACACAGGACCATACCGAATTCCTCCATGCGAGGGTCAAGAGAGAGCCTTTAGTCCTTTCTAAGCCTAACCAGAGTCACATGAGACAGTTTTTACCTTTCAATAAGGCAGAGGGACATCACTGCCCTGATTAAAAAATATATTACTAAGGCCACTAATGGCTCAAACAATATCAGGACAAGGTCCCTCAGTACCCAAGGCAAAGATTGTAAGTGCCCCAAACCCCTTCATATTCCCCACCCTCACCCCGGATTTGATATGAAATAAAGCACCTTCCACTACGGCTTCCATTTTTGTCCATGGGAGACATAGGTGTCCGTTTATGAAACAGAAAAAAGCTGAGATCCCGATGATCACAGCTGATCTCTCATGTGTGCCAGTTTATGAAGCTGAGATCAGGAGTTAAGAACATGTTTTTCACTTCTCATCACAGGACACACCCTTATGTCATTCACTTTTACACAGACGGCCAGTTTATGAAGGTGAGACCTGAGGATCTCACTGGCCATCTCTGTAAAATATCTCTGTCCCAGATTCTCCAGCCCAGAGGGGGAGAATCTGGGTGAGAATCTGCTGGGATGTGAGGAAGAAGACTTCTTTCTTCCTAATATCAGAAACAGCAAGCTTAAAGATTGATATAAATAATAACTAGATGTGTTTATGTGTGTATATATGTGTTCTATATATACAGTATATATATTTACAGTATATATACAGTATCTCACAAAGTGAGTACACCCCTCACATTTATGTAAATATTTTATTATATTTTTTCATGTGACAACACTGAAGAAATGACACTTGGCAACAATGTAAAGTAGTGAGTGTACAGCTTGTATAACAGTGTGAATTTTCTGTCACCTATAAAAAAACTTAACACACACCCATTAATGTCTAAACTGCTCGCAAACAAAATTGAGTACATCCAAAAGTGCAAATGTCCAAATTGGGCCCAAAGTGTCAATATTTTGTGTGGCCACCTTTATTTTCCAGCACTGCCTTAACCCTCTTGGGCATAGAGTTCACCAGAGCTTCACAGGTTGCCACAGGAGTCATCTTCCACTCCTCCATTATGACATCACCAAGCTGGTGGATGTTAGAGATCTTGCACTCACTACATTCCGTTTGAGGATGCCCCACAGATGTTCAATAGGTTTTAGGTCTGGAGACTTGCTTGACCAGTCCATCACCTTTACCCTCAGTGTCTTGGAGGTGTGTTTGGGGTCATTATCATGTTGGAATACTGCCCTGCGGCCCAGTCTCCAAAGGGAAGGGATCATGTTCTGCTTCAGTATGTCACAGTACATGTTGGCATTCATGGTTCCCTCAGTGAACTGTAGATCCCCAGTGCTGGCAGCACTCATGCAGCCCCAAACTATGACACTCCCACCACCATGCTTGACTGTAGGCAAGACACACTTGTCTTTGTACTCCTCATCTGGTTGCCTCCACACACACACTTGACATCTGAACCAAATAAGTTTATCTTGGTCTCATCAGACCACAGGACATGGTTCCAGTAATCCACATCTCTAGTCTGCTTGTCTTCAGCAAACTGTTTGCAGGTTTTCTTGTACATCATCTTTAGAAGAGGCTTCCTTCTGGGACAACAGCCATGCAGACCATTTCGATGCAGTGTGCAGTGTATGGGCTGAGCCCCCCCCCCCCACCCCTTCAACCTCTGCAGCAATGCTGGCAGCACTCATACGTCTATTTCTCAAAGACAACCTCTGGATATGACGCTGAGCATGTGCACTCAACTTCTTTGGTCGACCATGGTGTGGCCTGTTCTGAGTGGAACCTGTCCTGTTAAACTGCTGTATGGTCTTGGCCACCGTGCTGCAGCTCAGTTTCAGGGTCTTGCCAATCTTCTAATAGCCTAGGCCATCTTTATGTAGAGCAACAATTCTTTTTTTCAGATCCTCAGGGAGTTCTTTGCCATGAGGTGCCATGTTGAACTCCCAGTGACCAGTATGAGAGAATGAGGGCAATAACACCAAATTTAACACACCTGCTCCCCATTAACACCTGAGAACTTGTAGCACTAATGAGTCACATGACACCGGGGAGGGTAAATGGTTAATTGGGCCCAATTTGGACATTTTCACTTAGGGGTGTACTCACTTTTGTTTCCAGCATTTTAGATATGGCTGTGTGTTGAGTTATTTTGAGGGGACAGCACATTGACACTGTTATACAAGCTGTACACTCACTATGTCACATGAAAACATATAATAAAATATTTACAAAAATGTGAGGTGTGTACTCACTTTTGTGAGATACTGTAAATATATATATGTAGCCATGTGCTTCCTTAAGAGTGGCTGATAGTTGTGGTCCACCTGCCCACTGCCCTCAATCACACGAATTCCACACATCTGAGGTCACTGAACAGGCCAGTACTTTGTTTTTGTTGTTTTATTTAGGAGTTTGAACTTGGATAGAGATTAGGGATGACTGTGAGATGCCCAGTAATAGAACATAAGACCTACTATATACACCTCTGGTATATACACTTCTTCTCCTCCAGCACACTACTTGCTGACCATTATACTTCTCCTTTACCCCTCTCCAGCACACTACTTGCTGACCTTTACACTTCTCCTGTACTCCTGGTCCAAAAGGAAATTTGTCAGACCTCTATGACACTTCCTATTCACCACGACTAGCACATGGTGAGGCCTGCTGCAGCCACAGGCAAAGCCTCAAAACCACCCTTTGTGGGTAAGAGTTGCAGGTTTCCTTCACTGAAATCATACACCCTCTTTTGTGTAGCAAAATATGTTGGTGTTAGCTGGGCCTTTGGATGAACTACAACTCCCAGCCCATCCATCTTCCAGACCCATCCGGTCCGTCCTGCGGTCTAATGGCTCTCCTTCCCCTTGGTTGGCTCCTACCAGCCTCCACAGACTGCTCTCTCTCCTCCCAGACTGTCCCAGCCTTCTCATCCAACTCCCAGGGGGTCGCCACTCACCGACTATATGGTGGATTCTAAAGAGTCTCCTTCAATGTAGAACTCAGATGCTCTCCTGCTTCTCCTGTGCACTCCAGGAGCCAACTCCAGCTCCTGGCTGCACCCAAACCCCAGGCCTCAAGGTCACCCTTCCAGACTGGGGGTTCCCCTCCCGGGCGAGGCCTGATCCGCAGCTCCTGACTACATCCTCACTCTTCCACCTGAACTCTCTTGACTCCTGCTGGCAGATAGCTATATTTAAGGTGACCTGCCTCCTGCCAATCCAGCCTGTGGATTGGTCAGGGCTCCTTGTCATACATCAGGAAATTACACCTCCTCCACCATCCCTCTTTCCAGAACTTTCCAAGCTCAAGGGGAGGAATCTCCAAGGGGTGTTCCTTCCCTCTATCTCCAGACCCTTCCTGAGCCACTCCCCTAGTCCAGATCAAAACATTCAGGCCTGCACTTACAGTCAGGCCTACTAGATGTTTCCTTTCCTATCAAAAATCTACAAAAGTAAAGCACCTATACTATGGGGGGCGCTACACCCCCCCCCCCCCAACATCAGCTGGTTCCTCAGCTGAACATTTACAAAAATAGCCCTTGAGCCCAAGAGCACGGGCATCCCAGAATCAGAAAATGGGAGGGGAAAAAGGGAACAAACTTGGATGGGGAACTGTACAAATAAATTAAGTACAAAAAAAATGCCAAAACCATCCCTGTAAATTATTTACATTGTACAGTATAATTCATTCCTAGCTACTGGCCCCTGCAGCTAGCCAAACATATACACCATTTACATTCCTGGACCAAAGCATTTCTCCCGGAAGAAAAATACTTTGTCCACATAATTTGTAGTAGTAGTTAATTGACTTGACTCACGACAGATGAGGCTGACTAGCCAGGTCATCCTTGGATTCATAACAGAAGAGAGGACAACTAACTAAACTATCTACAAATAACAGAAAGTCTACTGAGAGGGTGTTAAAGACCTCCAGTAGAGCAACATTTAAAGAAATGAAACATTTATTTTTCTTTCACCTGCCTGCCCTATCAGTGAGGGGTTATGATCCCACTGCAGGAGCAGAAACAACAAAAGTCTGTAATAGAAGTCTTTCTCTGGAATCTCTGATGGGAGGGGCCCCACCCCCCGAATGAACAGGACTCCAAGAGATGCTTGGACAGTAACAATTTTTTTGTACCCCAGCGTCCTTGCAGTGAACAGTCTCCTCCACTGGGCTCAGGGTAGTAGGCTTATATGTTCCTGCTTAGTAAAGGACATAGGGGATGTAAAGAATTCCAGGCTCCCCTCCAAGGTTGCTGTCCTAATAGACCATCTATCTCTGAAGGACAGAAACCCTGGTCTGGGTATTGAAGGGCCTGTTTAAAGAAATGTGGCTGCTGGTACTGGGGATTCCTGCTGCAGTCTTTGAATCTTGATGGGGCTCCGTCTCATCCCCTAACATTGGAATTGACCACAAGACTAGGTGCTCCAAAGATGCAAATTCTGCCAACAGTCTGGGTGACCCCCAGTCTATGGACCTGTTCCTGGCATCCTCGCTTGGCTCAACAGAGGGCGCTTCCACCTCAACTACTGGCTCCGGCCTAGCTGGGACACCTGTAGACCAAGCGGTCCACTAAAGGGTCAAGAACAGCATTAAAGTCTCCTATGTATAATATTGGTCCGGGGGATCTGGCGACAAGGAGGAGAGATAATCTGGATAGAAGATCTGGGGTAAATGGGGGAGGTACATAGACATTGACCAGAGTAAAGGTCTTTCTGGCAATTTGTATAGTGAGTATAATAAATCGACCGTCAGGGTCCGTCGTCACGGATACAATTTCAGCTGATAGTGACTTTGCTAACAGAATGGAGACACCCCTAGAGTATGTAGTGTGGGTGGCATGGTATGATGAAGCCACCCATGCTTTCTTTAGCGAGCGTACCCGCTCTTTGACTAGGTGCATCTCCTGGAGGCAGATAATGTGTGGTCTGTAACGCTTAAGGAATGAGAAAATTAAGGACCGCTTGTGAGGAGAGTTTGCCCCTCTTACCTTCCAAGAAATAATTTTTAGTGGATTAGCCATCTATAACATGTGAAACATTTCCTATACCGTAAAGGATAATACAGAAATCAACATCATAAAGAGCAATCCAGAGTACATGGTTTAGGTATACCCATATGCAACAGAAGGAAGTCAAAAGTCTCGCCATTATAAAGCAATGAAAAAAAGATAGTGGTTCAGCAACCAAGAACTCACCCAACCATAATAGGCCTATTGAATCCCCCCTCCCCCTCCCACCCTCCCCCTCCCATCCCACCCTGCTCAACCATCCCCAACTTAGCGAGCTTGGATCCCGAACTGACCAAAAGTTCAACAAAAAAAACAAAAAAAAGAAAAAAAAAACAATTATAAGGCACTTCCCATGGCTTCACCATGCAGTGGAATGGGGTTGGTGAGGTGTATATTTAGCTCCATTGAAACATAACTGAAGTTTCTGAAGGATAAAAGTAATGCATTGAATTGACCAGGTGACCACCCGTGTAATTGTCCGCATCAAGAATACCCGTTGGGAGAAGGTCCAGGACAGTATAAGTGACCCTAGGCGTTGTTTTGTCTACTGTAATGTGGGCAGGCATAGACAAGAGCCATGTCAGTATCAGTTTGTCCAGCTCACAGTTTGTAGTCCCAGGTATAAGATCGATGACTGTTTAAGGTCCCCCGCTGGGGACACCGATTAGAGGATAAAGGCACAAACCCTACATGGATGCGGTAACATGTGCAGTCAGGTTTCCAGCAGGATGGTTACATGTCTCAGAAGATTATCAGATTGGTCATTGTTATTGACCCGTACGCCCCCGTCGGCGCTGTGGACCAACGTGGTCGTCGAGCCAAGCCATGGCTTCTTTAGGTGAGTTGTAGAAATGGGCCTTGCCATCCCAAATGACTCTAAATTTGGCAGGGAAGAGCATAGCGTACTGTAGGCCCTCCTGTCGGAGACGGTTCTTTACTGCAGAGAAGGAGACACGTTGTCGTTGTACATCCGCTGAAAAATCAGGATAGATGGAAATGGTATTGCCGTTATATTTAAGTGCACCCTTTTCTCTGGCTAAACGCAGAATGGTCACTTTGTCTTGGAAGTTGAGGATACATGCAATCAGGGAACGTGGGGGGGTCCCTGGATTTGGTGCTCGTGGTGGGGTACGGTGTGCTCTTTCAATGAGGAAGGCGTGAGACAAACTCTCGACCCCATTACCTCTCGCAGCCAAGAGTGCAGAAACCGCTCAGGACGAGAGCCCTCAGATCTCTCCGGGGACCCCACAAAACAGAGATTATTTCTCCTGGAGCGGTTCTCCAGGTCGTCGATTTTTGCTCGGAGGGCCGCCATTTCTGCAGTGTTTGCCTGAACAGCAGCTGACATTGGTTGTACCGTATCTTCTAAAGTACTGATGCGTTCTTCAGCAGCTCCAGTTCTTTCCCTTACATCTTGCTTCAGTAGTGAGTTGTCAATGCGGATGGTTTCAATTTGTAACGACAGGGAGGTCTTGCAGTCCTGAATCGCTAGCATGATCTCAGCCAGCGTAGCCTCCACCGTAGGTGGCCCAGAAGCCATACTATCAGTAGGGCTGTGGGGGGAGTCCAACATCAGGTGGGGCTCACTCTGTGTTTTAAATATGGCCGGCCCAGATGCACACATTTCCTGGGATGACGATGAAGAGGAAGCTGTATGTGGCGGGGGCTGGGGCGCGTGCACAGTGTCCGCCACATTTCCCGCGTCCGCCTGCCTTCTAAACCTGGCCAGTTGCTCCGCTGCTGAGGCAGGTATAGGAGGACCGTATTTTACCATCATTACGCCTCTGTAGGGGGACACGCTTCCCACCCTCCAGTCAAACAAATGTACAGGATAACGACACAGATGTACAGGGGGGTTACTTGCCTGGGAAAAGTAGTAACTGTTAAGTATTCTAGGTGAGGTTCTCTGGTGTTAGGATACAGGGGTGTAGTCTATAGCAAGCTGTGATTGGTCCCCCACACCAAGCGTTCCCAGCACCCTCTTTCTGCAGACAGATCCTCTGGGGGGGATAGAGGCAGTGTCCAGATTATTTGATAGCAGTGTAGGGGATTGTTGTGCCCTTCCCTTTGGTGAAAAGAGGGGTAGTAGGCCCGGAGGGTGTACCAAGATGGCGGCCGCACGTTGTAGGCCGCGACTCCCCCCCAGTCCCCTTACTCACAGTATCCACGGATGATGTTGTCCCTGGATAGGCAGTGGGGCAGCTGGATGGTCAGATGGGCGCCCTGGGAACCACTGGAACACGGATGGCCCGGTCGTTGGAGGAACCGCGGCGTTCCGCGGACTAGGCCGCAAAGCCGGGGCCTCGATTAGCGGGTCCGGCCGGCCGATTGAGAAGATATGCCCCAGATAATGGATAGGATGGTCCAGCAAGTCGTGGGCAGTGGTGGCTGGGCCTATGGAGGCTCAAAAATAGAAGGATGGCATAGGATTGATGTCAGGATGAACGGAGCTCTGTGCCTATGCGACCGTCTCCTCTCACATCCCGGACACGCCCCCCACATTTTGGTCATATTGCTGCAAATTGTTCCTTGAATGATGAAACTATGCAATGTGATAATGTTTATGTGAAAAGACGCCTTTCTCTTTTTGCACAGGTCACATATATGGCATCCTGTCTGAAACTAATGGAGAAACAAATTTGTAAATGTGTAATTTCTATTGATGGACAGCCAGACACTGCACTGCTTGATTCTGGTAGTGTCGTGACATTATTCAAAAGTAATTGTGTAAATCCTGCAAAGTTACACCCCAGCACTGTCGGGGTTATTTGCATTCATGATGACACACAGGACTACCAGACTGCAGTGGTTGAAATTGACACTCCCTGGGGCAGGATGACACATTCAAGGGGGGTGGTGCCTTCACTGCTTCATGAAGCCCTAGTGGGGAGAGACTTTCCCTTTTTCTGGAGACTATGGAAAAGCGAAGGGGGTCTGTGGATAGAGCTCCCTCTGGTGGGGAGGCATGGGAACTCACACCAGTTCGATTGCCAAAATGAAGAGGAGACTGTTGGTATGACTGAGGCAGGAGGAGACCCTCTTCCTTTTCCTGTAATGGCTGGGGAACAGGAGGAGATGGAAACCAGCTCCCAGATAGGGGTTATTGAACAAGAAAACATCTCTGACTCTAGCAGTGAGAGTGGACAGAATGTGATACCTGACTTAGAGGTCAGGAGAGAAGATTTTTGTTCGGAACAACTATCAGCCAGAGAAAACATTAAGATGGTGGATGGGGAACCTGTAGAATCTAATTGAGGGTTGTCTTTTCCCTATATGATTCTGAGGAACAATTTGTTGTATCGGGTGGTAAAACAGTGAGGAGGAGGTAGAGCAGCTAGTGGTTCCCAAACCATACCGTAGGATGGTGCTAGACTTAGCCCATGGTCACATAATAGGGGGACATCTGGGTATAGAGAAGACCAAGGAGAGAATAACCCAGAGATTATTCTGGCCCAGGTTGCACGCGGATGTCAGAGAATATTGTGAATCATGCCCCGAGTGTCAAATTTCTGCACCGTCGCCCCATTTTCGTAGTCCGCTTGTCCCACTACCCATAACTGAAGTGCCGTTTGAGAGAATTGGCATGGATCTGATGGGGCCAGTAGAAAAGTCTGCTCGGGGCCACCAGCACATTCTGGTAATACTCAATTATGTGACACGTTATCCTGAAGCCACCCCTTGCGGAATACCTCTGCTAAGACTGTCGCCAAGGAGTTGGTCCAGGTATTTAGTTGTGTGGGGATCCCAAAAGCGATCAGGGCACCCCGTTTATGTCCACAATTACTAAGGGATTGTGCAAGTTGTACAAAATCTCCCATCTCTGTACCTCTATCTACTACCCTCAAATGGATGGACTTGTGGAGATATTTAATAAAATCCTCAAAAGTATGCTGAAAAAGGTGGTTGACAAAGATGGGAGAAAATGGGATTTTTTGCTGCCATATCTCATGTATGCCATACGAGAGGTCACAAAGGCGTCTACGGGTTATTCCCCATTTGAACTCTTCTATGGTAGACATCCCAGGGAACTGTTAGATGTTGCAAAAGAAACACAGGAAGGAGAGGCTACCCCGTATAGAAGCGCCATAGAGCATGTCTCCTTGAGGCAGGATTGAATCGCTGCTGTGCTGCCCCTTGTACGGGAACATATGAAGCGAGCCCAGGAAGCCCAGAGGAGGGTTTATAATCAGGGTGCCAAGACTCAAACTTTCAACCTGGTACTGGTCCCCACTGTTGAAAGTAAATTCCTGGCCAAGTGGAAGGGTCCCTTTGAGGTTATGGAAAGAGTAGGGAAGGTAAACTACAAATTGTACCAGCCAGGGAAAAAGAAACTGGAGCAAATTTATCATGTTAATCTCTTAAAACCGTGGAAGAACAGAGAGACTTTATTGGCCATGTCCCCTCCTCAAGGGCAGGGTACCAGTGACACCTGACGTCCCCACGAATCCTTGTCCGTAGCGCAACAAAATTACGTTAAAGAGTTTGTGAGACAAATAGAGAGTTTTTCTCCCTTTACCCGGACTGACCACAGTGATCCAGCATGACATCATTACGGAACTAGGTGTTCACATAAATGTCCCTATAGAATCCCTGAGGCTAGGCGTGAGGCAGTTGTGAAGGTAATCAAAAACATGCTAGAGTTGGACATGATAGAGGAGTCCCACAATGACTGGTCGATGGCACTATCAGGTTCTGCAATGATTTTAGAAAGATGAATAGTGTGTCCAAGTTTGATGCATACCCGATGCCTCGGGTCGACAAACTTGTGGACAGGTTAGGAGATGCCCGGTATATAACAACCCTAGATCTAACTAAGGGCTATTGGTAGATACCCCTAACAGAGTCAGCAAAGGAGAAGACTGCCTTTTCTACTCCCGAGGGGTCGTTTCAGTATAAGCGCATGCCATTTGGTCGCATGGTGCCCCTGCATCATTCCAGAGAATGATGAACAAGACATTAAGACCACATCAGCCCTATGCGGCCGCCTATCTGGATGATGTTGTCATCCACAGCCCTGATTGGGAATTGCATCTGCCCCAGGTACAAGCAGTAGTGGATTCCCTTTGGAAAGCAGGGCTCACGGACAACCCAAAGAAATGTGCCATAGGCTTGGAGGAGGCCAGATACCTTGGCCACATTATTGGTCGGGAGCTGGTTAAGCCACAGACCAATAAACTTAAGGCAATCCAAAAATGGCCACAACCGCTAACTAAAAAGCAAATGCGTTCATTCCTGGGGATCACGGGGTACTACCGGCATTTCATACCTGACCACCATTGGCGTCCCTCTAACAGACCTGATGAAGGGTAGAGGGTCGGTCATGGTGAAGTGGAATCTGGAGGCAGAAAAGGTGTTTCAGAGGTTGAAGCAAGCCCTTTGTGTACAACCGGTGCTCATCATTAGAGTTGAGCGAACCTCTGGAAGTTCGGGTTCTGCTGGTCCGTCCGAACTTCGGGACAAAGTCCGGGTCCGGGTCCGGACGGAACCCGAACGATCGCACGGACAACGAACCCCATTGAAATCAATGGGGACCCGAACTTTTATGCACAAAAATGGCTGTAACAAAGTCCTGGAAAGCCCTAGAGGGCTGCAAAAGGAAGTAAAATGGGGGTAAGGGTAGGGCAAGTGCCCTACAAAAAAATGGGGACAGGGAAATAACTGTAAATATTTTTAAAAAAATAAAAACATAAAAAAAGCAAAAATGGAGGTGAATGTGGATCATCTTCAAACTGTGTCTGAAAATTATTAATTAACGGTAGAAGCCATATAACTGTTCTAAAATCATCTTCAAACTAGGGCAAGTGCCCTACAAATAAAAGGGGATAG
>BLSH010396882.1:1438523-1457511 GCA_018402905.1 Glandirana rugosa
TCCATATGTCAGCCCACGAGAAGTGGCAGAGACTAGACCCTGTCATGTCGGGGATCAGGGTGTAGTCTCCGCAGACAGACGTGCTGTTTAAGGAAACTCTTCAGACTCTACTACTCATCACAACTCGCTTGGGCCTGACATTGCAAGCCCAGGCATGGCTTGAAAGCCCACAGGCACCGTGCCTGGGCCTGGGCCTGTAAAGTTTTTAGCAAGCCCAAGCCAGGCCCCAAGACGATAAAATGAGGTGCACAACTCTTCTCCCGTCGGTTAGTTGTTCGCAAAGTGACCAAACGGGAATCTTCGGTAGTGTCGGTACGGATGATTAGAGGCTGGGTCACATGATGCACCGGCCAATCACAGCCATGCCATTAGTAGGCATGGCTGTGATGGCTTCTAAGGGCAAACCAGTGAAACGCTTGTTGATTGGCTGCCCTCTTCTCAACACGTGGAGTAAAATAGCAGAACCCCGGACCGAACCCGAACGATTTTTGAAATGTCCGGGTCCGGGTCCGTGCCACGGACACCCGAAAGTTCGGTACGGACCCGAACGTTACAGTCCGGGTTCGCTCAACACTACTCATCATCTCAGACTTCTCAAAGGAATTTGTCGTGCAGACAGACGCCTCTGATGTGGGACTAGGGGCTGTACTGTCCCAGATCAGAGACGGTGAAGAGCACCCGACTGTATACCTGAGCAGATAATTGGACAGGCATGAGAAAAATGATGCCATTGTAGAAAAGGAGTGCTTAGCCATCAAGTGGGCCTCAGAGGACCTGAGATACTATCTCTTGGGGAGACCCTTTAAGCTAGTCACCGACCATGCCCCTCTGAAGTGGATGTGAGACAACAGGGAAAAGAACAGTTGGTTGACAGCCGTTCAGGTTCACAGTGGAGCATAGGGCGGGAAAGCTCCAGAACAATGCAGACGCCCTTTCCCGGGTCCACTGTATGCTTGGGACAGTTGCTCAGGCACAGGAGCTTGAGCAGGGGGGGGGTATGTGACATTATGTGAGGCGAAGTCATAGATGGACGCTATGTGTAGCCTCGTATGCGTTAATTTGGAGTGGACTAAGGTGGAATTTGGCCCAGGTTTTACCAGCCACCGTGGCAGGGTTGGTTCCGGACAGGGTTTTTTGGCCCAGAGGGATCGCTCTTCTCTGGGACTCTAAGAGCGATCAGCCAGAGAAAGTGGACACATGGAGCTTTGGCTTATGGACTAAAGAAAAGGTTTGCACTAACTTTGTTTTGTGGGTGTCTAGGACAAGCCTTACACTACTCAGTAAGGAATGCTGATGTTTAGTTAGAGCCGGAGAGGCAAGGATTTATTTTGCTGTTTTGTATATTTTTTACTTGAAACCTTTTATCAATAAACCTGGCTGGAAGCCAGATTTTAAGAAACTGCTGTCTGAACTGTCTTCCACCCAGGGTAGCTGATCCCTCACAATATATATACAGTATCTCACAAAAGTGAGTACACCCCTCACATTTTTGTAAATATTTTATTATATCTTTTCATGTGACAACACTGAAGAAATGACACTTTGCTACAATGTAAAGTAGTGAGTGTACAGCTTGTATAACAGTTGAGGGATTGGCTCTTGAGGGGATCAGCTTCCCTGGGATGAAGACAGTTCAGACAGCAGTTTCTTCAAATCTGGCTGGCACTTCCTATATTAGACAGGGATCATAGTCTAGCTTTAGAGGAGCCGATTATGGAAGCTGAAATATTGGACGTTGTCAAACACCTCAAAAAGGGCTCTGCCCCAGGACCTGATGGGCTCTCTACAAGCTATTACACACAGTACGGGCCTATTCTGGCTCCCCACCTAGCGAACCTTTTCAACTCCCTGCAGTGGGGTATGATTGTTTCTGGGGATCTTAACACGGCCAATATTTCAGCCATTCCTAAACCCGGTAAGGACCCCTCGGAAGTAAGTAACTATAGGCCCATATCCTTAATCAACAATGACTTAAAAATTCTAACTAAAATCCTGGCAAACAGACTGTCCTCTTTCATAGGGAAATAAATCCATGGGGACCAAGTGGGATTTATCCCTGGGAGGCAGGCACCCGATCAAATACGTAGGGCAGTGGACCTCATCTCACTCCTCAGATCAGCGTGGCATGGCGGACCGCCTCAGGAGGGGTTTCTACTCTCCGTTGACCTACAAAAAGCTTTTGACACAGTTCAATGGCCCTATTTGTTTGAGGTCTTGGAATGTTGGGGCTTTGGTCCGCGTTTAAAGATTTGGGGGTGCTTATTTCAGATGATTGCAAAATGAGCAAACAGTGTGACCAGGCAGTGGGAAAAGCAAATAGAATTCTGGGATGTATCAGTAGAGGGATCACTAGCAGGAGGAAGGAGGTTCTGATTCCTCTTTATAGATCTTTAGTGTGTCCAGTTCTGGAGACCTCACTTACAAAAAGATATTGATAAGATAGAACGCGCTCAGAGACGGGTGACAAACATGGGGAAAGGTCTGGGAGATAAAACATATCAAGAGCGACTTCAGGAGCTTAACAGTCTGGAGGAAAGAAGGGAGAGGGGAGACATGATTGAAACCTTTAAATACATCAAGGGGGTGAATACGGTTCAGGAGGGCAGTCTTTTCAATATGAAACCAAAATCAAGAACGCGGGGACATGACCTCAAACTAACTGGAGGGAAGTTCAAAACAAATCTTAGAAAGTATTATTTTACTGAAAGGGTGATTGATGATTGGAATAAACTACCAACAGATGTTGTGAGACAGTCAACAGTAAATGGCTTCAAACATGCTTGGGATAAACATAAATCTATAGTCAGACAACAAAGTTAATGTGAAAAAAAACAAAAAAAATAAATAAAAAGGGGCAGACTCGATGGACTACTCAGTCTTTTTCTGACGTCACTTTTCTATGTTTCTATGTTCCTGCAGACCCTCAAAGCATTATATACCAACCCCAGTGCACGAGTGAAATTGCAACATTACTTCTCTCATCCACTCTCTATCCATAGGGGCACTAGACAAGGGTGCCCGCTATCCCCGCTGATCTTTGCCATCGATATAGAACCCTTGGCGATCGCAATTAGGGATCATCCTGGTATCCGGGGGGTGAGTTGTGGTCCACATACACATAAGTGTGCCCTCTTTGCTGACGACCTACTCCTATTCATCACCTCTCCCCTTGATTCGGTCCCAAACATCGTTCAGCTCCTTGAGGATTTCGATAAGGCCTCATGTCTGAGAGTTAATATGTCTAAATCTGCGGCCCTCAATCTGAATGTTCCTGAGAGGATTGTACAGCAAATTAAGGGTCTCTATCACTTCCCTTGGAGCCCAGTCCAAATCCCATACCTAGGTATCAAACTGGCGCCAAGTATCGACCTTTTGTATAAGATTAATTATCCCCCTTTACTTAAACAACTCTCGGAGGATCTCGCCTCCTGGGGGAGAATGGGTATCTCCTGGTTAGGGAGGGTTAATTCGGTCAAGATGACCCTCTTGCCGAGGGTCCTTTACCTATTCAGGTCCCTCCCCATCCCTATCGCTAAGTCTCATTTGCTTAAATTCCAAGCCCGAATTAAAAAGTTCATATGGGGCGATAAGGGCTTTAGGTGTCCAGTGGAAGTCCTTATGAGACGTCGCAACCAAGGGGGTTTGGGGCTCCCAAACCTGTGGAGGTACTATCAAACAGCTCAACTGGCTCAATTTTCTATCATTTATGCCCCCTCCGATAGACCAGATTGGGTTGGGATAGAGAGACAGGCCTTCCCTCTCAACACAATAGACCTTTTGGTCTCGGTTCACCCAAAATCAAGACCCTCGATCCTGTCACCTACGTTATCCCACTCGATCTCCCTCTGTGACTCGCTCCTTAGGGCCTCTGGTTTGGTGTCTGGCGTTCGCCCTCTGAAACATGTTTTCAATAACCCCTGCTTCCCTCCGGGCCAGGACATTCACGCATTTGTGTGGTGGACCAACAAATAGGCCACTTTCTCTCCTTAGCACATTGCATCAGCAAACTATATATGCCCCAGTCAGAAAGATTTTGCTTTCATCAAATTCATCATTATATTGCCTCATTATGGAGGGAAAAACCTGCTCCCTACGAGAAGTGGTGCTCCGATATTTCCTCCCAAAAAGGGGGCATTTCCATTATATATGCATCATTGATGGACTCTCCTCTGAAACCTTCATATGCCAATAATTGGGAGAGGGATCTGGACTTGTCTTGGGAAGCGGACAAATGGTTCTCCATCTTTTTGAAATCCTCCAAGGGGTTGATTAATATTTCTCTGATGGAGGCCAATGTAAAGGTGATCTACTGTTGGTACCTTGTCCCCACCCACCTTTCACTTATGTTTCCAAACTCGTCCTCATTTTGCTTTAGAGCGTGTGACCATTTGGGTTCCTACTTTCATACATGGTGGGAGTGTTCCTGGAACAGAATTTTCGCATTACTAAGGAAGATCATTTCTTTATTTTAGGCTGGGTGGCCTCTCCAGGCCCATGCACAAACTAACTCAATTTATTTTACTGTACAAATAGAAACCCCTTGTTTGTTGGAATTTGAAGGTGGTGGTACAGAATACACTTTCAAAATATGTAGTCATAAAAACATATTTATTGCACATAAATCCATTTATAAAATGGGCATGTAGCAATAGAAAACAGGTATGAATGTCACTATATCATCTGTTAAGAACACCACAACCTTAACAATATGTATCTACTGAGATCAATACCGTATGGGGAATATTTGCAGCTTCGCCTCAATTGCTCTACTGAACAAACTTTTCAGGAGGAATCAAATTAAAAATTTACAAAGGGGATACTCAAACTCAACTCTCAAAAAAGCATTCCAACGAGCAAAAACAAAAACTAGACATGAGTTATTATTTGGGAACAGTCAGTCAAGCAAGAGAAGAAACACAACCCAACCAAACCCCAAGAGGATTATTGTCACCTACACGAAACAGCATTATAGGATTAGACAAATTGTGGCCAAACACTGGCAGATCCTAAAAACGGATCACAATCTTAGACCTTTTCTCTCTGACAACCCACAAATTACATTTCGTAAAGTCAGATGTTTGCGAGATAGTCTCATACAGAGTGAATATAAAGGAGCTAAGAGAGGAGACCCATGTAGACATTTATGTGTGGGGGGTTGAAGTGTTGCCATTTTATGAATACTAACCCCAAATTCAAATTGCCGAATGGTCAAACTGCAGGAGGGCAGGGGTAGGTTATCTTTTGACCTGCTCCTGCGGAGGCTTCTACGTGGGAAAGACAATTCAAGAATTCCACAAAAGGGCCTCCTGACACATATCAGGCATGAGAAAAAGCAACCCAGATCTTCCTCTGGGAATGCCCATAAAGGAATCTTTCCTTGTCATTTTGGACAGGGTACATTTTGACCACCGAGGAGGGGACATGGACAAAGTTCTCCTACAAAGAGAAACCCGGTGGATAGTGTTGACCACCGGGTTTAAACAGTTCGACCAGCTTTCGCCCCTTTTTGCAGGGCTTCACTTCGGGAGGCTGGGAGGGACATGGCTGACCTGTTTGGCTATTTGCAAAATAGGCTTGCCATTACTCCACCTCCCGGCAGCTGGGCTGCTATGAAGTTCTCTTTTCCATATTCCTATATAGGTCATATGGACTTAGATGTTGTTTATCACCAGTTTGTTTTTTTTGTTTTTTTTTTCCACCAGCTCATTTATCTGGGGGCCATTCTGGTTTTTAGCACACTTGACAACTGTGTTTTCTTTTTACATTTGGGTTAGCGATGTCTGAGGCACGACTGTCCTCTGCACTGCAGCTAGGCAGGGAACATTGTCCGCCCCACTGGGCCTCTTTCAGTATGATCCGGTGGGACTATGTGGCTTCCTGCTCTGGTCAGTCCCTGCTTGAGGACAGTGGACAGAGATAGTGCACTACCTCCGTTTTACCTGTGGGCCATGCTAGCTTCCTGGGAGGTTAGATGAGTACGTCATGGGGACCCACCCCCATTGTGGTTTACCCTTCCTCTCCTTCTGTTGTTCTGTGCATCATACAGGGCAACCGAAGATGATCATTTTCAGAGGCTCCAAATGCGAGCAATACGGCGCATGCGCCGGCGTCCGCACACGGCATTCAAATGCCTCCATCTGACACACGGCGAGCCGGAGCAGCCACGTGTGCGGGCGGATATTCATTTCATTGCCAGGTATGTCCTTGTACGGCCTGCACGGAGGTCTAGGCGTTAGAGAAGGGAGGCCTGGGGGTTTTGAGACACTGTTGGGGTAGACTTTTATGTGAGAGGTCTTTTTGATTATAGAGCATATAGAGATACTTTATACCACACAGTAAATATAACTATGAGAGATATCCCGTGTGCTAGCTTGGTTTCCTTTTCTTGCTATCACTTTCTCTAGGCATCGCTGGCAGGGGGATTTGAGCGGTCGATCCCGCCATCTCCCTTGGGGAACCACTTACCCTCATAAATTAATGCCTTGGGGGATCCATTTGGGGGTATGATCGAGTGTCTTCCCATCCCCCCCCTTTCCGGTGTGCTCTTTCCCGGCCTGGACAAAAGACTTTGGGACGGTCAGTATCAGCTTACCTCTCTCCATCCCCTGCTCTCTATTTGTCCTGTAGCAATGCGGCATATATCCACAGAGGTGCGTTTTAGTACATAACCGGACTTTAGGGTGTCCGTGTCCCGAACCCGGACATTTGAGAAAAAGTCCGGGTTCGGGTATTTTTTCGCGCCTGTTGAATAGCTGCAGGGCAGCCCATCAACAAGCGTTTCACTCGTTTGCCCTTAGAAGCCATCACAGCCATGCCTACTAATGGCATGGCTGTGATTGGCCAGTGCATCATGTAACCCAGCCTCTATATAAGCTGGAGAGTCACATAGTACTGCATGTCACATCATCTCATACTAGTGTAGGGAGAGGATGCTGCTGCTGCTGTGAGGGACAGATTAGCTTTAGAAAATCTGTTAAAAACAGCGATTTATTGGTGGGTGGGTGCTAGAGGAGATTTTTGTTTGCTTGAGTACATTTTCTTTGCTAAACAGAGTGCCTCATATAAAACCTAAGCAATTTTTCTGTTTGTTAGGTGGGCGTTTGCAGCCATTTTTGCAAGTGTAGTGCACTTGCAACTGCTTGTGTGTCAGGGACACTACTTTAATTGTATTCTGTTAGTTCAGTTGGCAACATTTTGGCATATTTAAATACTGCTTTTACATTGCAGTTAGACAAATTAAAAAAACATTTTTTTTTTGTGCAAAATATTACATTTGCGGTCAGCGGGGCATTTCTTGCACAAAATTAAAAAGTGCGTCTACATTGCTGGTTTAAAAAAATATATATATTCTAAATACTACATTTGCGGCCAGCGGTGCATTTCTTGCACAAAAATAAAAAGTGCGTCTACATTGCTGGTTTAAAAAAAATAATTGCGTTTTTCTTCCATGCCCATTGAAGTCTATTGCATGCAAAACGCTGCATTTTTCAGGAAAAATAGTCCCCGACCCTCTCTAAAAATTCAGAGGCACAAAAATACCTTGATGTGAACATGTTCCATAGGAACCCATGTTAAAAAAATTCCCTGCATTTCTGCAAAATGCATAAAAAAACACATTAGTGTGAATGGAGCCTTAAAGCATTGGGGAAGATGCCAGAAGAAAGTAAGAGATTGAAGATGTAAGTTAGGGAGTGTAGGCTAAAGTCTGAGGGTGACCGTAGTATTTGAGAGGGAATAGGGTCCAGGGAACAGGTGGTTAGGTGGGCATTAGAAAGGAGTTTAGCAATTTCATCTATAGTAGCAGGTTTGAATAAGGGGGGTGTCCACTGTACCTGTTGACGTGGAGTCTTAACTGTGGGAGATATCTGTAGAGTGGAGATTTCATCATGAATTGCATCAATCTTGTTTTTGAACTGATTAGCAATTTCCTGTGTAGAGAGTGAATTAGTGGGTGGAGGTAGTGGAGGACGAAGTAGAGTTGATTTGACAGAGAGAGAAGAATTGACAGGGACTGGATGAGAAGGTGTTAATAAGAGTGGTAAAATAGGTCTTCTTGGCAGTGTGGAGGCAAGAATTGTATTTATGGAGGGTAGATTTATATTGGTTGAAGTCTTTGAGAGACGCTCAAGAGCATGACTACATTTTTTGAGACTCTGGTGTCATCTGTTTGCCAGGGTTGTAGGGGTCGAGGCCTGATTCTGTGTGTTGTGAGGGGAGCGAGCTCATCCAGGGTGGAGGACAGGGATTTATTGTAGATGGAAGTGGCTTGGTTGGGGCAGGACAGGGGAGAGATTTTTTTATAGAGGTGGTTGATAGCAGAATAGAGGAGAGAAGGGTTGAAGTGAAGAAGGTTTCTACGGGTGATGGTTAGGAGATTGGAGGGAAAGATGGTAGAAGACAAGGAGCGAAAACTACTAATAAGGTGGTGGTTGGAGAGAGGAAAAGGATTGTTGGAGAGGTTGCATGGAGAGCATAGTTAGGAGAATACAATGTCAAGGATGTTTCCATCAGAGTGAGTGGAAGCCTGTACCCATTGCTTCATGTCAAATGAGGAGGTTAGACTTAGGGCTCTTTGACACTAACGGATCATTCGGGTCCGCCTGTCAGTTTTTCAGGCGGACCCGAACGGACGCTCCATTGTCCTCTATGGAGCGACGGATGTCAGCGGTGACATGTCCACTGACACCCGATCCGATCCGCCAAAAACAGATGGATGGAAACCCTATTTTCCATCCGCCTGGTGGATCGGATCAGATGAACACAGACAGACTGGAGCTGTGACAGGTCAGTCTCTACACAGAGTGCAGAGACTGTCTTGTCATCCGCCGGCTCAGCGGGGATAAACGAATGGATCCCCGCTGAGCAGCGGAGCCCATCAAAACGGTGAAAGGGGCCTAAGAGGTTTAGAATTAGCAGGAATGTTTGTATTAACAGGGATGTTGAAGTTACCAAGAAGGATTGTGGGAATTACATTGTAGCAAAGTGTCATTTCTTCAGTGTTGTCACATGAAAAGATATTATAAAATATCTACAAAAATGTGAGGGGTGTACTCACTTTTGTGAGATACTGTATATACATACTACAAACACACATACAGTATAGTTATAATGTATTGTCTTTTAGGAACCATTCACATCTGAGCAATGCAGAATTGTTGGCAGAATTGCACAATTTCAAATTGCTGTAAAATTGTCAAAATATGCAGTGCGCTTTTGGGTTTCATTTATTGTTAATGGCACCCCAAATGTAGTTAGCAGACATGCATTTTGCCGCATATTTTGTCATTTGACAAATACTCTACCAACGTGGCAAAATGCGCATTGAAAAAACGCTCAACGCTTCATGCCCAAAAAGTGTTCAGTTTGGCTTTTTGGGCCTTTTTTATGTGCATTTTGGTACGGTTTTAAAAGCACCTTTTGCTCATTTTTTTCAACACACATTTTGGTGTGTTTTTTAAAACGCATTTTAGCACATTTTTTTTTGTGAATTTTAGTGCTTTTTTTTAACATGTATTTTGGTTCATATTTGTACCTGTGTTTTTGTGTGCATTCCAGAAACACATGCAAAATGCATGTTATGCTTGGCATTAATTGCTATTGGTACCCCAAAAGTGGATCGCAACTGTGTTGTTTGCCAAAACACATAAAAACCAAATAATGATGCACTTTAAACTGGTGTAAAACTACATGCTAAAAGAAGCACCAAAATGTGCGTTACAAACCACACCAAAATTTGTGTTAAAATAACCTGTGGCAAAATGTGAGTCTAAAGGGCCAAAATGTGTTTAAAAAAGCGCCAAAATGCACAATAAACAAACCCACGGCCAGATGCATGTTAATAAAATACGATGTTAAAAACAGCAAAATGTGTGTAAATAATGCCAAAATGCGCAATAATGAGGGACCAAAAAACAAAATTAAAGAATGTGTCAAAATGTGTGTAAAAAAAACATGTGAGTAAAAAAAAGTGCTAGTGGTCAGTCCCTCTTGGTCCCTCTTTATTGCACATTTTGGCATTATTATTTTTATGTAATCACATGGCCTTTTTAACTTTGCTTTCACTTTCACTTCACTTAAAACTCATCTGCTCTGTAATCACACAGGTATCTCATGAGATCACAGGCAGCCCTCCCCCTTCTATTTTGATCTCAGGTGTTCTCAGAGGAAAAAAATCTCTCTTCTCCTTCTGAGAACAAATGTCCGATTCATAAACAGGGTGCCAGAGCAGATGATTTTTCTCTTACAACTGCCGAGAACTGAAATTAGATAAATTATCTATGTTTGATAAACATACACCTAAATGAGATGAGGGTTGAAGAGACTTTGCACTAAGCAGGAGCATCCCTATCGCTAAGCTTAGATCTTTTAGATTTAATAACACATGCTAACCCTTTTAGACCTCATACACACGGGCATTTTTTGACACCACTTTTTTGGGCGTTTTTTGCAGCTCTCTATGTTATTCAATTGCCTTCTAAAAACGTCAATGTTTTTGAGCAGTAGAGGGTGTCGGCGTTAGTGAGCTCTTTCTAGAACACGGGACCAACGCGTTCTGAGGCTGTAATGTTTTGGAGTTTTTTTACGCTAATCGGCAAAAAGCTCACTAACGCCGTATCGCTGTTAACTGGCGTTTTTGACGCCAGCGTTTTTTAAAAAAAAAATTGTCATTGGTCAATTTATTCAACAAACTGTAAAAAAATTACCCAAAGCTCCTTTGCACCCCAGGGGAATTGTGGGTCGTCTAGGGGAAGGACAAAAGGGTGAAGCTAAAATGGCTGCAGGAGTCATCCAAACAGCACTGATCGCTGCAGTGGAGGCCCACCCCGCACTTTGGGAGGTGAGTCACCCGAACTATGGTGACCACCTCCTCAAGATCAAGTTGTGGACAGAAATGTGTGCGTCCCTAATACCCGGCTGGGAAAGCATGACCCCGATTGTGCAGCAGGAGAACAGTAAGTACATTAGTACATTTTTAATGCCAGTTCTGTATAGTAATGTGTTTAGTGTAATACAGAACACTTACGTAATTTTTTTTTTTCTTCTCATGTATCTTAGGGAAGAAGTTGCAAAAGCGGTGGAAGTCTCTCCTGGACCGTGTCCGTAG
The DNA here is from genome assembly GCA_018402905.1 of Glandirana rugosa. NCBI lineage: Eukaryota > Metazoa > Chordata > Amphibia > Anura > Ranidae > Glandirana > Glandirana rugosa. The sequence goes on from BLSH010396882.1 coordinate 1,449,628, forward strand.
AGACATTACGAATGAGGAGAGGGCTTCCACATCAGGAGCAGCTGCACCCACAAAGAAACCCACGCTAGGAACCTGTTGTTTATGCGGCAATCCATATTAAACAGTAGCAGAGAGTGAGTTTAGCTAAATTATTAATTTATTTTTTTTAGTTATTTTTTATTAGAACAATTTATTTTCATTAATTTTAATTAAATTTTATTTTCTTTTAGAACAACCTCCAATATATCAGGGAAAAGAAAGCGGCGGGAGCCGGAGCCAGAGTCGGAGTCGGAGCCAGAGGTGGACAGACCCTCCACCAGCGCCGCGTACACTGCTGCACAGGCATCCTCCCCTGGCAGTGATGTTGGCTGCCCTGCCACGGAGCCAACACCTGAGGTAAGTCTCCGCCCGTGTGCAAGTCCATCGCAATGTCTGTTTTTCTATGTAACTGCATACCAATCTATGCTTTTTTTTTTTTTTGCAGGCACCAAGCAGCAGCCAGGATCACGGGGAGGTGCCCACTCGCCTCCGTGTACGCGGCCCTGGGTGTGGGCTTGGCCATGGTCAACAGCAGAGAGGTGGCACTGTGTTAGACTCAGAGGGAGAGGATAGGCTCCTAGCACTGCTGAGCGAGGTACGACAGGATAAGGCAGAGCCCGGATCCTTTTTTGGACCCAAGGAACAGAACCGCCTCTTTTTGTTGCTACCTATATAATAAAATAGAGGATGTTGGGGAAGAACATCGGGTGCAGTGTATGGATCGGTTAAATGAAGTATGTACGGAGTATAAGAGGAGAAATACTCCTTCAACCGATCCATACCCTTAATTTCCCGATCCGCCAATCTCCTCTATAGTTCAATAGTTTTTATTGTTTTTTTAAAAACAAAAAAGACATATAAAGAATTACAGCGTTTCAGTACTTTTCTTGTCATCTGAACTAGTACACATCCAGCTTGGCGCTGTATAAACATACATCTGTAATGTGCTTAGTAAAGGAACTCTTCTTATAGAGGTTGTAGGTTTATTTCCAATTTGATGGGGGTGAAGGGAGGCCCCCCGCCTTCGGGTATCTCGTAAGAGATCGAATTGGGTCAAAGCATGGGGGGCATCCCATCCCTCCATCCTACTTAAATACACTTATTTTCAAAAACGTTCATTGAAGATAAATATTCTGCAATTAGAACGGTGTATCAACAGTTTTTAACAGATATCCAAGACACCATGGGAATTATTATTATTAATATAATTATGTGTAAAACATGCTGGGCAAGTTGTCCAAGCAATATCCCCATGGGGTGGATCAGGGGGGAAGGATGTAAGCAAAGGGATCATATACCAAAGGGAACAGACCAGACCAAAGGCCACCCCTAATGGGAACATACTGTGGCCTCGGCCAGTCACTCCCTGCCCCTCCTAACCCCCAGACCCTCACCCAGGGTCGAGATACAATTAAAGATTATTATAAGCATGGTCTAACCGTCAAATGTGGAACAAGTGCCAACCTTGGAAGATTCTAATTGCTAGAATCTGGTTATCCAAAACTTAAGAAACTGTTATGTATTGAGAGAGAAGAGAGGACAGAAAGATAAGAGGAAGAAAGATAAGAGTATGACAGTAAGAAGAGGAGGTAAAGAATTGTGCAGGCACTGCCAAGAATCCACATTGCATGGGCCCAGAGTTCCCAGTGTATTTAGGATCCATTGGATATTCCCCGCTCGGTAGAGAGCGTGAGGTCACCCACTACCAATCAGTGGGCCCCCATGTACCGGGCCCATGGTTCCCAAATTTTGTCAAATTGTATTGAGGTATTCAGGATCGTGTGAGAGATCTTTTCTTGGTCCATAATCCAATAGATTTTCCGCTTGGCCTGGTGAAATGAGACTGTAGGGGTTTTCCATGCCGTGAGATTGTTATTTTAGCCCCTATGAAGATAAAAAGAATAAGAGACCGGGTGGCTTTAGGACAATTGGGGACCATTTGGTTCAGAAGAGCTATAGCCGGGTCTCTGTGATTTTGCGAATCATGTGGAAGATTTTATTCCAGTAGTTTCGGATCTTGGGGCAGGTCCAGAAAGTATGGAAAATGGTCCCCAAGTGTTCACATCCCCTAAAAGGGGAGATGCTTGGGGATAATACTTGGCGAGGCGAGTAGGTACTAAGTACCATCGAGTTATAATCTTTATGTTGGCCTCCCTGAGTGTTGTATTATGAACAACTTTACAAGATCTTTCAAGGTTTGAGTGCCAGGTCTCCATGTCCCACTCAATGTCGAGGTCTTGCTCCCAGCTTAGTATAAAGGAAGCCTTTTCAGTTGGCTCCGTAAGCGAAGAATATATAACAGAAATTCCTCCTCTCATGTCGCTGGCTGAGGAACACCATTGTTCATAGGGTGTAACGGTCAGGGGATTTAGTGAGGTTGCCTTAATGGAGTTTAGAAAGTATAGAATCTGATAGTAGCGAAACCGCACTTCGGGAGGCATCTCAAGATCCCTCAAGCAGTGCTGGAGTGAGATGGGTCCACTTACATTGAAGAAGTGCCCAATACGATATAACCCTTTCTGAACCTACCATTTAAAGGCTTCTATGTTCATACCTGGAGGGAAGAGTGGATTATGGAAAAGGTGAGAAAGGGGAAGCCAGGGTGATATTAATTTGCTTATTTTGCGAAGGGAGTCGCACAAGGCCATGGAATGGGAAAGGGTAGGTGACATGATCGCTGGTCTGGATTTGGGGGGTCTCCGTATCAGGAAGTCTATAGTGTTTTTAGGAATGGATTGTCTCTCCATGTTTATCCAGTCCGGTTTAGCTCCAGAGGTGTAAATATTGGAAATGTGCGATAGTTGGGCTGCTTGGTAATATCACCAGAGGTTAGGGAGCCCTAGTCCCCCTTTGGATTTGGGTCGGTACAGAATATTTTTAGCAAAACGATGACCAGCATTCCCCCAGACGAAACGGTTAACTTTAGTTTGTAGTTTGGCCAATTGGCTTTTCTAGCACTGGGATGGGTAGTGAGCAGAACAAATACAAAATGCGTGGCAAGAAAGTCATCTTAATGGCATTGATTCGGCCTAGCCAGAACATTTTGTATTAAGCCCATTGTGAGAGGTCAGAGTTGAGTATCCTAAATAGGGGTGGATAGTTATATTTATATAGCATATCAAATGGCGAGGATAGCTGGATACCCAGATAGGGAATGGAGTTGGTCTTCCAGCTGAAGGGGAATCGTTCCCTTAGGTGGTCCACCTCTCTTTGTGGAGTTGATATGTTCAGTGCTAGCGTTTTGGACATATTAACCTGGAGACCAGAAACCTCCCCAAACTCAGAGAGAAGTCTAAATATATTAGGGATAGATGTCAGGGGATCAGTTTCAAAAAGGAGGACATCCTCCACGAATAGCGCTCATTTGTAGGTAAATGGGCCGCATCGTACTCCATGTATATTTGGGTTAGCCCGAATCCCTGTAGATAAAATTTCAATCACTAATGCGAATAACAATGGGGATAATGGGCATCCTTGTCTTGTTCCTCTTGTTGTCAGAAAGGGCTCAGAGTAGTGTCCGCATAACTTAATGCTGGCAGTCGGTGAGGAGTATAGGGATTTCAAGGTGTTAAGGAATTTAGGTCCAACACCCCATTTTGCGAGGACCGTGAGAATAAATGGCCATGAGACAGTGTCAAAGGCCTTTTGTAAATCTAGGGAGAGCAGGAGGCTTTCCTGGGGAGTCCCACCATCCCAACCTGATCTCATAAGGAAAATAATATTAGCCGCCCTCCTGATCCGGTCCCTGCCTCCCAGGGATGAAGCCAACCTGGTCTTTGTGTACATAGGAGCCTATGAAACTGGCTAGCCTATTCGATAATATTTTAGTCATAATTTTTAGATCTACATTTATCATAGAAATAGGCCTATAGTTGCTAACTTCACTTGGGTCCTTCTCAGGTTTTGTAATAACTGAGATGAAGGCCAGGTTGGCATTAGCTTCGATAGGTTTCCCACTCTGCAAGGAATTATAGAACCGGACCAGGTAGGGAGAGAGAACCTCTTGAAAAATTTTGTAATACGGGGAGGAAAAACCATCCGGCCCTGGGGCAGAACTTTTTCGCATATTTTTGATTACCTCCTTGACCTCAGCCTCTGAAAATGGGGTCTCTAGGGTGTCTCGATGGGCAACAGAGAGGGTGGGGAGAGTGGTCCTGAGGAGGAAATCCTCCATATTGGAAGGGGAGCCTAGAACTTTTTTGGAGTAGAGTTGCTTATAGAACTCAATGAAAGTGTCTAAGATTTTTTGGGGATTCTGGGATAAATGTCCTGATGAAGTTCTAATTTTGGGCATGGAGTATGAGCTTACCTTGGGGGATAGTTTATGAGCAAGAAATGGCCCAATTTGATTGTATGAGAGATAATTTCTACCTCTAGCCCACACTTCTTGCTTCTCAGAGTTTGAGGTGAGTGCTAGGTTTAAAGATAGTCTGGCGGCTTCCAATGATGCTAAAGAGAGGGCAGTGGGGCTTCATTTATGCTGTTTGCTGGCTGAGCGGAATTATTTTTCAAGGTTTGATATATCCACCTGGCGTTCTCTTTTTAGTCGGGAGGATAGCTGGATGATCTTCCCTCTCAAAACCGCTTTATGGGCGCCCCACAGAGTCTCTGAGGTGGTCCCATCTTTATCATTTAGTTTAAAATATTCACGTAGCTCCTTTTCAAGGAGCGTACAATGGACCCGGTTTGTGAAAGGATGGATTCATTCAGTCTACACGGTTGACTTAAAAAATATAGATGCCTAGCTATACGCAGGCTCTGCTTTGGGGGTTTCTTGAACCGGGGAGGACCTTTTGAGGTCTTGTCCTTAATTTGGTCAAACATTATATTGGAGTCGCCCCCCATTAAGATTCTACTTTCCAGATGTGGAGCTAGACAATTTAGCATGGATGAGAAGAAAGTGGCTTGTCTGTGGTTAGGGGCATAATAAGAGACAAGAGTGTGTAATGACCCGTTAATGTGCCCTTTAACTAGGACATATCTCCCTTCTTTATCCCTGATCATCAAGCTATGGATGAATGTAATCCTTTTAGAGAGGAGGATCGCTACTCCCCTTTTCTTAACTTCAGCATTGGCCATATAGAAAGTGGGGTATTTATGATGAATATGGGTTGGATTATAATTGTTAGGAAAATGTGTTTCCTGGATAAAGAGGATATCGTACCCTCTGCGATTATAAAAGTCAAAGGCCTTACATCTTTTACTTGGGGAATTCATCCCTTGAACATTATGTGAGGCGATCTTATAGGTCGCCGTGGGATGGATGTTGTCAGCCATGGAGGAGAGGAGTGAATTTCGCTTTTGGAAAGGCATGACTTAACCCCGTGGTTAGGAACAAGACCTCGAGACCAGACGAGTCCTCTGGAGCCCGGATGAATGTAAGATATTCGAAATCTGGGATACATGGAGGCGCCTGCAACAGAAAAAAGGGACGCGTTACGTCCGGTAAGCGCGGACTTCTTCAGCGTGAGAAGTCCACGCTTACCGGACGCAACGCGTACGGAGTTGAAGCCACGTCAGCCGTCAGTATCCACCGCTGCCCTTTTCAGTTTACATCAGCTGTTTGTTCACTAGCACCAGTGGAGGTGCTGTTCTATGTGAGTAAATTTCTTCTAATAAACGAAAGCTTTTTAATATACGGAGAGCACTAGATCTGTTCTATTTGTTTTTTATACCTGTGATGATTTCCCTGAACGTACCTCGGAACTATCGGTAGAGTCATCAAGACGACCCTGATACCAGGATATCATATACATGTTGTATGACGCTCACGGGTCAAGGAGATGAGGTGAGAGGCTGGGAGTGTCTTTGGTGGCAGGATCCACGATTTTACTCACCTGCATGCTTTTCATATTCAGGCACTTTCATCACCGGGATATGCTGGTTTATCTTTAGGATGTTGGAGACTGTGTAATGATTACGATACTCATCTTTAAAGAACATTATACAATACTGCTTCTTGCCATTTAAGAGACTTTTTGTTTGCGCTGCACTAACCATTTGATTATTTAACCCCATAATGGTGTGGCTTTACGACGATATCCCTTGGTAGGCCGTCTTGGCGTGGGGGTCGCAGAGCTCTATGGGCCTTGTCTAATTCAAGCTTTTGGTTTGTAACATCGGGTATTAAACTTTTGATAAGTGCTGTAACTGCTCCATTAACATCTGTAACCGACTTTGGTAGTCCTCTAATGCGAAAGTTCTCCCTTCGGCTCCTGTTCTCCAGGTCATCAATTTTCGCAAGGGCAGAATCCAGTTGGTCTTGTAAAGTTTGAATGCAAGCAGTGTTCTGGTTGGCACGGGCTATTGTGTTGTCAACTGCCTGTTCTATGGTGTCCATTCGTGCCCCTAGGTTCTGCAGATCTGCCTTGATAGAGGAGGTTATCTGTGCAGCTGTTTGTGCAAGGCCAGAGGCCAGCATCTCCGAGAACTTATGGAGAAGTAGGTTCATTTCTGGTAGGCCCTGTTGTGGTAAAGGGGTAGTTTGTGGATTGATAAAGAGGCCATTTGGGGTGCTAAGGGATGAGGAATTTCCCTCGGGACAGTTCAGCATAGGAGAGTTCAGCATTTCTTCCATTGTCCTCCCCAGAAGCGATTCAGTGGAGGCTGGGGATAATAGTTGGTTTGTTGTAATATTCATGGGTGGTCCAAGGCAAGTCTCCGTAGATGGCCAAGGTGAAGGAGGATCAGCAATGGATTCCTATAAGGCTGCTGTATGGCCTGGAACGGCGATAGTCGCCATCTTAATGGGTTCCTGAAGTTGGTCTTCAAAAAGAAGCTGGCGGTGAACCTCCTTTTTGCTGTGGGGTCCAGGCATATGGTGGGTCTCCCAAAATCTCCAAATATTGGGCGTGCAAGAAAGAGGGCCCCCCCTGTGGTAACAATGATGAGGGGCTTTAAGCTAAGATCACTGCTTCCCCTAATTGTCTGGGTGGCTGGATGGAGTCCCTGAGAGTCAATCAGCCCCTTCAGGATAGCAGAGTGGGGTATTATATGGCTTAACTGGGAACTGTAGTGAAGAGTGTCTCCCCTTTTTAAAGTATTGCTGCTCATGCTGCAGTTTGTAGGCCCAAGCCGCGGCCTCTAGTAGTCGGCTGATGCTGATCGCGGGCTCTCAAGGGGCGATGCTAAGTGCGGGCTTGTTCAGGTGGGGGTGAGACCGTCAATCACTCCCCCTAGGACGTGGTGTGGGGCAATCTTGTTTTCCCTTTCGGGTCTGGTGCTGGGAGTTTCAGCTGTAAAGGCAGGCAGGCGGGCGGCTTGAAGGCCTCAGCCGTGGCCTCGAGTACCCGATCCGGTCCAAAGATGCCCCTGTAGTTGCCTCGCACCCTGGAGGGATCGTTGGAAGCAATCCTTGTCCCTTGTGCCTCTGATTGGGGTCCAGCAGGCCGAGAAGAGACAGAGCTCCGGAGTTAAGCTGCCATTCCGGACGCTCCGCGCATGTGCACTACCCCCAATCTCCTCTAGTAGCTCAGCAGTGCTACGACCCCCCTCTCTCTACTAGCCCCCTCCTCAGCACCAGCCACCACCCGCCATGCCCCAGAACGAACAACCTCTTCAATTTTATGTGGACTGTCCACCTCCACTCCAAGCTCCGCAGTACCAGGAGCAGCAGCCCCCCCTCTACAATCCCCATGGTTCTCAGCCAACCTACCATGAGTTATGATTTATATAAAAAAACATTTTGTGATTCAAGCAAAATTGTTTTGGAGTTATTATTATTTAAATAGGATGTATATTAGCACCCCTTTTCTTTCTGCATGGGCCACGCGTGTCAAAAAAAGTCCGGGTTCGGGTCCGGGGTTCTGGTAATTTTAATGAAAATTCTTAAAAATGCTGTAAAAAAGCCCAGGAAGGTCCTAGAGG
>BLSH010396882.1:1463551-1476081 GCA_018402905.1 Glandirana rugosa
GGGTATATACTCGAGTCGTAGACAAACAGGGTACGTCTTACTTTTCAGGGTAAAAGATAAGACGTACCCGTTTGCCTACGACCCGGGTATATACTCATCTCTACTCGCTTGAAGATCTTCAGGCCCAAGACGACCAAGCCGGCTTGAAGCCCTGTTTCAGGTCCAAGCCCAGGCCTGTCTTGGGCTTGAAACAGGGCCTGGGGCTTTGGGTAACTTTAGTTACCCCTGTGCCTGAAAATCCGTGTTTTTTCCGACATTTTATCAGGACCTTCCAGGATCTCCAGACGTTTTCCTTCCTTTACCCCCATTCCCACCCTGCTCACTGGATGTTTCTTTACCCCTGTCCCTTTAGTGAAATTTATAAAAGGGTCCGGGACAAAGTTCGGGTTCTGTCCGGACCCGAACCTGGACTTTGTCCCGAAGTTCGGCCGAACCAGCAGAACCCGGACTTCTAGAAGTTCGCTCATCTCTACTCATATATGGGCCCAGCATCCGTTTGCCCATGCAGAATAGAAAATGGGACTTTTCATTCTGCATGGGACAAACAGATGCTGAGCTCATATATGGGCTCAGTATCTGTTTGCCCCATACAGAATAGAAAATGGGACATTTCATTCTGCATGGGACGAACGGATGCTGAGCTCATATATGGGCTCGGCATCCATTTGCCCCATGCAGAATGAAAATCAACACTTTTCATTCAGCATTGGACAATCGTATGCTGAGCTCATTCATGAGCTCAGCATCCGTTTGTCCCATGCAGAATGAAAAGTCCCATTTTCTATTGTGCATGGGGCAAATGGATATTGAGCCCATATATGAGCTCAGCATCTGTCTGTGCCATGCAGAATGAAAAGTCCCATTTTCTATTCTGCATGGGGCAAACGCATGCTGAGCCCATATATGAGCTCAGCATCCGTTTGTCCCATGCAGAATGAAAGGGACTCGTAAAACATTTGAGGAAACATGGACACAAAAATAATTAAATTGAATATGATATTTTTTATTAAAATCATTTTTTTCAGAGTAGAAATGATGATTCTTGAAAACATTTTTAGATGTAATTTTCTTACCATGCCACCTCTCCATGCAGTGATACAAAAAAGGACGCAAATTCAATTCGGATCGTCATGATCCATGCAGTTGTGCGAAGGTCCATAAATTGTACCTGATGGCTTGGGTTGCTTGGCTCTGGTTCCACATTACTGCTGTCATTATTTCTTAAAAAATTGTGAAGCACACAGCATGCCAGGACCACGCTTACTGCGTTTTCCACGTCAAGTTGCATAGCGGATAGCAAAACCCGCCATTTTGCTGTGCAGACCCCAAACGCACACTCAACCACGTGGCCTGCACGGCTAAGTCTGTAGTTAAATATTCTTTTTTTCCCGGCTGAGGCCAGAGCCACTATATGGCCTCATCAAATTTTCCGATAGTCCAAAGGCCTCGTCTGCGACCATCACCAAGGGAATAATTGGCTGTTCAGTTCCAGGTAGAGGCCTGCTATGTGGGATGTTTAGGCTTCCCTCCATCAGATGACGTCCAAATGCAGATTGGCGGAATATCCGGGCGTCGCTTTGGCTGCCGTATGCTCCCATATCGACAAAAAGAAACTTTAGATTGGCATCGGCTAATGCCAGCAAGACCACAGAAAAGTACTTTTTGTAATTAAAATAAGAGGAGCCGGAGTTGGGAGGCTTCTTTACCTGGATATGCTTCCCATCCAGGGCTCCAATGCAATTTGGGAACTGCATCTTCTCCCAGAATAAATGAACCACAGATTCCCAAATTTGCTCCATGGGCTCCGGCATCTCAACTGAACGTAGCTCCTCCCAAATTGCCACGCATGTAGTATGCACTTCCACTGAGACGGTCATTACTCCAAGAAGAAAATAGTGGTGCAGTGACACATAACTCTGTCCAGTGGCTAGGAACCTAAAATAACATACAAATGATAGAATATTAAAATAAAAATAGCGTAATAGCACTAACAATATTGACTAACCTTATCCCATACCCTTAACCTCTATTGCCTACAATCTACTTCTAAGCCTGTCCCCTAACCCCTGAAGAAGCCCTATTAGCGCATAATTTATGAAAACATAACCCAAACCCATATGCGTACTTCTTAACCCTATTCCCTAAAACCTACTTCTAAGTCTGTCCCCTAACACCTAAAGAAGCCCTATTAGCGCATAATTTATGAAAACATACCCCCTAACCCATATGCGTATTTATATACATTTTTTACTTACCGGAGTGTCACCAGCAGCCTTTCCTCTGGTGAAATAGCACGCCACATCTCAGTGTCCATCAGGGTTAACCGCAGCTTCTCCAGCAGCTCATCATAAAGCGCGACCGACATCCTGGTGAAACTTAGAAATTTGTCTGGATGTGTACGCAGCTTGGCGTACATCTGGGTGAAGTACCCCTCAGACAGCCGCTGGGATACCAGGGGATGGGTCCCGATGCGACGTCGCCTGCTGCATCTCTCCTCCTCCAACTGCCTCCTTCTCCTTATCCTCCGCAAGGTGATGGGCAGGATTGCCTCATCGATCTTTTGGACAACAGGATCCATCGCACAAATGAAGAAGGATTTACAAGATCGCAAAAAAAACCCACACTCCAAACAAACACCAACAAACTCCGACAACATACTCTCTCCTCTCTCTTTCCAACCAAAATAGCACTGTTACATGGTCTCTGACGTTTTTTATTGCTTTTCTAGGGCATTGTGGGTAATTTGGGAGTGTAAAATATCTGTGGGATGTTTTTTTTTTTAAAAAACGCTATTTAGCGCTGACGCTCACTAACGCTCATTGACGCCGAAGCAAAGCGCCGCTTACATCGCATTTTTTTTACGCCGATATTAATAATGCCTATTGACGCCGACGCTCACTAACGCTCATTAACGCTCACTAACGTCGATGCAAAACACCGAAAAAAATGCAGATTTTTCCCTGACGTCGGGCCCGACGTTTTGATTATTTTTTTGCAAACGCCCGTGTGTATGAGGCCTTAGTGTAAAGAACTGGGCACCAGTCATTAAAAATCAACAATCCAACCCTGAGGAGAAATATCAGCCTACCAAGCCACTTGAGGGTCCCTGGCTGCTTCAGAGGGATGAAGGAGAGCTACAGCGGGATTGGGGGTATTGGCAGCATTGTTAAACCAGAGTGATTTAGTCATAATGAGCTTGGAAATACCAAGATACATTTTAATAAAGTGGTTCTAAAGATGGGGTGTTTATCAAGTTAATGCATCCTCTGCATTAAAGTGGATGTAAACCCGAGTCATGAAATTTTAGTTGGACACATCTGTCTGTAGTGTTTTGTTATCTCTCTTCAAAGAGCTATGTCCCATAGCTGTCTGTTCCTCAGTAGCTCTGTTATCAGCCTGATAAGTTATCGCTAGTTCTGTAAGTCCAGACAAAGAATTCAGATAATTTAGAATTGAAGAAGGTTGCTAAAAATAGATTAGCACACTGCTTAACCAGTTCCACACCGCGTGCTGTATATTTACGGCGGTGGTGTGGAAAAAGTAAAAAGGCGGAGATTAGCGCAGGCGCAGCTAGGGGGCGGCGCTCTCTTGCCCAACATACTCCAGAGGAGTGTGCCCGAGGCTCGGGCGGACCTGATGTCCGCCGGTGAGCCGCGATGACCTGCTACAGCCAAAGAGCGGGGAACCGCCGATGTAAACGCGGCGGTTCCCGGCTCTTTCAATGGGGACATAGGAGATCTACTGATCTTTGTCACTGGGATCAGTTAGATCTCCTATGTCCATGTTAGCCCAGCTCCCCCACAGTTAGAACATGCCCAGGGAAAACTGTTAACCCCTAGATCTCCCCCTGCAGGTTAACCCCTTCACTGCCAATGACATTTATACAGCAATCAGTGGACATTTAAATTTCTGATCGCTGTATAAATGTCACTGGTCCCAAAAAAATGTCAAAAATGTGTGACATGTCCACCCCAATATTGCAGTACCGCTAAAAATCTCAGATCGCCTCCATTACTAGTAAAAAAAAAAAAAACCCCAGAAATTAATTCTCATCATCCGTAAACGCGGCCACTTTTACGCAAACCAATCAATAAACACAGATTACGATTTTTTTTTACCAAAAACATGAGGAAGAATATAAATTGGCCAAAACCGATAAACAAAAAAAAAAATGTATATTTTTTTTTGGATTTGAATTTTAGCAAAAAGTAAGAAATATTTTTTTTTTTGCAAAATTTGACGCTCTTTCTTTGTTTATAGCGGTGATCAGAAATGACGCAGCGGTGATCAAATACCATCAAAAGAAAGCTCTATTTGTGGGAAGAAAAGGACGCAAATTTTGTTTCGGTACAATGTCGCACGACCTCGCAATTGTCAGTTAAAGCGACGCAGTGCTGAATCGCAAAAAGTGCTTTGGTCCTAACATGGGAAATTCTTCCGGGGCTGAAGTGGTTAACAAAACACAGGCACAGCTCTCTCTGTGTGGGGAGGGGGTGTGTGCCTTTCCTCCAATCAGCTTTCACACAGTCTCTCACAGTGTCTAGCTATCAACTCCACCTACATAGGAATAATGAAGTGGAAAATCTTACAGAATGTGCATTTCTAAACAGTCTATCAAAGGGAAGACAGAAGATATGCATTCAAGGCCTCATACACACGGGCGTAAGATGGCGTGGCATTTTTGGGCGTTTTTTTCAGCTCCCAATGTTATTCAATGGGACTAGAAACAACGCCGGCGTTTTGTAGTTGTAGATGGCGTTGGCGTTTCTAAGAACCGACGACCAGCGCGTTCCTAGGCTTCAGCGCCGGAGCGTCTTTTGACGTCAATGCTAAAAAACGCTACAAAACATCACAAAACGCTTACTAACGTCATGAATAGCGTCAACCAGCGTTTTCCAGCGCCGGCGTTTTGCAGCTGTAACCACATGATTGGGTAATGTAAACCAAGAAATTCCTGTGTGCAATTACCCAAGAGTCCCAGCAACAAGAGGAATTGTGGGTATTGCATCATTTCAGCATGGCCAGTCTTGTGTCCCAGCAGGAGCTCATTGAGAGGATCCAAAGCCACCCTGAAATCTGGGATGTCTCCCATACGTACTACGGAGACCACCATCTAAAAATCAGAAGCTGGCAGGAGATATGTCGAGGAATAGTCCCAGGATGGCAGGAGATGTCAACGACAGAAAAAAAACAGACCAGTGAGTATAATGTCATTTGAAAGATCTGTTTGCTGTATGTAAGAGCAAAATGTTAACCCTTCTCTCTTTCCTTTATTTTAGCTAAAACCATTCAGAAACGGTGGAAGTCCCTCCGAGACCGTGTCAGGAGAGACTTCACAAAGGAGGACAAACGGTCTAAATCTGGGGCACCAGCGCCACCAAAAAAAAACCACATCCATTATACCAGCCTGGAGTTCCTGCGGCAATACTATGTATGGGTGAGCAGAGAGTATGTTATGTTCATTAATCAACTTCTTAACGCTGTTTATTGAACTAATGTTTTTTTTTTTAATGTAATTTTTTTTTACTAATTCTCAATATTTTGATTGTTTCCAAAAAATGTGCAGGGCTATCGACAAATATTTTTCCCCTATGCATACTACTGCGCATGCATGTGTTGTAAATTAACTGACAATATACCTAACCTCATTATTTGCAGGACCACGTCTAACATTTCGGAGCCACAGGAGGAGGCGGTGGAAGAGGAAGAGGTGACGGGGACACTATCGGCAGCGGCAAGCATGTCCCCCATGTCTGCGGGAGAAGGACCTTCACAAGCATCTCCCCATGCGGTCAGCATTCTAGAGGTGCCTGTACTAGAGGTAACTGTCCATCCTTTCTGTACTGTAATGTCTTTCTATCTGTATACCAACCTGCTAAATTTTATTTATTTGTTCTTTTTCAGGTCCCTGTGGAGCGTGCAGTGCCTCAGCATGGGGAGGTGCTTGCTGAAGTCAGTGTCTGAGGTCATGGGCGCGGGCGTGGACATAGCCATGGACGAGGGAGCACTGCCCAAAGCAGTGGTGGCATCTGTCCTAATGAGGAAGAGGTGTTAGGACTTTTGCAGCAAATACGGCAGGAGCGGCGGAGTACTGATCCTTTTTTGGATCCCAACAATAGTACCGCCTGCTTATGCCGTACATTATATCATGTACTGCAGGAAATTGGGGGAGAATGGTCAAGGCAGTGCATGGATCAAATTTATGACCTGGCAAAGTCATTTTGACAGGCCAAAACAAGTGGCTGTCAACCGCCAGTGGATCCATGCACTGTCTCACAGGATCCCCCAATTGCCTCCAGGACATCAACAGTCCTAGCACCTCCCCCCCATACCAGCCACCTCCTCCACAGCCATATCCACAACCCATCATGCCCCAGCATGCTTGCCTGCCAGCTATGCCCCCGACCCCGTCACCTTTCCCCCACTTCTCCAAATTTACAACGTCCTCCTCCTACCCAAGTCATAATTTCCCTCATCCCCATGTCCAACGTTACCCTCGTGCCCAATCCCCATACCCACCCCCTGAGCCCAGATCCCCCACATACCACTATTTATAATCAATAAAGAAAATTATTTTCTACTGATATTATGTCTGATCATCTTTATTATCTGCTTATGTAATCTTTCTTGTTTATTTCTATTTAGTACTTTCCATGCTGACCAGCACATGCTAAGGACTCCTTTTGGTCTTAACATGCGCGTGTCCTGGTCAGAATGCAAAGTACTTTCCATACTGACCAGGGCACGCGTATGCTAAGGCCAAAAGGTGTCCTTAGCATGCGCGCGTCCTGGTCAGAATGCAAAGTACTTTCCATACTGACCAGGACACACGTATGCTAAGGCCAAAAAGAGTCCTTAGCATGCGCATGTCCTGGTCAGAATGCAAAGTACTTTCCATGCTGACCAGGACACGCACATGCTAAGGACTCCTTTTGGCCTTAGCATGCGCGTGTCCTGGTCAGAATGCAAAGTACTTTCCATACTGACCAGGACACACGCATGCTAAGGCCAAAAGGAGTCCTTAGCATGCGCATGTCCTGGTCAGAATGCAAAGTACTTTCCATGCTGACCAGGACACGCACATGCTAAGGACTCCTTTTGGCCTTAGCATGCGCGTGTCCTGGTCAGAATGCAAAGTACTTTCCATACTGACCAGGACACGCGTATGCTAAGGCCAAAAGGAGTCCTTAGCATGCTCATGTCCTGGTCAGCATGGGAAGTACTTTGCATTCTGACCAGGACACGTGTATGCTAAGGCCAAAAGGAGTCCTCAGCATGTGCGTGTCTTGGTCAGAATGAAATTCACTAGTAGAATATTCTAAGAAAAAAAGGCATACAATTGAGTAAAATGAATAACATGGGCTTTATTGAAAGGATAGGTTATTCTTTTTAGACATGATCATCCTGCCAGGAAACTTCTCCATCTGGCGAAACGAAAAAAGCTGCAAATTGGTTTCATATAGTCATAACCCGTGCAGATGCTCTCAAGTCCATAAATTGATGACGTTGACTCTGGGGTGTGGGCTCCGGTTCTACGTTACCTGTATCACTGTTACGTAGAAAGTTGTGCAGCATGCAGCACGCCAGCACAACTTGGATGGCATTTTCTACATCCAGCTGCATGCAGGTCAGCAAAACCCTCCATTTTGCAGTGCAGACTCCGAAGGCACATTCGACAACCCGGTGTGCTCGGCTAAGTCTGTAGTTGAATTTTTTTTTTCGTGACTGAGTCCATAACCACTGTATGGCCTCATTAAATTGTCCGCTAGTCCAAAGGTAGAGGTCTGCTAGGCGGGATGTTCATTCTTCCTTCTTGCAGAAGGCGTCCAAAAGCCGACTCCCAGAATATTCGAGCATCGCCTTAGCTGCCATGGGCTCCTACATCCACCATCAGAAATTTTAAATTAGCATCAGCCAAGGCTAGGAGGACCACGGAAAAGTATTTTTTTTAATTAAAATACGATGATCCGGAGTGGGGAGGTTTCTTGACCCTGATGTGTTTACCATCCAGAGTCCCTATGCAATTTGGGAACTGGGTTTTTTCCCAAAATGCATCCACAACAGATTCCCATATTTCTTCGGTGGGCTGCGGCATTACCACACCATGTATCTCCTCCCATATAGCCACACATGTCTCCCTGATGATTTCTGACACTGTTGCCACGCCTAATAAAAAGTAGTGGTGCAAAGTTGTGAAACTTTGCCCTGTAGCCAAAAACCTTGAAAAAACTATCCTTTTATTTTATCTATCACCTAACACCTATAATGAACCTTAACCTTTATCCCCTAACCCCTATCCCATAATCACTATTTTGAACCATGCACCCCTGACTATACCCTATATATGCTAAACCCTACCCCCACCCCTAATGTGTACTTAGTTATAAAATAAAACTTACCGCAGTGTCACCAGCAGACGTTCCTCAGGTGACACAGAACGCCGCATCACAGTGTCCATCCTCACCAGTCTGGGCCGGAGCTTCTCCAGTAGCTGATCGAACAATGCCACCGACATCCATGTAAAATTGTTGAACTTCTTTGGGTGCACACGCAGTTGTGCGTAGATACTGGCGTAGTACCCCACGACTGGCGCTGGGACACCATAGGGTGTATCCAGAATCGTCTTCTGCTGATTCTCTCCTCCTCCTCCAACTCTCTCCTTCTCCGCATCCTCCGCAATATAATCAGCAGAATTGCCTGATCGACTATTTGCATGACGGGATCCATGCCAAAAAAAAGACAGACGTCACCTTGCATCTCTTCTAGCAAAAATAGATAAAATAAACAAACACCCGTGTGTATGAGGCCTAAGACTTGTATAGGGAGCTTTGTGTTATTTCTGTGTATCATCTGAGACTGTTCACTTCACTGGGTATATGGAGGGTTTACATCCACTTTAAGGTAAAAAACATCCAGTAACTATTCGTTGCAAGAGAGAAAGGGGATGGGGAGAGAGGCGCTAAGCCACCAATAGTGTATCAAGTTTTATTAGTAAAAGAAAAAAGTTAAAATACAAAGCTTATGCATTCAGAGACATTGCTGGTGTTAAACATTGAAACAAGCTCCATGTAAGCCATCAGGTCTGAATCCAGTCCACACCAGAGCCACTGACAGGAGCACAGTGAAGCCAGGACAGGATTCCAAGCAAGCAAGCCATCATGGGAGACTTGATCTGTCAAGGAGCTGTCCGGAAGCTGTCAGCTATCCAGGGTGCTGTGATCAATCACAATTAGGGATGGGCTAACCCGAACAACCTAGAACATTATGGGGCGACTTCGCAGACACAGAGCGCCCCATAATGCATTGTACGGCAGACAGCACGCACAGCTCCTCCCCGTTGGGAGAACTCTCATCGTCTGCTCGCTGTTTGTTTTGATAGTTTATTTATATGGCAGGACGGGGCCACCCGGGGACATAAGCGGGTGACCCCGCCCCTTCTGATGTCATGTGATGTCAGAGGGGGCTGATCACGCGCTTACGTCACGGGGTGGCTCCGCTCTTCCATATAAATAAACTGTCAAAACAAACAGCGACCAGAGGGCAGGAGCCCTCCCATAGAGGGGGCGCTGTTGTGGCTTTATTTTTTCGGGTCCATCGCTCGCCGTGATTGACAATGGATTACAATGGGGAAACTTTTTTTTTTTTTGCTTTTTTAATAAAGGACTTGTACCTAATTGTCTCCTGTGTTTTTTTCTTTTTTGACACTTTTTGGTGAATTAGTAGGGTACGATATACCCGATACTAATTCACATGGGGGGGACGGTATCTGGGGGCCCCCTTATTAAAGGTCGCTTCCAAATTCCCCCTGCCCGCAGACCCCCACAACTACAGCACAGGGTTGTGGGGAAGAGGCTCTTGTCTCCATCAACATGAGGACAAGGTGCTTTGGGGTGGGTTCGCTCGCTCGTCCCCCCCCATCCTGGCCGGCCAGGTTGCATGCTCGGATAAGGGTCTGGTTGGATTTTAGGGGTGACCCCACATCAATTTTTTTTACATTTTGGCACGGGGTCCCCCTTAAAATCCAAACCAGACCCGAAGGGCCTGGTAGGGACTGGGGGGGGGGGGACCCTACGCAATTTTTTTCAGTGCTTTTTATTTATATTGCTGGGAACCGGCAAAATACTTTACAGCCGCGAGTAGTTTTAAATGACAATTTTTCCTTTGGAAATGTAATTTTGCTCTGGCTATGTTCTACACATCACAGAGGTGTGCCATTTTACAGGCAGACTAAGGGGACCCCCCAGGCACAATATTTAAAGGAATATTTCTTTTTTTTCACTTTAAGCATTATTAAAATCACTGCTCCTTTAAAAAATGTCATTTTTTACAAACTTATTTCATTGATACATGTCCCCTAGGGAAGGACCCGGACCCCTATAACCATTGTATGGCCAATTACTTGCATATAAGTGTAGTGATGTAGTATCACTACAATAAGCCTTCAAAATGGGCACTTTTGATTTTTTTTTTTGACGCTCGGGTCCCATTGACTTCAATGGGGTTCGTTGTTCGGGTCCAAACTTTCGGGATGTTCTTAAGTTCTGGTGCGAACCGAACTGGGGTCTGTTTGGGCCATCCCTAATAACAATGCGTTTCAGAGGCCAAACCTCACCTCCTTCATCTTGGAATCCTGTCCTGAGCGAGGAAGGGTAAAGTCTTTGCCAAGTCTTTATAGGCAGTCCCCGGGTTACAAACAAGATAGGGTCTGTAGGTTTGTTCTTAAGTTGAATTTGTTTGTAAGTCAGAACAGGTTTTTTTTTTTTTTTAATTGTAGCTTTAGCCCAAAAAAATATTTGTAAGCTTTTTCGATAGCATAGGGAAGGGTTAACGCCCCTGTAATATTTGTTTTGCAGTCTATATTTCTGTTCAGAAGATTTCACCTCACTTCCTGTCCCAATACTAATTGGATTTTGAAAATTTTGGGTTGTTGTGGAAACAAACCTTGGTGATAAAGCATTTGTAGAGACACCTTTTTCCCATAATAGCTCTTGCAGGAGTAAATTTCCCTTCCGGGGGTAGATTTTCTCTCACTTCCTGTTGTCTCCCTCCGTTTGTAAGTAGGAGTCATTTGTAAGTCAGATGTTTGTAACTAGGGGACCGTCTGTATTGCCATTTCCCTATTGGGGAGATTAATCTTTACATCCTATGATTGAAAAAACCTCCCCAACAGGCACACAGAAAGTAAGAATTATAACGTTGAAGCTCTTTTTGCCATACGTGCCAAGGACAACAAGACCCCATAATTTTTACTATCTCCAAAATGTATTTATGGTTGGAGTTAGGCTTTCTATGGAAAACATCTAATTTTCATAATGAATATACTGCAGTTACTAGTAAATATATGCGCTTTATTTGCAATATCCCTTTAAATATACATCAAACAGACAGCAGCCACCCTAGGCTGGTTGTTAGGGTGTGTGACGTGTGGAACTGTTAGTTAGACTTAAAGACTATAATTAAGCACCAAGTTAAATATATGTTTGTAATTTCACCTGCTACCTCAAAGGAATGTAAGGTAACCTACTGTCAAGATGATTTAAAAGCAACAACTAATAATATCTTTAGGCAAAGTACCTTAAACTACACCAATTCAAAGGGCTATTCTATTCTTAAAGAACGCTGTCATATTTTATTGTAACCCTTTCTTTTTAAATCAGACCTAAAATCACACTACATTACACTTACCTAGCCCTCACTGTCCTATAACCTATGCTAGTAAAGGCTCTTGGAGTACTCCTTTATTTAGGTATGTTGTAATGGTACTGTAAACCATAACTTTTGCTGTGAGATAATGCTTAATTCCACCTATATCCGATATACCAGTTTACTATCAACAGATATCATGTGAACTGGACAATCAGAGGCGAATCTAGGCTTTGTGAGGCCTTAGGCAAAACTTAGATATGAGGCCCCATTCACACCCATAATGGGAAAAATAATTAAAGCGATAAAAATTAACTGTATTAGGAGGATACAGTATAGGGGGGGGGGGAGTAAGTGGACAGTACAGGGAGCAGAAAGGTACAGTGCAGGGGGAGGGTAAGTGGACAGAGTACAGGGGGTGGAGGATACAGTAGGGGGTGGGGCAAAGGGGCACAGTACAGGGGGTGGGTAAGTGGACACCATACAGGGGGTAGGAGGGTACAGTAAAGTGGCAGTATTGAATAATATAGATATGGTTTCCTCAAGCAGAGCTGTGCAGGGAAGCTGCCCTCATAGATCCCAACTATTCTGGCAGGCTGTCCTGGGCTAAATCTATACTGGAATGACAACTCCCCCTCTACCTTCCCCTTTTGCTCTCTTCCGGAACTTTTCAGGGGTTATGGAAGGACCCTGAGGCAGAGCATCTTATTATTGCTGCTGCTTTTGTGGGCGGGATACTGTGCCAATCACATGATATGAATAGGAAAGGAAGGTCAGCAGGGATTGTCACAGTACACATCCTGCCCACACAAAAAGCAGCAGTAGTAAGATGCTCAACCTAGGGCTTCTTTCTTGGGCTCTGAAAAAATGGGAGTGGGGGTGGGGCT
>BLSH010396882.1:1495910-1518091 GCA_018402905.1 Glandirana rugosa
TCGTCTCTCCAGGTCCTCATCATCATGTCTTATCACAAGTAACCAAAATCTTCAATAATCCAGTAATCACTCAAATTCCTCTCGTCAAAGACATCTCACGACTCCCGCTTTAGGTCTGACTTCCCTCTCCTCTGGCATTTTCCCAAACTCTCTAAAACATGCCCTAGTCACACCTATCCTTAAAAAGCCCTCACTGGACCCCACCAATATTAACAACCTACGCCCCATCTCCTTAATCCCCTTCGCCTCCAAACTCCTCAAAAGACTGGTCTACAACCGACTGATTGACCATCTGACCATGAACAAACTTCTTGATCCCCTTCAGTCTGGATTTCGCCCTCAGCACTCTACAGAAACTGCTCTCCTTAAACTCACTAATGACCTAATAACTTCTAAAACCAATGAACACTATTCTGTACTACTACTCCTGGACCTCTCTGCTGACTTTGACACAGTGGACCACCCCCTCCTCCTCAAAAAACTCCATGCCTTTGGTCTCCTTGACTGTACTCTAAGCTGGTTCTCACCCTACCTATCCCACCACTCCTTCAGTGTCACCTACAACTCTACTTCCCCCTCTCCTCTTCCTTTCTCTGTCGGTGTCCCCCAAGGTTCTGTTCTCGGACCTCTCCTTTTCTCAATCTACACCTCCTCCCTGGGTCAGTTGATTGCCTCCCATGGCTTTCAGTATCATCTCTATGCTGATGACACACAAATCTATCTCTCAACCCCCCAGATCTCTCCATCTGTCTCCACACGCATCACAAACTTACTGATAGACATATGAGCCTGGATGTCACATCACTTCCTCAAACTCAACCTATCCAAAACCGAGCTTATGATATTTCCTCCCCCACGTGCCACTTCCCCAGATTTCTCTGTCAAAATCAACGGCTCAACTATCAACCCGTCCCCCCACGCCAAGGTCCTAGGTGTAATCCTAGACTCCCAATTAACCTTTCAGCCCCACATCCAATCACTATCCAAAATTTGCTGCCTCAACCACCGCAACATCTCCAAGATACGCCCCTTCCTAACCGATGATGCCACAAAGCTACTAATCCACTCCCTGGTCATTTCTCGCCTCGACTATTGCAACTCCCTCCTCACTGGCTTACCTCTAAATAGTCTATCCCTGCTTCAGTCCATTATGAATGTTGCCGCTGCCGCCAGGCTCATCCACCTTAAAAACCGCTCGGCATCTGCTACACCCCTATGTCAATCTCTACATTGGCTGCCACTCAACCAACGTATTAAATTCAAGATCCTAACAATAACTTATAAAGCGATTCACAACCTGGCCCCCAGCTACATCACTAACCCAGTCTCAAAATGCCAACCAAATCGATCTCTTTGCTCCTCCCAAGACCTCCTGCTCTCTAGCTCCCTTGTCACCTCACCCGATGCTTGCCTCCAGGACTTCTCCAGAGCCTCTCCCATCCTCTGGAATGCTCTACCCCAATCTGTCCAACTTTCTCCTAGTTTGTTCACCTTCAGACTATCCCTGAAAACCTATCTCTTCAGAGAAGCCTATCTAGCTCCCACCTAACAACTGTACATTTATCTTCTCTATTAGCACATCCCCCACAGTTATTACCTCTTGTATCTCTTGACCTTCCCTTTTAGATCGTAAGCTCTAACAAGCAGGGCCCTCTGATTCCTACTGTATTTAAGTGTATTGTATTTGTACTGTCTACCCTCAAGTTGTAAAGC
This sequence comes from Glandirana rugosa, assembly GCA_018402905.1. Taxonomy (NCBI): domain Eukaryota; kingdom Metazoa; phylum Chordata; class Amphibia; order Anura; family Ranidae; genus Glandirana; species Glandirana rugosa. The sequence continues at coordinate 1,497,624 of BLSH010396882.1, forward strand.
GCTGCGTAAATTGTTGGCGCTATATAAATCCTGTATAATAATAATAATAAAAAAAAAACAAGTATACCAATGGCTGTGTGAGGCCGGTCTAAATGTCTATTCTGCACAAGGTACAAACAAGTCTTGTGGGATCCATGCCTGGTTCATTTTAATAAATGTAAGCTTGTCCACGTTGGCTGTGGACAGGCGGCTGCGCTTGTCTGTGATAATGCCCCCTGCCGTTCTAAAAACACGTTCAGACAATACACTGGCTGCAGGGCAGGCCAGCAACTCCAAGGCATAAACGGTAAGCTCAGGCCATGTGCCCAATTTGGAGACCCAGAAGTTGAATGGGGCAGACCCATCAGTCAGTACGTGTAGGCGTGTGCACACATACTGTTCCACCATGTTGCTGAAATGCTGCCTCCTGCTAAGACATTGCCTGGTGGTGCTGTTTGTTGTGGCGGGCTGCTGACAAAGCTTTTCCACATTTTGGCCATGCTAACCCTGCCTTCTGAGGTGCTGATGGTGCCACAGCTGCGTAGCGACCTCTTCCTCCTCCTCTGCCTCCGCCTTGTGCTTCCACTGAGCCCCCGGTGTCATTTGGGAATGCCCTCAGCAGCGCATCTACCAGCGTGCGCTTGTAGTCACGCATCTTCTGATCACGCTCCAGTGAATTAAGGGGGAATTAAGGACGGCACGTTGTCCTTGTAACCGTGTGTTGCCATGGCCAAGTTTTAGTGCCTTTATGTGTAATATGGAGTTAGATTTGAAGGGAAGTCAGGCTTCCCCCTTCCCCCCATTGATATGTAAATAGAGCAGTTGGACTGCTAGGTAGGAAGTTCTCTGCAGGAATGTATATACAGGAAGTTGGTGGGAGGGGCTGGAGGTTTTTTGGAAAGCCACATGGGAGCAGACAATAGAGTTGTGTTTGAGAAGACGGAGACGCAAGACATGGCTGCCATGTGCTGGAGGACTTTGGAGAAGTTTTGATTTGGACTGAGCAAAGAAGGATGTTACATCTTGACCCCTAAGTTGAGTAACTCGTTTAGTTTACTTATTATGCATGTTGTAGGCATATTTTTGTAAGCTATGTGTTATTGTGTATCCTATAGTTTGTATGAGCAAATTTTCTGTTTAGTAAAAGCTTTGATACACCACAGAATTCTAAACTTCCTTGATTTTACCGCAAGAATCTTAATAGATGAACGCAAAGCAAAACATTTGGGCTCTCGTCCCGTGAGCAAACCATTTGGGGGCTCGTCCGGGATTTGTGCTAAAATTCAACTGAAGCAGACTTGTTTTCTGTGCTGTGTTTTGTAGCTTTTGCTGAAGAAAAATGGTGCGTACACTGTTTAGGAAGAGTAAGGCTGCAAAGGTTTCTGGTGTCCAGGAGGAGAAGGCATGCACCCTTCCTGCCTGGGCCAGAGACAGTTAGTGGATGTCTGTTGCAGAGGAGCTGGCTAGATACATTTCTCCTTTGAACAGAGCTTGGGGGGATGGTGTCTCTGATCTTTCCTCAGATTTTTGTCTAAAAAGTTTTGGGTTCAGTAAGGGAGAGATGTGGGCAGTTGCTGTGTTTGGTTTACACTTCCTGCATGCTCTACATCAGGGGTGTCCAAACTATGGCCCTCCAGTTGTTCTGGAACTACAATTCCCATCATGCCTGGTTATGTCTGTGAATGTTATAGTTTTACAATGCCTCATGGGACTTGTAATTCTGCAACAGCTGGAGGGCCGTAGTTTGGTCCCCCCTGCTCTACATATTGAATCTGAAAAGAGGAAAATGGTAGAATTAGAAAGAGATTTACTGAAGGAGCAGCTTGCAGTGGCATCCGAGTGTTTGGAAGACACTGCAAGCAAAGCAAAAGGTTTAGAAAGTAGGGTAATCACTGTTAAACCTGCAGTGGCTTTGAAGTGTGTTCAAACCCCTGTAGGCAAAGCTGAAGATATGAATGAGCAGTGTGCAGCCCTCATAAAAAAGCTTAATGATACCCTAACAAAGGACAAAGGCCCTAAGCCTGTAAGCAAAAGTAGGACATATGCCACTGGTACTTCCCATAAGCAGGAAGCTGAGTATTTGATCAGCTCAAAGGATGGCCGAGCTGAGTCACATAAAAGGAAGGCAAGGCCTATGGTCTCCAGGAGACACATATGGATTGATTTACTTAAGTTGGGTGTCCCTAGAGAGGAAATAGATGGGATTCCTACACCAGCATTGTTTAAAAAGTGGAAGCAAGTGGTTGGGAATAGTAGATTCAGTCACATTAAGTGTTTCTCTTGCCATAAAATGGGCCATGTTGCTAAAATGTGCCATGCTGTCAATACTGTACAACAGCAGGCCAGTGTTTGTCCCTGGACGGCACGGAGAGTCATGCAAGTTTATTCACTGCGTTGGAAGTCAATGCCTTTCCGTGAAAGTGTTTTAAGGCAACAATGGGCACCCTACAATACTTTTGCAGTTAGAAATGGGCAGATAAAGAAATGTGAGCAGTGAGCTATGTTTTTTGGCACATTTGGAAGGAACAAATAATCTGCTTTGTCTCTCTTACTTTTTTCAGTTACTGAGCATCAAGAGGTGGAGCAGGCAGAGCAGATGACCAGGCCAGATGGGAGGAGGCAGAAAAGAAGAGAGGCTGAGGAAGATGCGGTTGATTTCTGAATTGGAGTGGACTTTTCTTCTGAGCATTTCCTTATGGCCAAGAGGACAAGAGACATTCATCTGGGAACTTTCCTTCTACAAACTGCCAAGACATTGTTAACCCTGCTCAAAGGAATATTGGAGCCTTCCAGGGACAAAAAAAAGTCTGATCGCCCAGAAGATACGGGGGTCGAAAGGGAATTTTTTCCTCCTATTACGGGGGGTTTATTTTGCCCTTTCCTGGAAAGAAAGGCTTTAAGAGATGTTGAATTTTCCTATATTATGCTATAAAGTCAAGAGGTGGTATGTGTTGCCATGGCCAAGTTTTAGTGACTTTATTTGTCATAATATGGAGTTAGATTTGAAGGGAAGTCAGGCTTCCCCCTTCCCCCTCCATTGATATGTAAATAGAGCAGTTGGACTGCTAGGTAGGACATTCTCTGCAGGAAGTGTATATACAGGAAGTTGGTGGGAGGGACTGGAGGTTTTTTGAAAAGTCACATGGGAGCAGACAATAGAGTTGTGTTTGAGAAGACGGAGAAGCAAGACATGGCTGCCATGTGCTGGAGAACTTTGGAGAAGTTTTGATTTGGACAGAGCAAAGAAGGACGTTACATTTTGACCCCTAAGTTGAGTAGCTCGTTTAGTTTACTTTTTATGCATGTTGTAGGCATATTTTTGTAAGCTATGTGTTATTGTGTATCCTATAGTTTGTATGAGCAAATTTTCTGATTAGTAAAAGCATTGATACACCACAGAATTTCTAAATGTCCTTGATGTTACCGCAAGAATCTTAATAGATAAACGCAAAGCAAAACAAACGGGGATCCAGCAGGGTGGCCACCCAGTAATCAGCACAAGTAAAAATGTAGGCAACTCGGCTGTCTATGAGCAGGCACTGCAGCGTTTAGTCGCTCATGTGTGCAAGGCTGCCCAGAGGCAAAGACAAGCTGTCCTCTGTGGGAGGTGTATCATCCGTGTCCTCCGTATCCCCCCAGCCACACTCCAGTGATGCCCACGAGCTGTGTTGGGTGCTACCCTGCTGTGAACATGGTTCCTCCTCCTCCTCATCCTCGTCCTCCTCATCCTCCAGAACTGTGCCCTGGCTTGAAAATTTTTTACCTGGCCTGTGCTGGTGCAGGAACCCATCCTCCGAGCCACTTGTGAATGACTGGCCTGATAACCGTGGAAATGACCCCTCTTCCTCCTGTGCCACATCCTCTTCCATCAACGCCCGAAGTGTTTTTTCAAGGAGACATAGAAGTGGGATAGTAACGCTGAGAACAGCGTCATCGGCACTGGCCATGTTGGTGGAGTACTCGAAACACCGCAATATGGTACACAGGTCTCGCATGGAGGCCCACTCATTGGTGGTGAAGGGGTGCTGTTCCGCAGAGCGACTGACCCGTGCATGCTGCAGCTGAAACTCCACTATTGCCTGCTGCTGCTCGCACAGTCTCTCCAGCATGTGCAAGGTGGAGTTCCACCTTGTGGGCACGTCGCATAGGGGGCGGTGAGTGGGAAGGCTGAAGTTCCGCTGCAGCACAGACAGGCGAGCAGCAGCAGGGTGAGAACGCCGAAAGCGCGCACAGACGGCCTGCACTTTCTGCAGCAGCTCTGACATATCCGGGTATTTTTTTAGAAATTTCTGCAACACCAAATTCAGCACATGCGCCAGGCAAGGGATGTGCGTCAAACCGGCTAGGCCCAGAGCTGCTACGAGATTTCGCCCATTATCGCACACCACCAGGCAAGGCTTGAGGCTCAGTGGCAACAACCACTCATCGGTCTGTTGTTCAATGCCCGTCCAAAGCTGCTGCGCAGTGTGGGGTTTATCCCCCAAACATATCAGTTTTAAAACAGCCTGCTGTCGTTTCCCCCTGGATGTGCTGAAGTTGGTGGTGAAGGTGTTACACTGAGCGGATGAGGAGATGATAGAAAAGGAGGAAGCGGAGTAGGAGGAGGAGGCAACAGGAGGCAAAGAGAAATGCCCTGCAATCCTCGGTGGTGGAAGGACATGCGTCGAATGGCTAACCGCCTCAGGCCCACCCGCCACTACGTTTGCCCAGTGTGCAGTAAGCGAGATATAGCGTCCCTGCCCATGCTTACTGGTCCAGGTATCAGTGGTTATGTGGACTTTGCCACAGATGGCGTTGCGCAGTGCACACTTGATCTCGTCCCCGACTTGTTTGTGTAGGGAAGGGATGGCTTGCCTTAAAAAGTAGTGGCAGCTGGGAAAAACGTAATGTGGGACAGACACCGCCATCAGGTTTTTAAAACTGTCCGTGTCCACCAGATGGAATGACAGCATTTCAAAGGCCAGGAATTTTGAAATGCTGGCATTCAGGGCCAGGGATCGCGGGTGGGTAGGGGGGTACTTCCTCTTTCTCTCCAGTGTTTGGGAAATGGACAACTGTAAGCTTCCATGGGACCATGGTGTGGAAATGCTTGGGGATCGTCTGTTTGCTGGGTGACAGGTGACACTGGCACTGCAGAGGTGGAGGAAGAGGCCGAGGCAGCAGCAGAAGAGGAAGCAGGAGGAGATTGAGACCTTTCTTGGATTTTGAGGTACTTATTTCACTGCAGCTCGTGCTTTGAATTTAAACGCCTGGTCATGCAGGTTGTGCTCAGGTTTAGAACATTTATGCCCTCGTTTCAGGCTCTGATTGCACAGCGTGCAAACCACTCGTGTCTTGTCATCAGCACATTGTCTGAAGAACTGCCACGCCGGGGAACGCCTTTGAGCTGCCTTTAGTGTGCTAGGTCCCTGGGTGCAGTGGGTAGTAGCAGGCGTACTGTCTAGGGGACGCTCGCTTCGCTTTTGCAAACTCCTTCCTCTTTTGCTGTGCTGGTGCCTCTGTGCGACCACCACCTCTTCCTCCAAACTGCACACGTCACTCGCATGACCTTCACTCCATGTGGGGTCTAGGACCTCATCATCCTCCTCCACATCATCTTCCACACACCCTTCACCACTGCCCTCCTTGTCAGTCTGCACACTGTGGAAAGCCGCAGCCATTGGCACCTATGTTTCATCATCATCAGAGACGTGCCAACTCTGAGCTTTCATCAAGGGACCGGGTGGAAGACAATGTGAAGGAACTGGTGGCATTATCAGCCACCCAATCTACTATCGCCTGTACTTGTTCTGGCCTCACCATTCGTTGAGCGGCATTCGGGCCTACCATATAACGTTGAAGGTTCTGTCAGCTACTCGCACCTGAGGAAGGTGTTTCACTTCTGCATGTAGGTGGCACAAATCAACCACATCCTCTCCTTGCAATAGGAACTTCACCAACACCAGCAGCACCACGTGCACGACCATGTCCCTTATTTGATGCTCTCCTCATTCTTGACGCAAATGTACTATGTAGCACTATTTATTAATAATAAAAAATAAATAAATAAATTATTATTCTTTTTTTTTTAAACCAGCAATGTAGATGCACTTTATTTCTGTGCAAGAAATGCACCGCTGGCCGCAAATGTATTTAAAATATTTTGTTTTAAACCAGCAATGTAAATGCACTTTTTATTTTTGCGCAAGAAATGCACAGCAAGGTGCAAATGTACTATGTGGCACTATTTATTAATACTAAAAAAAAAGTAAATAAATTATTATTCTTTTTTTTTTTGAAAACAGCAACATAGACGCAATTTTTATTTTTGTGCAAGAAATTCACCGCTCACACCAGCAGCAGGAACATCACCCTACACCAGTATGAAATGATTTTAGAACAATAATCTATCCCACGCAGCAACAGCAGGAAACTCTCCCTATAGCAATATGAGATGATTTTAGAACGCTAATCTATCCCTCACACCAGAACCGGGAAGGAACCTCTCCCTATAGCAGTATGAGATGATTTTAGAACACTAATCTGTCCCTCACACCAGCAGCAGGAACCTCTCCCTATAGCAGTATGAGATGATTTAAGAACAATAATCTGTCTCTCACAGCAGAAGCAGGAACCTCTCCCTATAGCAGTATGAGATGATTTTAGAACATTAATCTGTCCCTCACATCAGCAGCAGGAACCTCTCCCTATAGCAGTATGAGATGATTTTAGAACACTAATTTGTCCCTCACACCAGCAGCAGGGACCTCTCCCTATAGCAGTATGAGATGATTTTAGAACAATAATCTGTCCCTCACAGCAGCAGCAGGAACCTCTCCCTATAGCAATAAGAGATGATTTTACAACACTAATCTGTCCCTCACAGCAGCAGCAGGAACCTCTCTCTATAGCAGTATGAGATGATTTTAGTACAATAATCTATTGCTCACAGCAGCAGGAACCTCTCCCTATAGCAGTATGAGATGATTTTAGAACACTAATCTGTCCTTCACACCAGCAGCAGGAACCTCTCTCTATACCAGTATGAGATGATTTTAGAACAATAATCTGTCCCTCACAGCACCAGGAAACTGTACCTACTCCAGTTTCAGATGATTTTAGAATGCTAATCTTTCGCCTCACAGCACCACCAGGAATCTGTCTGTAATGCAGGATGAGATGATATTAGAGCGCTAATCTTTCCCTCACAGCACTAAGAAACTGTATCTACTCCAGTATCAGATGGTTTTAGAACGCTAATCTTTCACCTCACAGCACCACCAAGAACCTGTCTGTAATGCAGGATGAGATAATATTAGAACAGTAATCTATCCCTCACAGCACTAGGAAACTGTACCTACTCCAGTATCAGATGGTTTTAGAGCGCTAATCTTTCACCTCACAGCTCCGCCAGGAACCTGTCTGTAATGCAGGATGAGATATTATTAGAACGGTAATCTATCCCTCACAATGGCGATAGCATCTTCTCCCTACACTAGCCTGAGAGCATGTGACACGCGGCACTACGTGACTCCAGCTCATATAGAGGATGGGTCACATGATGCACTAGCCAATCACAGCCATGCCATTAGTAGGCATGGCTGTGATGGCTTCTAAGGGCAAACGAGTGAAACGCTTGTTGATTGGCTGTCCTGCAGCTATAGAAAAGGCACGAAAAATACCGGAATACCGAACCCAGACTTTTTCTCAAATGTCAGGGTTCGGATTCGGGGCACGGACACCCCAAAGTCTGGGGTTCACTCAACTCTATTTATAATCCAACATATTTCTAATACAAAAAAATCTACTAAGGACTGGGAGATGAATGCAATGAGGAAAGTATCTAAAATAGAGAAAGAGTAGGTAGAAGACCCATCATCAGATAATTTAGCAAAATGGACCGAAGCGCAACAGAAATACCAAACTCTAACCTTGAAAAAGGCTGAGAATAGAAGGTTTTTTGAAGCAGGCTTACTATACTGGGCACGTGTTGGCCATTCTGGCATCTCAGATTACTACCACGGTGATTGCAATGTCCATTAAGACTCAGTTGGGAGGGGTCCAGTGGAGATATAGATATATTTAAGGAGTATTACTCTGAGCTATATAGGTTCAAGGTAGGAAAAGTAGATAAGGAAACGGGAGAGTACAGAACTTGACCATTCCACACCTTTCAGAGGAGGATAGGGCAATGTTGGAACTACCAATCACTATGGAAGAACTACGGTTAGCGGTGCGAGACTCAGCCAATCATAAAGCACCAGGTCCAGATGGGTTACCAAACAAAATCTATAAGGAATATGGGGAGATAATGCTGCCACAGTTACTACTAGGGATGGGCCAAACGGACCCCTGTTTGGTTCGCACCAGAACTTTTGAACACTGCGAAAGTTAGTACCCGAATAACGAACCCCATTAAAGTCAATGGGACCTCAATGTCAAAAATCAAAAGTGCCCATTTTGAAGGCTTATATGCAAGTAATTGGCCATACAATGGTTATAGGTGTCCGGGTCCTACCCTGGGGGACATGTATCAATGAAAAAAACATCATTTTTAAATGAGCAGTCATTTTTTGATCTTTAAAGTGAAAGCATAAAAATGAAAAATTTCTTCCAATATAGTGCCTGGGGGTCCCCTTAGTCTAACTGTAAAGTGGCAGATCTGTACCATGTCTAGAATCTGCTGCAGGAATAATTGCATTTATAAAACCAAAAAAATAACATTTTCCCTGCATGCTGTCTTTATTTTGCTCAGCAACAGCTGGAGACCCAGTGTGTATGATGAGGCCATAATGCAGTGCAATGGGAACAAGATTAGAGATTTTTTGGATAAATTCTGGTGTCACTTTGACTTTGGATAGAAGTAACGGTTGCAGAAAAATTGGTCTTTGGGTGTCAGTGGCACCTTCCCACCGTAACCCTATAGAGGTGCTCTTGATGAAGGCAAAAAAAAATGCAATGATATGAACCTGTCAAACAGGTGCTGAAAAATTGGTCTTTAGGTGTTAATTGTGCCCATGAAACCTACAGTCAGGTCCATAAAGATTGGGACATCGACACAATTCTAATCTTTTTGGCTCTATACACCACCACAATGGATTTTAAATGAAACAAACAAGATGGACTTTAACTGCAGACTTTCAGCTTTAATTTGAGGGTATTTACATCCAAATCAGGTGAACAGTGTAGGAATTACAACAGTTTGTATATGTGCCGCCCACTTTTTAAGGGACCAAAAGTAATGGGACAATTGGCTGCTCAGCTGTTCCATGGCCAAGTGTGTGTTATTCCCTCATTATCCCATTTACAAGGAGCAGATAAAAAGTCCAGTGTTCATTTCAAGTGTGCTATTTGCATTTGGAATCTGTTGCTGTAAATTCTCAATACGAGATCCAAATTGCTGTCACTATCAGTGAAGCAAGCCATCATTAGGCTGAAAAAACAAAACAAACCCATCAGAGAGATAGCAAAAACATTAGGTGTGGCCAAATCAACTGTTTGGAACATCCTTAAAAAGAAAGAACGCACCGGTGAGCTCAGCAACACCAAAAGAACCGGAAGACCATGGAACCCAACTGTGGTGGATGACCGAAGAATTCTTTCCCTTGTGATTAAAACAACCTTCACAGCAGTTGGCCAGATCAAGAACACTCTCCAGGGGGTAGGTGGCTGTGTGTCAATGTCAACAATCAAGAGAAGACTTCACCAGAGTGAACACAGAGGGTTCACCACAAGATGTAAACCATTGGTGAGCCTCAAAAACAGGAAGGCCAGATTAGAGTTTGCCAAACAACATCTAAAAAAGCCTTCACAGTTCTGGAAGAACATCCTATGGACAGATGAGACCAAGATCAACTTGTACCAGAGTGATGGGAATAGAAGAGTATGGAGAAGGAAAGGAAGTGCTCATCATCCAAAGCATACCACCTCATCAGTGAAGCATGGTGGTGGTAGTGTCATGACGTGGGCATGTATGGCTGCCAATGGAACTGGTTCTCCTGTATTTATTGATGATGTGACTGCTGACAAAAGCAGCAGGATGAATTCTGAAGTGTTTCGGGCAATATTATATGCTCATATTCAGCCAAATGCTTCTGAACTCATTGGACGGCGCTTCACAGTGCAGATGGACAATGACCCGAAGCATACTGTGAAAGCAACCAAAGAGTTTTTTAAGGGAAAGAAGTGGAATGTTATGCAATGGCCAAGTCAATCACCTGACCTGAATCCGATTGGGCATGCATTTCACTTGCTGACAAAACTGAAGGGAAAATGCCCCAAGAACAAGCAGGAACTGAAGACAGTTGAAGTAGAGGCCTAGCAGAGCATCACCAGGGATGAAACCCAGCGTCTGGTGATGTCTATGCATTCCAGACTTCAGGCTGTAATTGACTGCAAAGGATTTGCAACCAAGTATTAAAAAGTGAAAGTTTGATTTATGATTGTTAATCTGTCCCATTACTTTTGGTCCCTTAAAAAGTGGGAGGCACATATACAAACTGTTGTAATTCCTACACCGTTCACCTGATTTGGATGTAAATACCCTCAAATTAAAGCTGACAGTCTGCAGTTAAAGCACATCTTGTTCCTTTCATTTCAAATCCATTGTGGTGGTGTATAGAGCCAAAAAAATTAGAATTGTGTCAATGTCCCAATATTTATGGACCTGACTGTATATCAAAAACATTCTTCAAGATGAAATGATTGAACACACTCAAAGCTAGGCAGCCTTGAAGTCCTGCAGAGATTCCACGCCCCCAAAAAAATTAATCAGTGACATCAGCATCGGAGCTTCATAGCTGGTAATAAAGGACTGATTCATTTTTATAAAAGTCAAATGGTCCACGGAGTCTGTGGACAGACGCGTTCTATGATCAGTCATGAAACCTTCTGCATCACTGAATGCCCGTTCTGAAAGCACACTGGATGCAGAGCAGCCCAACAACTCAATAGTGTACTGGGCAAGTTCTAGCCAGTGGTCTATTCTCATGACCCAGTAAGGCAGTCGATCATCAACTGGAAAGCTGTCCATCTCTGTTTTGGCCCAGAAGTAATCGTCCACCATGTGATGCAGACGCTGCCAATGGGATGTGGAAACAGACAGCCCTGGGCGGCGAGGAAATCACGAAATGCATCACTTCTCCAAGGCTCCAACGCTTTCTATGACACTGTAACCTACAGGAGTCAGGAAAAACGTTCAATAAAATGCTCTTTAACGTGTCCTCAAGAGATTTTATCTTCTGCACTCTCCGTGGGGATGGGATGAGTTCTGAGACCTTCCCATTATATCGGTGGTCAAGGAGGGGTGGCAACCAGTAATGATCATTCTCCTTTATTCCACGTATTCTTGGGTCCTTTCACAGGCTTTTAAGCACGAGGTTGCCCATGCGCCTCAAATTTGCCGTGGCTTGAGAAGCAGACTCCTTGGACAGCATCTGGAACTTCCTCCTCTCAGCCACATACTACTCCCAAGGGCCCTGGGGTTGGAAAGCCATCACTTAAAGATTGACGCATGCCTTCCTCTTCTCCAAAGCCTGCGAAAGTGCCAGAATCCTCCTCCTCATCCTCCTCCCCTCTCTCTTCCTGTGTGTTCTGTGACATAGGAATGATGGTGTCTGGATAAAGTGGGCCTTGAGAGGAAAGGAAGTCCTCCTCTTCCTCCTGCTGCTCTGCCTCCAGTACCCTGTCCATAATGCCACACAGAGTCTGCTCCAGCAGGAACACAACAGGGATTGTGTCACCGATGCATGCACTGTCACGGCTCACCATCCTTGTGGCCTCCTCAAATGGTGACAGTACAGTGCATGCATCCTTAATGATCAGCCATTGGCGTGGGGAAAAAAGCCGGACCCTGTCGTCGTGCTGTACTCGCACAGGTACTCGTTGACAGCCCTCTGCTGCATGTATAGATGCTGCAGCATCGCCAAAGTCGAGTTCCACCTGGTGGGCATGTCACAAATCAGGTTTACGGGCAGGTGGACTTCCCGCTGAATTTCAGCCAACCGAGCACTGGCTGTGTATGACCACCTGAAATGGCTACAGACTCTTCTGGCCAACTTTAGCACATCTTCCAGCCCTGGGTACTTATTTATGAAATGCTGCACCACTAAATTGAGGACATGTGCCAGGCGTGGCACATGTGTCAACTTTCCCTGTCTAACGGCGGACAGGAGGTTTGAGCCATTATCGCACACCACCATTGCTGACTCCAGCTGGCGTGGTGTGAACCACCACCTGTCCCTGCAGAGCTGCACGAATCTCTGCTCTCTGCTGTGGTGTGGTTCCTGTCCCCTAGACACACCAGCTGAAGCACTGCATGGCACCTTTTAGCCTGACTCATGGAACAGCCCTTTGAATGCTTAGGGGGTACCTGATGTTCATAGTACAATTCTGCAGAGGAGAGCATGGAGGTGGCGGAGGAGGGGGTAGAGCTCACAGGTCTGGCATCATCACCATCAGCTGTATGGAGACGTGGGGGCACAACAAGCTGCACCACCGAGCCCTGTCTTGAATCCTTCGGAGTTGCAAGCAGCGTTACCCAGTGTGCTGTGAACTAAATATATAGTCCCTGCCCATGCTTGCTGGACCACGTGTCAGCAGTAAGGTGGTTTTTTTACGGCTGGCTGCCTTGCCCAACGATGCCAGAACATTCCCTTCCACGCTATGATAGAGAGATGGAACGGCCTTACGTGAAAAGTAGTAGCGACTGGGAACCTGCCATTGTGGTACAGCAAATTGTGCGAATTCACGAAAGGGAGCAGAATCCACTAGGCTGAAAGGCAGAAGTTGGAGAGCCAACAGCTTTGACAAGCTTGCATTTAGACGCTGGGCATGTGGGTGGCAGGGACTGTAGATTAGGCAAAGAAATTTGCCGGCTACAGTCTACAGCTGGTGGTGTGCTGCTGGCAGATGTGCTGCTCGGACCTGGCATACCCTGTGCTATACCATCATCCCTGTTAGTGGAGGCAGCTGAGAGATCATGACTCGGTATAGCAGGGGCAGATTGAAGTGGGTAAGGAGGAGGAGGGACAGATTTGTGCCTCTTTTGTGTGGCTTTTAGGTGCTCTTGCCAACGGGCTGAGTGGTTGGATGTTAAATGCCTTGTTAAGCATGTGGTACCCAAATGACTGTTGTTTTTGCCACATTTAATGTATCTGAGGCACAGTTTGCAGATAGCAACAGTGCGATCTACTGCAGATGTGCTGAAAAACGCCCAGACAACTGAGCTTTGGGAAGTGGGCCGGGAGATAACAGCTGCAGAATGTGATGGAATAGGGTGGCTGCTCTCTACTCTTTCTTGATGTCTGCCTCCTTGGGGTTGTGCCGCCTCACCTTCAGTTTCCTCCTTTGCTCTATCTGGCACCCAAGTTGCATCAGTGACCTCATCATCATCATCTCCATCTCCTCCATCTTCATCATCATCATTACTAGAGTTGGCCGAACCCGAACTGTAAAGTTCGGGTCCGTACCGAACTTTGGGGTGTCCGTGACCCGGACCCGAACCCAGACATTTAAAAAAAGTTTGGTTTTGGGTTCGGGTATTTTATCCGCCTGTTGAATAGCTGCAGGGCAGCCAATCAACAAGCATTTCATTGGTTTGTCCTTAGAAGCCATCACAGCCATGCCTACTAATAGCATGGCTATGATTGGCCAGTGCATCATGTGACCCAGCCCCTGTATAAGCTGGAGTCACGTAGTGCTGCATGTCACATGCTCTCAGGCTAGTGTAGGTAGAGGATGCTGCCGGCACTGTGAGGGACAGATTGCAGATATAATAACATCTCATCCTGCATTACAGAATTATCTGATTCTGGACTAGGTAGAGATTACTACTATTACTGCTTTGAGGGACAGATTGCAGATCTCATCCTGCATTACAGAACGAGCTGATTCTGGACTAAGTAGAGATTACTACTACTACTGCTTTTAGGGACAGATTGCAGATCTCATCCTGCATTACAGAACGGTCTGATTCTGGACTAGGTAGAGTTTACTACTGCTGCTTTTAGGGACAGGTTGCAGATCTAATAACATCTCATCCTGCATTACAGAATGATCTGATACTGGACTAGGTAGAGTCTACTGCTTTGAGGGACAGAGTATTGTTCTAAAATCATCGCCTAATGCTATAGGGTCAGGTTCCTGCTGTTGCTGTAAGGAACAGATTATTGTTCTATAATCAACTCCTAGTTCTATAGCTAGAGGTTCCTGCTGGTGCTGTAAGGCACAGATTATTGTTCTAAAATCGTCTCCTAGTTCTATAGGGAGAGGTTCCTGCTGCTCCTGTAAGGGACAGATTATTGTTCTAAAATCATTGCCTACTGCTATAGGGTCAGATTCCTGCTGTTGCTGTAACCTCTAGGCTCCTACTCCACATCCAGCCATTTTTGTTTTTTTTATTTGATTTTAAGTTATTTTCCCTATCCCCATTTTTTTGTAGGGCACTTGTCCTACTCTTACCCCCATGTTACTTCCTTTGCAGCCCTCTAGCACTTTCCAGGACTTTTTTACAGCTATTTTTGTGCCGAAAAGTTTGGGTCCCCATTGACTTCAATGGGGTTCGGGGTCCGGGGTCAAGATCAGGTCAAGTTCGGTACCGAACCCGAACTTTTTCGCGAAGTTCGGCCGAACCCGAACATCCAGGTGTCCGCTCAACTCTAATCATTACCACTGGAGACAACTTGGCAATACGCTGCTGCTTTGGGAACATGAATGCCAATTTGTCTACCAGTGTTCTCCCCTCTCTCTAGGCTCATGTTCCTGTCATCCTCAACCTCAGAACCAACATCTTAATCCAGTAAAGGCTGGGCATCATCAAGGAGCAAGTGGCTGACACTGTGGTCAAATAACTCAGCTGACTCCTCCATGGCTGATGTTGAGGCTATGGCAGAAATAGATGTGGACAAGGAGGCAGGTTTATCCACTCTGGCAACTGCAGGGGACTGCACACTTGTCTCTGCTTGCATGACAGAGGATGAGGAGGATGAGGAAGGTTTAGTAAGCCAGTCCACCACCTCCTCTGCATGCTGTGGCTGGATAGCACAGGCAAACTCACAAAACAGAGGAAATGATGCCTTGCCTGAGGACTGACCACCACGTCCACCTTTACTTGTGGACACATTTGTTGCTGGCCCCCTTACAGTGCCAAGGGAATGTCTTCCTCTCCTTGTTGTCCTCCCAGGCATTTTTGGGGAGGGGGCGGTGCTTATTAGCAAATGTAAAGAAGAAGTGGAAATCTGTACTGCACTTTAATCAGTGTAAAGTGGTGTTTGGTGCACTTTAATTTGATTATTCACACTACACAGACACACTCCACGGATACACTATAATATACTGCAATATAATGCATCAAACATACAGTGGCGCACAAAACTATATGGTGTTAAAATGGCAGCAACGCACACAAAACTATATGGCATTAAACTTGCAGAAATGCACAAAACTGTATGGCGTTAAACTGGCAGTAACGCACACAGAACTATATGCCGTCAAACTGGCAGTAACTCACACAAAACATTATGGTGTTAAACTTGCAGTAACGCACACAGAACTATACAGCGTTAAACTGTCAGTAATACACACAAAACTATATGGTGTTAAACTTGCAGTAACGCACAAAACTATATGGCGTTAAACTGGCAGTAACGCACACAAAACCATATGGCGTTAAATTGGCAGTAATGCACACAGAAGTAAATGGCATTAAACTTGCAGTATCGCACACAACTATATGGCGTTAAACTGGCAGTAACTCACAAAACTATATGGCATTAAACTGGCAGTAACGCACACAGAAGTAAATGGCGTTAAACTGGCAGTAATGCACACAGAAGTAAATGGAGTTAAACTGGCAGCAATGCACACAGAAGTAAATGGCGTTAAACTGGCAGTAACGCACACAGAAGTAAATGGTGTTAAACTGGCAGTAATGCACACAGAAGTAAATGGCGTTAAACTTGCAGCGATGCAATCAAATATACGTTGTTCAACCGTCACTACACTGACGCTATCTGAACTCTCCCTACTCTAGCTTTACACTAATGTATAGATTAGCAACCCAGTCTCACTACAGTACACTGAAAATATCTGAGCTGTCCCTACTCTACATATACACTAGTGTATTGCATGAATAACACAGTCTCACTACACTACAGTGAAACTATCTGAGCTGTCCCTATTCTAGCTGCACACTATGCAAAGCTGAATGATGGTCCTCACTACACTCACACTATCCCTAGACTGACACTAAACTAATATTCTACACTGAAAATTGATGCATAATAGCACAGTATAGCACACTAACTAACTAACAGCACTGAACACAGCCCTTTTCTATGTCTCTCCGAAATCACAAAATGGCTGCCATTGAAAGAATACTTTTATACTGTGGGGCGGAATTGAGCCATGATTGGATAAAGTCATGATGACAGTGTCCAATCCTAACTCTAACAGTGCTCTGTGCCCTGATTGGCTGAAGCTTTCACTGCTTCATCCAATCAGGGCTTGCAATGCACTGTTCAGTGCTGCAATGCATTTTGGTCAGTTCGGGGGGCAAAACAAATGGTCGAATGACCCGTTTGTTCAGATGTTTGCCAAAGGGCTGAACAGCGAAAGTTCGACACAAACTTATGCTCGGGCTGAACCGTTCGCCCATCCCTAGTTACTACAGGTATTAAACGAGGCAATTGAAAAAGAAAAACTACCAGTACCTATGACAGAAGTTGCCTGGTGTTAAAGTATAATGGTCTTAAATATTCATCTGGAGGGATTGCCCCAGGCCTCAGCAGGCCGCCATACAGATCTGCTTCTGGGTCCTTTAGAGGGCCTCCAGAGAGAGTTGGGGAGCAATCCTCCTCAGGGTGGGGACCCGAGAGGGTAGGAAAGGCACCTGGATGGGTGGGAGGAAGAGATGGGCTCCAGGGGATGAGGGGTGGCTAACGGCCGCGGTAGGCCGCAGCCTCGATTTTAGGAGCCGCGGCCGCCGTCCGTCGGTCGGGCTGATACAGGCCTCTAATTAAAGCTGAGGATGAGGGGAGTGAGGATGGGGTGGTGGGGTTGCTCACCCTTGCTCTGTCTTCAAGGATGTCTGAGGATTGAAGCAGGCCTGTGCGGAGCTCTGCAGAAGACGTCCGCTCTCGATCCCGGCTAGCCATGCCCCACTCTCACATGAATTCTAGCCCGTCCCTTCCTCCATATCAAACCCCTAAAAAGACTCTCTAATTCCTTAAACCACGCTCCCGGAATCCATATTGGTGTATTTATGTAAAAAATTCAACCCGCCCAACAACCGCTTCATTTGTGACATGCCCACCAGGTGGAACCCAACATTGGCAATGCTGCAGCGGCTGCACGCACAGCAGAGGGCCATCAATGAGTACCTCTGTTACCATGGCACCAGGACAGGCTCAGGGGAGCTTGGCTTTTTTCGCCACGTCAGTGGCTAATGATCAAGGATGCATGCACTGTCCTGTCACCATTTGAGGAGGCCACAAGGATGGTGAGCAGCGACAATGCATGCATCAGTGACACTGTCCCACTAATATTCCTTCTGGAGCACATGCTTCCTGGAATCATGAACAGGGCACTTGAGGCAGAACAGATGGAGGAAGAGGAGGACTTCCTTTCCTCTCAAGGCCCCCTTTATGCAGAGAGCATTTCTGCCGAGCCGCTAAACACACAGGAGGAGGAGGGGGAGGAGGAGCAAGAGGATTGTGTCAGCATGGATGTGGAAGTATAATACACAGCAGTCTTCAAGGGATCATGGTTTTCAGGCCCCAGAAACCCAAGAAGTTGTACATGGCTGGGAGGAGGTAGTTCCTGATAATGTCATCCTCAGTGACCCAGAGGACACTCATGCTTCCTCAAACTTAAGCCGCATGGGCTCTCTGATTCTGAAAAGCCTGCAAAAAAGACCTTAGGATTCGTGGTATCAAGGAGAACAATCATTACTGGCTGGCAACCCTTCTTGATCCACGTTACAAGGGTAAAGTTGCAGAACTCATCCTGCCTGTGCAGAGGGTGAAGAGGATGAAACATCTTCAGGATACCTTGAAGAAAAGTTTGCGCAATGCCTTTCCAGACCCTGAGAGGTTACCATGTCCTGCTGCTGGCCCTGGACAATGTGTTTCTGAAGCTTTGGTCCTTCAGAGGCAGAGTGGTGGAGAAGGTGGCCGGCTGAGCGATGCCTTTAAAAAAAATGTCAATAATCAGCACCCAGCCCTGATAGGTTCATGCAACCATCGTCAGCATCTGCATTATATGGTGCAGGAATATATAGGGGCAAGAGCAGACTTGGAGACCTTACCAACTGAGCATCTACTTACTTACTGGGTCTTGAGGATGGACCACTGGCCGGAACTTGCTCAATATGTAATTGAGCTACTGGCCTGTAATGCATCCAGCATGCTTTCTGAACCTGCTGGATGTCAGCCAGCCGGGCACTGGCATTGTATGAACGCCGGAAATTACCACAGACTTTTCTACCAGGATATCTGGTAAGCCTGGGTACCTGGTCAAGAAACACTGCACCACCAAATTCAAGACGTGCCAAGCATGGAACATGTGTCAATTGTCCCAGTCAGAGGGCAGAGAGAAGGTTGGTGCCATTGTAGCATACAACCATTCCTGGCTCAAGCTGCCATGGCGTCAACCACCTCTGAGCCTGCCACCACAGAGCTGAAAGAATCTCTTCCCCAGTGTGGCTCCTGTCCCCAAGACAGACTAACTCAAGCAATGCATGAAATCTTTTAGCCTGACTGCTTGCATAGCCCCTTGAATGCTTAGGGAGCACTGCAGGTTCAGAGGAACCACAGAGGTAGATGAGGGGGTGGAGGAGGAGGTGGATGTGGAACAATCACCACCAGCTTTTTGGAAGTGTGGTGGCGGAACTATTTCCAAAACTGAACCCTGTCCTGCATCCAGGAAAGGTAACATCCCTGACCGTGCCTGCTGACCATGAGTCAGTGGTAATATGAACCCTGCTGCTGACTGTTCAATGAGGCCAAAACATTGCCTTCAACATGACGGTAGAGAGCTGGAATGGCCCTACGTGAAAATAAATATCTTTTGAGAACCTTCCACTGTGGGACAGCACATTCCACAAATTCACAAAAGTAGGGGCAGAGTCTACCAGCTGAAAAGGCAGCAGTTGGAGTGCTAGCAATTTGGCCAAGCTAGCATTAAGACGCTGAGCATGTGGATGGCTGGGACTGTATTTCTTTTTACGGTTCAGCAACTGGGGTAGGGATATTTGCCTGCTGAATTCACCTGGTGGTGTACTGCTAGCAGATTGGCTGCAATTACTAGTTGTGGCACGCATTGCTACACCTTCATTCCTCTCAGTGCAGGTTTTGGAGAGGACTGCAGGTATAGTAGGGGTTGAGATGCCAGATGAAGAGCAAGGAGGAGTCTGCCTTGTTTTCTGGTGTGGGTTCTTCAGGTACTCTTGCCAACAGACTGCATAGCTGGTTGTCATATGTCTTGTCAAGACAGTAGTGCCCAAGCGGCTGGAGTCCTGGCCGTGCTTGACCCGCTTCAGACATAGATTGCAAATGGCACTGCACATCTACTGCACATGTGCTGAAAAATGCCCACACCAAAAACTTTGGAAGTCGGCAGCAGCGCCCTGCACCCGTGGAGCTCTGTGGGCTGATGCAATTGGGTGGCTGCCCTTAAGCTGGCCACTGGAGGACATCCTGCCTTGTTGGAGTTGGGCCTCCTCCTCCTCCTCACTTTCCTCCTCTCTTCTCTCAGGCACCCAAATACAGTCCGTGTCCTCATCATCCCCTCCCTCCTTGTCACTGGAGCAAACTTGTCAGTATGCTGCAGCTGGAGGAACATGACTGCTAGTTTCTTGTCCATTTGCAGCACCCCCTGTCTCTAGGCTCACGTTACTCCCTTCCTCAACCTGGGAACCAACATCGGAGCCTTCAAACTGCTGCGCATCCTGGATGAGGAGGACACTATGGTCGAACAACTCAGGTGACTCCTCCGTGCATGATGGTGGGGCTACAAAAGGCTGCTTTGCCAGATGCGTTGGAAGGCAAACTTGTAAGAGCCTGGATGACAGAGGATGAGGAGGATGAGGACGGCTTTGTTATCCACTCCACCAACTCTTCTGCATGTTGTGGCTCAATAGCACGTCCAACAGCAGAAAAAAAGGACAAGCGTGACCCGCCTGCAGAGGATGCACCATGTCTGCCACCTTTCACTGAAGACACAGAAGCTGCTTGCCCTATTTTAGTGGCCTGTGTACACTCAATACGCTGCGTGTAGATCTGTATACACTAGACTGTATATATTTGAAAACAACACGTCAAGTAGTGTGCTATATACCGTACACCCCAAAATGCACTGATATATAGTGTACACTCTATACGCTGCGTGTATATCTGTATACACTAGACTGTAAATATTTGAAGACAACACGTCAAGTAGTGTGCTATATACCGTACACCCCCAAATGCACCGATATATAGTGCACACTCAATACACTGTATATCTGTATGTAT
>BLSH010396883.1:44084-56419 GCA_018402905.1 Glandirana rugosa
CCGTGACCGGTACAACCACCTCATGAGTTTTGTGGCGTTATGCGATGTGTCCAGAGCGTACCTCCGGGTGAGCAACCCCCACTTCACAACGACAAGGCGTCTCGCTGACTGGGCACGTACGACGTCGACTTTGAGGTGATAACGGACGACGACGAGCGCGGAACGTCGGCCTTCCTGCTCACCGCCTCATATGCAACGTGCCCACAAGGTGGAACGCCACCTTGCACATGCTGGAGAGACTGTGCGAGCAGCAGCAGGCAATAGTGGAGTTTCAGCTGCAGCATGCACGGGTCAGTCGCTCTGCGGAACAGCAACACTTCACCCCCAACGAGTGGGCCTCCATGCGAGACCTGTGTAGCGTATTGCGGTGTTTTGAGTACTCCACCAACATGGCCAGTGCCGATGACACTGTTCTCAGCGTTACTATATCACTTCTATGTCTCCTTGAAAAAACACTTCGGGTCATGATGGAAGAGGATGTGGCACAGGAGGATGAGAAGAGGAGGAGGAGGAAGAGGGGTAATTTCCACGTTTATCAGGCCAGTCATTCGCAAATGGCTCGGAGGGTGGATTCCTGCACCAGCATAGGCCAGGTTAAAAATATTCAAGCCAGGGCACAGTTCTGGAGGACGAGGAGGACTAGGAAGATGAGGAGGACGAGGAATCGCAGCAGGGTGGCACCCAACGCAGCTCGTGGGCATCACTGGAGCGAGGCTGGGGGGATACAGAGGACACAGATGATATACCTGCCACAGAGGACAGCTTGTCTTTGCCTCTGGGCAGCCTGGCACACATGGCCGACTACATGCTGCAGTGCCTGAGCAACGACAGCCGAGTTGCCCACATTGTAACTTCTTCTGATTACTGGATAACCACCCTGCTGGATCCCCGTTACAAGGACAGCGTGCCATCCTTAATTCCCTCACTGGAGCGTGAGTGAAAGATGTGCGACTACAAGCGCACACTGGTAGAGGCACTGTTGAGGGCATTCCCAAATGACACCGGGGGCTCAGTGGAAGCACAAGGCCAAGGCAGAGGAGGAGGAGGAAGAGGCCAACAACGCAGCTGTGCCACCGCTAGCACCTCAGAAGGCAGGGTTAGCATGGCTTTAATGTGGTAAAGCTTTGTCAGCAGCCCGCCACAACAAACAGCACCACCAGTGGATAGACAACGTCTTAGCAGGAGGCAGCATTTCAGCAACATGGTGCAAGAGTATGTGTGCACACGCCTACACGTACTGACTGATGGGTCTGCCCCATTCAACTTCTGGGTCTCCAAATTGGCCACATGGCCTGAGCTTGCCCTTTATGCCTTGGAGGTGCTGGCCTGCCCTGCAGCCAGTGTATT
This sequence comes from Glandirana rugosa, assembly GCA_018402905.1. Classification (NCBI taxonomy): domain Eukaryota; kingdom Metazoa; phylum Chordata; class Amphibia; order Anura; family Ranidae; genus Glandirana; species Glandirana rugosa. The sequence continues at coordinate 45,432 of BLSH010396883.1, forward strand.
GTCTGAACGTGTGTTTAGCACAGCAGGGGGCGTTATCACAGACAAGTGCAGCCGCCTGTCCACAGCCAATGTGGACAAGCTAACCTTTATTAAAATGAACCAGGCATGGATCCCACAAGACTTGTCTGTACCTTGTGCAGAATAAACATTTAGACCGGACTCACACAGCCATTCGTATACTTGTTTTTTGAATAGGCCTCAATATTTTGGGGGCTATCCCAATTATAAACAAACAACTGCCACTTCCACCTACACTGCCACGGTCACGGCCTAGTCAACCTCTAGGCTCCTACTCCACATCCACCCCCCCTTCCCATTTTTTTTTTATTTGATTTTAATTTATTTTCTCTATCCCCATTTTTTTTGTAGGGCACTTGCCCTACTCTTACCCCCATTTTACTTCATTTTGCAGCCCTCTAGCACTTGCCAGGACTTTGTTACAGCCATTTTTGTGCCTAAAAGTTCGGGTCCCCATTGACTTCAATGGGGTTCGGGGTCCGGGATAAAGTTCCGGCAACGTTCGGTGCCGAACCCGGACTTTTTCCCAAAGTTCGGTCGGACCCGCCGAACCCGAACGTCCAAGTGTTCGCTCAACTCTACTTGTCACATATCCCAGTATACATAACTTTGGGTCCATATCAAGATCAGTTTCAAAAACATTATTTATTTTATTAATAATTTCCTTCCAATATCTTTTAAGCTTTGGACACCTCCACACCATATGGATTATGCCCCCCTCCGGTTCTCCGCATCGTGGGCAACTAGCATCCTGTCTCCTCCCATACAAAAAAATTTTTGGGGGGTCCTATATGCCCTGTGCAGCAGCATTAAATATGAAACTACAGGTGGTACTCGAAAAATTTGAATATTGTGCAAAAGTTCATTTATTTCAGTAATGAAACTTAAAAGGTGAAATATATGAGATAGACTCATTACATGCAAAGCAAGATAGTTCAAGCCGTGATTTGTAATAATTGTGACGATTATGGCTTACAGCTCATGAAAACCCCAAATCCACAATCTCAGAAAATTAGAATATTGTGAAAAGGTGCAAAATTCTTTGCTCAAAGTGTCCCACTATAATCATCTAATTAAACCATAACACCTGCAAAGGGTTCCTGAGGGTCTCTCAGTCTGGTTCAGTAGGAATCAAAATCATTGGAAAGACCGCTGACCAGACAGTTGTGCAGAAAACCATAATTGACACCCTCCATAAGGAGGGAAAGCCTCAAAAGGTAATTGCAAAAGAAGTTGGATGTTCCCAAAGTGCTGTATCAAAGCACATTAATAGAAAGTAGTGTGGAAGGAAAAGGTGCACAAACAGCAGGGATGACCGCAGCCTGGAGAGGATTGTCAGGAAAAGGCCATTCCAAGGTGTTGGGGACTTTCACAAGGAGTGGACTGAGGCTGGAGTCAGTGCATCAAGAGCGACCACACACAGACAGATCCTGGACATGGGCTTCAAATGTCGTATTCCTCTTGTCAAGCTGCTCCTGAACAACAAACATGTCAGAAGCGTCTTACCTGGGCTAAAGAAAAACAGACCTGGTCTGTAACTCAGTGGTTCAAAGTCCTCTTTTCTGATGAGAGCAAATTTTGCATCTCATTTGGAAACCAAGGACCCAGAGTATGGAGGAAGAATGGAGAGGCAAACACTGCAAGATGCTTGAAGTCCAGTGTGAAGTTTCCACAGTCTGTGTTCATTTGGGGAGCCATGTCATCTGCTGGTGTTGGTCCACTGTGCTTCATTAAGTCCAGGGTCAACGCAGCCGTCTACCTGGAGATTTTGGAGCACTTCATGCTTCCTTCCGTGGATGAGCTCTATGGGGATGCTGACTTCATTTTCCAGCAGGACTTGGCACCTGCCCACACTGCCAAATGCACCAAAACCTGGTTCAATGACCGTGGGATTACTGTGCTTGATTGGCCGGCAAAATCGCCTGACCTGAACCCCATAGAGAATCTATGGGGCATTGCCAAAAGAAAGATGAGAGACATGAGACCCAACAATGCAGAAGAGCTGAAGGCCGCTATTGAATCATCCTGGTTTTCCATAACACCTCAGCAGTGCCACAGGCTGATAGCTTCCATGCCACACCGCATTGAGGCAGTAATTGCTGCAAAAGGGGCCCAAACCAAGTACTGAGTGCATATTTATGCTTATACTTTTCAGAGGTCTGATATTGTTCTATGTACAATCCTTGTTTTATTGATTGCATGTAATATTCTAATTTTGATTGTGGATTTGGGGTTTTCATGAGCTGTAAGCCATAATCGTCACAATTATGACAAATCACAGCTTGAACAATCTTGCTTTGCATGTAATGAGTCTATCTCATATATTACTTTCACCTTTTAAGTTGCATTACTGAAATAAATTAACTTTTGCACGATATTCTAATTTTTCCAGTATCACCTGTATTTGTGGTGGAGCTAACGTGCTTGTGGTCCTGCTTCCAGAATCTGTTCCTCAGAGATTGACCCTAGGTCTTCCTACCATCCCTTCTTACAGGGGAGCTTCTGTCATCCTCCTATTATTTGTTCACTTATAGATGAGCGAGATTGGCCCCTTAGAGCTATTTGCATGGGTCACCTTCCAAAGAAGGGGGCCTCGCTCCATGGAGGTGATCAATATCTGGAAGTACTCTTCCTTTAAACCAACTGAGTAAGGGTATCAGTGAAGCATGGAGGAAGAGAGGGATGGTGGTTTGGTAAGTATATATTTTTGCTGGTGGCTATTAGGAGACACTGCCACTTTGCCTTGAATGCTATTTTTCAAGAGTAGAGATTCATAGGGTAAATGGAATAGCCATTTAACTTATCAAACATTTATTTATGATTATCAAACATTTATTTTTTCTGATTAAGCATATAGACAACAGGAAGTGATAGGAAATCTACCCCTAGGAAGGGAAATTCCCTCCTGTAAGAGTTATTATGGGAAAAAGGTGTCTCCACTGAAGCTTTATCACCAATCCTTGTTTCCACAACAACCCAAAATTTTCAAAATCCAATTATCATTGGGACAGGAGGTGAGGTGAAATCTTATGAACAGAAACAGACAGCAAAACAAAACCTTACAGGGGTGTCACCCCTTCCCTATGCTATCCAAAAAGCTTAAAAATATTTTTTTGACTGAAGCTACACTTAAAAAAAACAAATTCAACTTTGAAAAAATTCAAGAACAAACCTACAGACCCTATCTTGTATGTAACCTGGGGACTGCCTGTATTTTGTTAGAAGCCACATTGCGTAACAACTGTCTTGGTTGTGTCCAAATGTTATTTATACCTCCTGGGAAGATTGTTATCTCTGCCTTTGAAGACCTGTTCCTCCAAGGAGCTAAACTACTGGACATAACAAGCCTATGTGAACAATTATTTGCATATCAATGCATGTCATCAGAGACACAGCTTAAATTTCAGAGAAAGCCCCACCTATCTTAGGCCATATAAATTGTATTACAAGACCTTAGCCAGTTAGAGCAATTCTTTTGAAACCAACATTATGTACTGTATTGCTCTTCCTGCATATAGGTAACTACATGCTTGTATAATAAATACATCTATTTCTCAATCTGGCTTCAGCAGTCAAAATGTTACTGAAACCCATGAGTTTTGGGGTTTCCCCCACAAGACCCACCTGTTCCAGTGGTGTATGAGGTTTGGAGTACATAGGCTATGAATACCCCGCAGCAGGGGTTTCCAGATTTTGTAAGCAAAGTGTAAATTTACTGTGCTTCAGGCCTTAGGGGGGCTCTACTGTGCCTAATAGGTGTAGAATATGCCCCAGCATCAGTGTCCCATCATTGGATTTAATAGAAGAAATAGTGCCCCATTGATGGTGTCAGTAGGGGGAATGGTGTCCCATCATTGGTGTGAGTTGGTGAAATAGTGCCCCAAGGGCCTGATAAAGGCAAGCAAAGGTCCACACCCAGCCTCCCATTTTGGAGACCACTGCTATACAGGAACAAATGTCGTTTGCTGCACTCTATACCAAGATGCACTCTTTCTTTTAAATAACATCCTGATTATTTGACCATTGTAGATATTTCATACCTTTTCCATCTTGATTAGGAAGCAGTCTACAAAATGTTTTGGCTTGCTGGGATCCAAGGTTTGTTGGCAGGATTTCACTATTTCGGCAACAAATTCAACCATTTCTTCTGAAAATGAGACTACCTTGTGGTGAGGTCCCGGAATGTAGCTCATTAGTGTTGGGAAAATGCTCTGGACCTGTATGAGAATAAAATGTGTAGCCATAAGCTCCCTTGTGAGTGTCTGGTAGTAGTGGTTCACCTTATAGCTGCCCTCAATCACACCATATATCACACATCCAGAGACACTGACCAGGCTGGTCCTTGTTTTTGTTATTTTATTCAGGGATAAGGGGTAACTGTGGAATGCCCAATGAATTATGGTACATGGATTCCATATACAAGCCTGTATATGCACACTTCACTGCAGACTCTTGCTTCTCTCAACTCCCAATCACTTCACTTGCTGACCGTTTCTCTTACAGTTCTCTCACTACACATAACTCACAGCTTTACACTTCTTTGCTTCTCTCCAGATCAGAACTTAGTTTCCTGCCTGAACGGACATTTATCAGGCTTCTCTATACCTTTCTCTTTACCGTGGTTAGCACATGGCGAAGCCTACTCTGCATCAGCAGGACCTTAGGAACACCCATTACAGGCCAGGGATCATGGGCCCCTGAATGTGCAGCAAAAACTTGAGTGGGCCTTTGACGGACTATAACTCCCAATCTATCCTCCTCCAGGTTCCATTGACCTGCTCTCTGGCAGTGACTCTCCATTCCCTTAACTGGCTCCCAAGGCTCCCACAGACTGTCCACCATTCCTCTCCCAGCTTGCTCCAGCACTTTCTCCTCCAGTCCCAGGGACCGTCACTCACGGCATCGGTGGATACTTTAAAGTCTCTCTCCCTCTGTAGCACATCCACTGTTCTCCTTTTCCCCCTGTGCCACTCCAGGAATCACTCTCCTTCCTGGATACGTCCGAACCCCCAGGCCCCAAGGTCACCCTCCCCAGACTGGGGGCAATCTCCTGGGTAGGGGCCTGCACCACAGCACCTCTGCTACATCTCCAGACTTCCACCTGACACTACTTTCAGATTGGGCTGACTCTGAGTATTTAAGGAGGCCTGCTCCCTGCCAACCCTGCTTGGGGATTGGTCAGGGCTCATTAGAACACTCCAGATGGCTCCACCTATCTCCCAGCTTTCTGCCCAGAAACCAACCTCAGGTTTCTGGATACAGAGAGGGAGGTTCTGGTGATCTCATCTGAGGCCTGCGCATTACAGTCTCACTAAATTTACCTCTCCTAGCCAAAACCCTGCAAGAAAAACGCACCTATACTATGGGGGCGTTACATATGTATTAATGCACCACAACCCACTTCATGCAGCTAACTGGTAGTGCACAGTGCATTTGTGGGTAGGTCAATGATTGTTCAGGGCAGGGGGCTTAATCTCAGTTGCCATCAGAGGCACTGGGTGCATGAGGAATGTGTTTTCCTGATAGTGAAATGTTTTTCTTTTGATCATTGTAGTTTCTTTTAAAAATGAAATGCATACAGTTCATAGGTAAATTGTTTTCCACCACCCAGGTAAGTTGCAGGACTCCATTCACTTCTGAGCAATTTAAATTGTGACTAGCCACAAACTTATAATTTGTAGAGTCAAACAAAAACTTACTGCGCTAACCCTCCAGGTATTCCCCTAAAATGCTGGAATCAAATGCTTGAAGTCCATCACTCCTCCACACATAGGCTTAATTATAGATAATCATGGGAGTCAGGGAAATTGGAAGTCAGGGATCACATGGGAAGATTGTTGGCTGATTAAAGTTTTGCATGACGTTGTCGTGCAACTTTTCTTTTGGAATATATTGCACAAAGCTGTAATGTTCTGATATATGGGAGTAGGATTTTGAGGAAATGCTACCATGTACCTGCAACAGAATGATATCATTTAAACCTAGGCACTTGCTGGAGAATATTATCTGATTATTACTGATAAAGAGTTAAAGCGGAGTTCCACCCAAAAGTGGAACTTTCGCTTTAAGGGAAGGTGACCCCCTGACATGCCACAAATGGCATGTAATTTTTTTTGGGGGGGGGACCAGGGACCCTGTTTTCACAGGGTCCCAGGTCTACTTCCACTCCTAGAGCCGCGGCTCCGAAAGGAAGTTCACCCCCCCACCTGACAAACTTCTGGAACACGTCACAGGTCCAGGAAGATATGCCGGCCATTCACAAGGCGCAGTGGGACTCGCGCATGTGCAGTGCGCATCTGGCTTTGAAGCCAAAGCCGGGTGTCCACACTGATGATGCAGGCACCGCCGAGGGGAGGGAGAGAAGAGCGAGCCCTTGGGCGACCGCATCGCTGGAGCCAGGGACAGGTGAGTGTTGGAACTCCGCTTTAAGCCCTTTTTACTATATATTTTATTGTGACAGGTTATACATAAAATCAGAATCGGATACATAAAATTACTGAAAGGTCCACTTTAATGATTGTTTACCTGACCCCAGGGAGAGCTGGTAAGTCTGAATATTTCCTCCGTATAAAAAATAAGTTTTTTGAATCTCCCATCTGTGTAGTCATAACGATCTCCAAACAAAATGGAACAGAGGATATTGGAAAAAGCTTCCATAAACATTGCTGAAGGGTTCAAAGGGCGTCCTGAAAGAAACAAAGATTTCTTGTTACATTATCAGCTCAAAGAAGCATGGGTATTGGCCATTAAAATTCATGGTACCATTTGTTGCCCTGTAAGCACCATCTATAGAAAAATAAATCTTCACATTCCAGTGTCAGAAGTGTTGGTTTGTGTTCAAACATGAGGAATAGCACTACACAGGTTAATGCATGTAGTATGAGAACTGACATTTCCTTGAAGTAACTATATATTCCATAATCCCTGTATCTCTAAGTCTATCATTGGTGCAAGTGAGAACTAAACAATGCGGGCATAGTCCCACAGCAAGGGATAGTTTCTTTATTGAGTTGAGCTTTAAAGTGATTGTAAATTAAATCTGTTAAATCAAAAAAAAAACACAAACATGCCATACTTTATAAAGAAAAACAAAAGGAAATGGCACTCACTCATTTGCAGTTAAATCAATCTACGTGCCTGAATATATCACAATTCAACAAAAGTTCAAGTAGATGTAAGTAAGTAGGTATGGATGTCACGCCACTTCCTCAAACTCAATCTTTCTAAAACCGAGCTTGTAATATTTCCTCCTCCTCGGTCCCCTCCTCGTGACTTTACCATTAAGATCAATGGCACAACCATTGGTCCTTCCACACATACCAGGGTGCTGGGCGTAATCCTAGGCTCCAACCTTTCTTTCAGCCCCCATATCCAATCACTGGCTAAATCTTGCCGCCTCGACCTCCGCAACCAACATCTCAAAAATTCGCCCCTTCCTGACTAACGATGCCACAAAACAACTTATTCACTCCTTGGTTATTTCCCGCCTTGATTACTGCAACTCCCTCCTCACCGGCCTACCGTTACACAGGCTATCCCCCCTTCAGTCTATCATGAATGCTGCTGCCAGACTTGTACAACTTACTAACCGATCCACGACTGCTGCCCCGCTCTGCCAATCCCTTCACTGGCTTCCCCTACCTTGTGTAATGTTCAAACAGATTCCACAATCGTGCTCAAAGAAAGACAGATCGACATATCATTGGGCAATTTTGTTTAATATATTGATGTAAAGTGCATAAACATAAAGTGCAAACTCACATTTCCTTGTGCAGGATGCCAGCACCAGCATGAACAACTTTGGGTAGAGAAATGTTGGTTCCAGGTGGCGCGGCATATGTTCCAACAAACGGAACCAACAGGACCGGAAGTGGCGTCAAGCGGAAGCGGGTGTGGCCTCAATGCATTTCGTGTGTAAACACGTCATCAGGAAGCTCACAAAATGCGCGGTCTTTTTTCTTCTGTGGTGTCTTCTTTCTTCTGCTGCTTTGCTGAGTCTTCTCCACTGTCTTCTTGCTCTTTAGCTGGGTCTTCTCCGCTGTTTTCTTCCTCTGTTCTTCTTCCGATGTTTACTCAACGCTCTCTCCTGCACTAATGCCCGGTCCGTGCTGTGCAATAACTTTCATTGGCATGGGGTGGGGCCACCGGGTGGCAAAAAGGAGGAGAAGAAAGATGACCCCACAGAAGAAAGAAGACCCCACAAAAGAGCAAAAGAAAGAAGACGTTGGAGAGGGGAGAAGAAGTCGGAAGAAGAGACACCGGAGCTGATTCAATAAAATACTTTAAAAACCTGTATAGTGTGTTTATTTTTGACACGTTATTTAGGTAAACGAGTAGGAGTACAATTTACCCCATAGTCATTCACATATGATGGGGAGTTGGGATCTGGGGGCCTTCACATGTTGAGGGCACAGGGCCTGGTATGGTTCAGGAGGGGGGGAGCGCTCGCCCTTACCCCCTTTCCTGACCTGCCAGGCTGTGTGCTCATATAAGGGTCTGGTATGGACTGTGGGGGGGGACCCCACGCCGTTTTTTTAAAAAGTTTTGTCGCGGGTTCCCCTTAGAACCCATACCAGACTGAAGGGCCTGGTATGCTCTTGGAGGGGGGACCCCATGTGTTTTTTTTCAATTTAGCGTGGAGTTCCCCTTCAAGATCCTCAGAGCACAAGTCGCATGCCAAATTCGGATTAGTTAAGACAGTGATCCGACTTTGATCCGACCTCAATAATATTCAATGGGCTGAAGTTGGATCAAAGTCGGACTAAGTAGTACAGGAACCTTTTTCACAGTTGGACCGACTTGTGTCGGACCAGTTAAGATGGCTCTCATAGGGAAACAATGATTGTCATGCAACTTGTGCTCACAATGTTGGTCCGTTTGTTGGACAAGTGTCAACCCAGCCTTATTCTGGCAGTACATCAGAGTCTATGCAGTAGGCCTTTGATCAGCCTCAACAACTGATGGGTGAACCCCTTCAGGTGCTACTTGCGCAGCAGACAGTCTTTCAGTTCAACATCCACTGAGTTTTTATAGCACAGCCTCTTCTTGTGAGCCTTTTTTAACTAGCCAGGAACCGGATCAGGAAGACTTGCGGACCAGGGAGGGAAGGAGGACCTATTTGTTGTCTCTTGCAGCCTGAACTCCAAGACTCCAGGAATTTTGGGATCAGCTTCTTATCCACTTGCCTACTGGGTACTTTTACCCCCTTCCTGCCCAGGCCAATTTTCATCTTTCCACACAGTCACACTTTAAATGACAATTGCGCAGTCATGCAACACTGTACCCATATGATTTTTTTTCACACAAGTAGAGCTTTCGTTTGGTGGTATTTAACCACCACTGGGTTTTTTATCTTTTGCTAAACAAACGAAAAAAGACCCACATTTTTGAAAAAAAACCAAACATTTGTTAGGCTGCACTGATGGGTACTGAAAGGTGGCACTGATAGGCTGCACTGATGAGGCAGCACTGATGAGGCGACACTAATGTGCACTGAAAGGTGGCACTAACAGGTGGCACCGATGAGGCCAAACTGGTGGGCACTGATGAGGAAGAACTGGTATGGTTGCACTGATAGGTGGCACTGATGGGCACTGATTGGCAGCACTGGTGGGCACTTTTGGGACTGCACTGATAATTAGGACACTGACAATCAATGCCCAGAGTATCAGTGTAGATATCCCTTTAAACACAAGCCGGGGAGGGCGTGGCCGGATGGTGAACTGAGCAGACGTGCTTGAGAGGAGCTCCTGACATCCTGACTCTAATCCTGTGCAGAACTGCTGCATCCGACTTTTCTACCCTTCCATCGGGGTGTTGTGTGCCCCCAGCTGACGGCCTGAACCTGAGGGACCATCTATTGGTGAGAGGGAGCAGCCGGCAGGACATACCGCGGCTTGGGCCTAGTCCCGGGTAGTGGCGGCCATCTTGCTACACCCGCGCGACGCCCGCACCGAGTCTCCTGTCTGCCTAGGCCCTGGGTGAGTGAGGTGTCGTCGCCTGGGATAGGGACTACAGACCCCGGCCATGCCCACTGTGAGCCAGAAAGCCACAAAGAAAGGGCCCCAGGAGCCGCACCAGACCCGCTCGGTGCAAGGCCTGGGCCAGGGCCCCTCCTCCGCCATCTTGCTAGCAGAGCAGAAGGGGAAGCGTGTCGCAGACACACAGGTGGCGTCTAGGGCGATGGAGGCTGCTGAGGAGGGGGGGATGCGTAGTCCAGGTGCATCCACTACCCTAGTCCATTCGGTTCCTAATTCCCCAGAGCTGGAGTCGCCGCAAGAATCCATTACTAGGCCCATCCTGGAGGCCATTAATGCCAGCAGCGCCGCAGTCATGGTCCGCATAGACCACTTAGCTGCAGAATGTAACCTCATCCGCCATGACATGGATAAGATCAGGGGCAGGCTCACTACAGCTGAAGAGCGGATCTCGGAGGTGGAGGACACCTCTCATACCTATGGAGCACAACTTGCAGAACTTAAAGGCCTGGTCAAGTCGCTGCAAAGGAGAGCTGAGGACGCAGAGGACAGACAAAGGAGGAACAATGTAAGAGTGGTGGGCCTGCCGGAGGGGTCTGAGGGGGATAATCCTACTCTCTTTGCTGAACGCTTTTTCCAAAAGTTGCTGACGTTGGGTGATTTACCCCCCACTTATGTCGTAGAGAGGGCTCATCGGGTACCAGCAGGACCCCGTCCCCCAGGCTCATATCCTAGGCCATTCCTGGTAAGATTCCTGAATTTCAGAGATAGAGACCGTATCCTGGCAGAATCCAGAAAGCAACAGCTACTTAAATATGACAATGCCCAAGTCATGCTGTTTCCGGACTTCTCGGCTGAGACCCAACGCAGACGTCGGTCCTTTAATGATGTCAGAAAGCGACTGAGAGACAAGGCTATTCAATACAGCATGCTCTACCCCAGCAAGCTTCGCATACAATTTAAGGGCTCTGTCAAATTTTTTGAAAAAGATGT
>BLSH010396883.1:60174-82755 GCA_018402905.1 Glandirana rugosa
ACTGTATGTGTTCGTTCCCGGGGGCCGAGGTAATCGGCATATTCGGGGTCTGATTGAACTGTATCAGACGATTGATATATTTGTCATGGATAGGGGGTATAAGTGGGAAGGGGAGGGGGGAGGGGGGGGAGACGAACCCAAGAACCGGAGGACTGACGCCTAGGCCTTCCTCAGGAGCACGGGTGACACCCCGCCGTAGACCCAGACTCGGGGGTGGTTCTCCCCTAGGTCGGGGGGAGTAAATGGTCCTAGTGAGTTTGGTGGTAGAGGCTAAGACAAGTGTAAATGTTTATGTAACTTCTCATTTGTGATGTGACAGATTGATATGGTATACTCAATGGAGATGGTGGTTTGAGTGATCCTGGTAAATGAGGGGGGCTGGATCCCCTCTTGGTGGGGGCTCAGACCCAGATGCCGCCCCACAGTGGGCACGAGGACTCCTTCCGGATCCGCAGTCAGGAGGCCAAGAACCCAAGCAGAGGGGGGGGAGGGGGGAGGGGAAGGGTGAATATGGGGGATAGGTACTGTTTATATAGTTAGCAGACTATGTCAAGTTAGTCTGGGGCTTATACGGCTAATGGAGCCGGGGGCCCTTGCTTGTGTATGTCAATGCATATTTCCAAAAAAAAAACAATAAAAAGAATTTTTAAAAAAATAAATAAACACAAGCCGGTTATCGGCTCTCTTCTCCTAGGAAAGCTGATAACCGGCTTATGTTTACATAGTGATTAGCTGTCATTGGACCCAGCTGATCATCTGGTAAAAGGGCGCTGTGATTGGCCCTTTTTCCCCAATCTGTGATCAGCTGAGTCCGAAGGTCTCAGCGGTCACAGAGCACATCGCTCGCACCCGGGCAGCCCGATCACAGGAGGACGTCCATGTACGCCCTCCCAGCAAAGTAAACCTGTGCTGTAGCTGTATTTCGGCTATTGCGTGGGCGGAAAGTGGTTAAAGGGGGAACAACCTATTTTCCTCACCAGGCTTTTCTTGAGCCCATGACATTCCCAGTTTAAATTCTGGGTGACAAATATCTACATGCCACCATCTTGTATAGAATTTTAACCCAGACCCTGTCACACTATGTATCTATGCAACAGAGGTCAGACAGAGAGAGGGAAGGAGAATAATTAGAGGTGCTGCATACATACAGTATGTTATGACAAGAAACATACATATATAGGCAAGTGTAGTTGTTACTCACTCCAGTAGGTGTCATGAGGCTGCCATGTGGATGGAGTAAACAAAGCAAACACACATCAGGGGCACTAGGGTCACACATTGAATGATGGTTTATGAGAAGATTCACAACAGGCAGCTCACTACTCATATGAACTTGTATGAGGAATCCACAAAACAAAGTGATTCAAGGACGCCACATGTTATCTCCAATGTCACAAAAACGGCAGGCATATCGGTAAAAACCAGAGTTAGACTTACCGGTAACTCTTTTAATAGGAGTTTTCCAGGACAGCCTCTGAGACATTTTCGCCTTGCAGATGTCCTCCGGAGTGGCATCGGCCCTTTCAGCCCACGTGGTTGACATGGCCCTAGTCGAGTGCGCCCTGACTTCCCTGTCAGTTTGTATGCTTCCACAATTGTCATCCTAATCCATCTAGCAATGGAGGATTTGGATGCTTTACACCCCTTACATGCTCCTGAAAAATGTACAAATAAGGATTCAGACTTTCTAAAGTCCCTACTAATTTCTAGATACCTTAGCGGGGACTTTCTTACGTCCAATAAACAACATTTTTCTTCCACACCTTCTGAGGAAAAAAATGTTGTCAGGACAATGTCCTGAGTTCTATGAAAAGAAGTAGAAAACCTTTGGGAGGGAACCTGGGTCGGTTTTCAGCACCACCCGGTCCTCTAAAATCAACAAAAATGCTTGTAATTCACTCACCCTTCTGGCTGAGGTGATGGCTAGCAAAAATGTGGTCTTAAGGGCCACCCATTTAAGTATCGATTTCTCCAGGGGTTCAAAGGGACTTTCTATGAGTGCATTTAGGACTAGAGAGAGATCCCAAGCAGGGCAGGCTCGAGCCTTCACTGGCCTATATCTTGTAAGGGCCTTAAAAAGTTTTTAACAAACCGATCTTGCTGAACTGAGATCTGCAGAAATACACTCAAAGCAGAGCCCTGTACCTTTAATTTACTTATGGAAAGGCCCAACTCTACGCCTGCCTGGAAAAAATCCAAGACTTGCAGAATATCCGGATGTTCATGTCCTTCTTCAGCTAACCAGGCATTAAACCGTCTCCAAACCTTGTAAATGGCCCTGGTGATGGGCTTACGACAGTCTAGTAGGATACGTACTACTCTCTCCGAGAACCCCTGATTCCTCAGCAGCTGCTCCTCAGATACCAGGCTGCTAACCTGAGGGTGGTGTACCAGCCCCTGAGAGATCAGGTCCGGTCTCACTGGGAGATGCATTGGTGGGCCTACAGCCATATACTTGATACTGGCAAACCAAGGCCTTCCCTGCCAGAAAGGCACTACTAGAATTAAATCTGTCTTTTTGCTCAGGAACTTCTGCAGCACCGCAGCGACTAGTCTCACTGGTAGAAAGGCATAACAAAAGGTTGTAGTCTCATGCACAAGCGAGGGAATCTATTCCCTTGGCTTGGACTCGATGGTCCAGGGAAAATAACTGGGCCACTTTCCTATAAAAAATGTTTTATTGTTTTGTTAAGACCATAGAAAAAACAGCATGAGCGAGCTTATGTAAATTAAGGTTACAACATTAGCTGTTCAAAAGACATACAAAGAAAGCTTCAGGAAGCCTAAGTACAACTCTGAAAACATCAGATATAGCTGTGAAAATACATAATCATATGGAAAGAGGGTCTTCCCTGTCCAGATCCGGCACCCCGCATGGGATCAAACTGTGATGGAAGAGGACAGTGAGCCTCTTATCTTCAGTTAAGAGCCAATAAACAGTGTAAAATTATCATCTTTAAAGGGCCTCTCAAGTATCACTTGTCGAGAAAGAGTGGCCCCATGGTCTCACTAAACCTAAACAACCAAGCCTCTCAGTGAGAATAGAGAGGGGCAAAAACAAGTGAGCTTAAGAACATCATATATGATAGTAGTGTAGAAAAGAGAGAGTAGAAGAAATAAAAGTTAGAGAGAAGATCAGAAGATCAGGAAGACATAGAGAGAAAAGTAAAGGCAGAGGGAAGGAGAGGAGAGAACCGACCGAGGGGGGAAGAACACCCTGCATCATTAGTTGAGGAAGGGCCAGGGAGTGAGCTCAATGTGTATGTATCGGGCCCAGATTACCCAGGTTGCTTCCCATTTTGTAGTAGAGTCCAGTAGGATACCGACCATTTTCTCCTGAGCCATGATCCAAGAGATCTTTCTCTTGACTAAAGCAAAGGGAACTGAAGGCTGTTTCCAGGAGCGGGCTACAGATAATTTTACCCCCGTGAAAATTAAAGCTATGAGTTTACTGGTTGCCTTGGAGGCGTTAGGAATTGGGAAGTTGAGTAGAGCCGTGTGGGGTTGTTTCTGGATAGGTAAGCCAGTGACTCTGCAAATCATTTGGAAGGCCTTGTTCCAGAGGACCCTGATTTTGGGACACTCCCACCAGATATGCAACATTGAGCCCACATGACCACAACCTCTGAAGCACGGGGGGAAAAAGATGGGAACATCCTGGATAGTCTTAATGGGATCAAGTACCACCTGGTTAAGAATTTCAGATTAGCTTCCATTAATGCTGTGTTTAAGATTCCTTTGTAGGCCCGGGTAGAGGCCGTCTGCCAATCAGACAAACTCCAAACTTGGCCCAGATCCCTCTCCCATTCTAACATAGCAGGCAAGTTAGTCTCTGTGTAGGACAGTGCCTGGTAGATCACTGAAATCTCCCCCTTCTGCTCCATGGCCCGGCCACACCAGACTTCATAATCAGTGATGGGGAGTGGGTTTGGTTTCGTGTACCACATTTTGTGGAGGAAGTGTGATATTTGGGAGTAACGAAATTTTTCGGAAGAGGGCATGTCGAGTTTACTGGTACAATAGGGAAGAGATAAGGGGCCGTTGGTGTGGAAGAAGTGTCCAATCCTAAACAGGCCCTTATTCAGCCACCAGTGGAATGACTTGATGTCCATTCCCGGGGGGAAGTCAGGGTTATGGAAAAGATGGGCTAATGGGTGCCAGGGAGAGACGAGTTTTGGGTCTTTCCTAAGAGAGTCCCATAATGCCACAGAGTGTGATAAAGATGGAGCGATAATTGGCGGTCTTGCTTTGGGTGGGCACCATAGGAGAAAGTCAAGAGTGAATTGGGGGGTGGCCTGTCTTTCAATCTGTACCCAGTCCGGCATAGCCACTTTGTATGGGAGCCCCAAATCCTCCCCCCCCCATTCCTGGGTTGGTGCAGGCATTGTCTAGCCATTCTGTATCCTTTAGGTCCCCAAATAAATTTGATGATTTTAGCTTGATGCTTACGTAGTGGGGCAGAGGGGATGGGTATTGGGAGAGAACGGAAAAGATATAGTAGGTATGGCAGGAGGGTCATTTTCACCGAGTTGAAAGGCCGAGTTTATCCCATTGTTTCATATCAAGTTCTAGTTTGCGGAACATTGGTGGGTAATTAGCTGAATAAAGACGAACAATTGAGTTTGTTAGGTGGACCCCCAAATAGGATAGTTCAGATTCGTTCCAAGTGAAGCAAAAGTTATCCTTCAGCTGAGCTACCAGGGGAGGAGGTAAATTTATATTTAAGGCTGTGGATTTAGAGTAATTCACCTTTAGCCTTGATACAGCGCTAAAGTCGTCTAGTGTGGAGCAAATATTTGGAAGAGAAATTAGCGGGGAGGTGACAAAGAGTAGGATGTCGTCCGCGAAGAGCGCACATTTGTGCGTTTGCGGACCACATCTCACTCCGTGTATATCGGGATGCTCCCTGATGGTGGTGGCTAGCGTCTCTATCACAATTGTGAAAATTTGAGGAGAAAGAGGGCATCCCTGCCTGGCTCCCCTGGAGATAGGGAAGGGGTCTGAAAGGGAGCCTTGCATACGAATTTGCGCCTGCGGGTTGGAGTATAGCACCCCAATTACATTCATAAAGTGATCCCCAAATCCCCAATTACGTTGTACCGACGTTAAAAATGACCATGAGTCGAATGCCTTTTGTAGGTCTAAGGAAAGTAAAAATCCTGCTTGGGGAAGTCCGCCGTCCCAATTGGAGTTTAGCAGTGAGATTATGTCAATTGCGCGTCTGACCTGATCCGGGCCCTGTCACTCAGGGATGAATCCCGCCTGGTCCCTATGTATATACAGACTGATAAACGTTGTGATGCAGTCTGCCATTACCTTTGTCAAAATTTTGAGATCATTATTGATCAGTGAAATGGGGCGATAATTGGCAACCAAGCTCAACTCCTTGCCAGGTTTGGGGATCACTGTTATGAAGGCTGAATTTAGTGCACTATCTAGGGTGGCGCCTTTGCGGAGGTCATTAAAGAACCTAGCTTAATACGGGGCAAGAGTGGATGCAAAATGTTTATAATAAGGTACTGAAAAGCCGTCCAGGCCTGGGGCGGAGTTGGGTTTTAGGGATTTAATCACCTGTATTATATCTTCCGCTGTGATGGGGGCATGAAGTCTGTCCCTATGGTGGTCTTTGAGTTAAGGGGTCTTGTGAGCTTTCAAGTAGGACTCTAGGGGGTTAGATAACAACGACTCATGTGCGCCATACAGAGACTTATAGAAGTCGTGAAAAGCTCCTAGGATCAATTTGGGATTTTGGGAGGGGGAAGATCCATTTAGTTTGATTCTGGGTAGAGCGCAAGTCTTAACTTTGGGTGCGAGCCTAGAGGCCAGAGCTGGACCCGGTTTGTCCGTCTGGTGGTAGTAGCGTGCCCCACACCAGCGCAGGCTCTTTTCAGCCAAGGTCGTGAGCGCTAGGTTTAGGGCAGCTCTAGCTGCGTCCAGTTGAGCCATTGAGACTGATGTTAGGTTACGTTTATGGCTACTACTTAGGGAGGTGAATTCTCTGTCCAGTTTGTCAAGCTCAGCTTTCTGGATCCTGGCAGATAATTGCATGAGTTTACCCCTGATCATGGGCTTGTGAGCCGCCCACAGGGTGGAGGGAGAGATCTCAGGGGAGCTATTTAGTTGAAAGTATTCTTGAATGTGATTATCAATTTCACGGACATGGCATGGCATGGGTTACTCAGGATGGAAGCGTTCAACCTCCAGCTCCCCCTTCTCTGCGTGTCCGCTGATCGATTCATGAGCATGTAGAACGTAGAGTGGTCCGACCAGGCAGAGTCCCTGATGAATGACTTTGCAACCAATGGTATTATTTTGGAGGGTATGAGAAAATGATCTATTCTGGAGAATGAGCTATGCGAGTTAGAGAAATGGGTGTAATCGCTTTTGGATGGATTCATCTCTCTCCACGCATCTATCAGACACTGTTGGTTAAGTAATTTAGCTACCGCTAGGCTCTGCCTGGTGGGATGAATGTGGCCCTTCCCTGGGGGGCGAGCTTTATCTAACCCTACATCAAATGCTACATTGGAGTCTCCTCCAAAATGTGCCCTCGAAAAGCGGATCTAGGGCTGTGAACATGGATCGGAAGAAGTTTCCCTGGCCTGTGTTTGGAGCATAGTACGAGATTAGGGAATAAAGATGATTACCAATATGGCCTTTGACTAGTAAATATCTGCCATCAGGTTCTCTATAGACAAGTGTAGTGGCAAAGTTACAGCGTTGGTGAAAAGGATAGCTACCCCTTTTGTTTTATTGTCAGCGTTAGCTAAATGAAAGATTGGGAACTTGGGGTGCATAAAACCTGGTGAATAAGATTTGGGAAAGTTTGTTTCCTGCATGAATAAGATATCCACTCTATCTTTATGGTAAAACCGGAGGGCTTTCCTGCGTTTTATAGCTGAATTTAACCCTTGTACGTTGTGGGAGGCAATGCAAAGGCATGAGTGTGGGGGGAGAGGGTCAGCCATGGAGCCAGAAGGAGTGGGCTATGACTGATAAACAAGTACATACCCTGGACTGGATAGGAGATCCCAGAGACCTCGGTCAATGAAAACGTAAATGCAGAGATTAGAGAAAAGGGATAGAGAAAAGAAGAGGCGAGAGAAGAAATCAGAACAAAGTTTGGAGGATAACTTCGGGGGGTGAGCCCCATATCCTCTAGAACCAATAGTTAACGCCCCTCCTGAGGAGGGGATTCCCAACCCGTGGAGAGAAAAGTTTTGTCTCCGCGGGTGAGGGGGAGCGCAAGAGTTCCGCTCCGGCAACCGAGCCCCAGAAGGGCAAAGAGTTAAACCAGTACATGGCAATAGGTGCAGCGAGGCTAACTATAACTGGGCTAGAGGGTAATCCCTGTCCAACAACTGAAAAAGACTAACAATGTCCTAGATACCCTGAGCTGAAGTAAATCATAAGAGTAGGCTGAATAAAGTTGTGACAAAATCATAGCCCCGAATGTGGGAAGTCAGCATACTTCCCCATGGGTGGCCAATTTTGGTGGAGATGGATCACAAATATGAGTCCCTGATATTACAGTTCTAGCCAAACAACAAAGGAGACATTAAGCCATCCTGTGTGACTTGACAGCTGCATTGCACAATCTAGTTAATTGTCAATTCTAATCGGTCAGATATCTCTTCAGCCTACAGAGAGATAAAGGACAGTGTTCAGGTCACAATCAGGGACAGTCAACAAACAAGCTTGTCATTAATTGTGAGAAACAAAAAGGTAAAGCAGCCCAGGGGGGGTAAGGGTATGAGATCCAAACAACTGGAGCGAAGAAAAAAGTTGCAGCCCTGATGGGCGGGCTCCAGGATTTTTCAGGGGGGGAGGCCATCCTTAGCTTTCTTGGATTTTGACTTCTGCCAAAGGGGAGTAAGCGGGCTTGTTGGAGGGGGACGTTTGGTGGAGCTCGGAGTAGAGGCCTGCATTGGAGAGGGAGGGTCCTTGGGGAGAACCCCTAGTTTCTGGAGAAGAAATTCGCCATCCGGAAAAGAGGAGAATTTAAAAGATTTGTTATACAGTTCGAATTTGAGTCCAAATGGGAACTGCCACCAATATTTAATATTTTTCTGTTGTAGCACTGTCAGCAAAGGTTTAAGTGAGCGCATGCGTTGGATTGTATAGGGAGAGATGTCCGCGAATAGTTGTATGGGGTGTCCCAAAAGTGGTAGCTGAGAGGAGAACCTGGCCTTCTTCATCATCTCCTCCTTAACCCTATAGTAGTGTGGCTTCACCACGATGTCACGGGGGAGGCCGTCAGATCGGGAGGGGCCCAGAGCCCAGAGCCCTGTCCAACTCCAGTTTGTGGGGCTGGATGTCTGGCAGAAGATCCTTAATGAGAGTGTGGACGGCGTCCGAAATGTCAGTGACACTTTCAGGGAGGCCTCTGATCCTGAAATTCTGTCGTCTGGATCTGTTTTATAAATCATCGATTTTAGCTACTGCTTCATCTAATTGTCTGTGCAGGTCTTGTGTCCTGTCTGTATTTTGGTCAGACCTTGCAATCGTGGCATCCATCTTGGTTGCGATAGTCTCAATGCGAGCCCCAAGATTTTGGATTTCAGAGGTTATCTTAGCTGCTGTGTTAGCCAGGCCTCTGTCAAGCAGATCTGCAAATTCAGCAAACATGAGCGAGATGTCTTGTGGCTGGGGAGAGATTAGATCCTGTCTCTGTGGCTGGGTTGTGTGCTCTGCTGTGATAGCCAGAACAGGGGACATCATTAATTCCTCCATGGTCTGATTGAGGAGGGATTCGGTAGATGCAGGAGAAGCCAGTCCCTGGTGAGGTGCAGCCCTGGGGTGCCTGTCACCTACCTCCTATCTCCATGGGGACTGTGCAGGGGAATTGCCGTGTGCCGCCTCGTGGAGCGCTCGTTCGGCCGCCATTTTGGGATCTCTGGCCTCCACTCCAGCTGCAGCGAATTGTGCCCGTAGGTCCCTCCTAGCTTGCCCTGTACACATAGAGTGGGTCCCTGGGTAATGGCTGGTGTTCTTCGAGTGGGGGATGAAGTCTTCGCTGTCGCATGCTGGGGGCTCTGAGTCGCCGGAGTGGGACGGAGCTCATAGACTAAGCGTCCATCTTGCCGGCTCCATGCATGCGCACCTCAACTGGGCCACTTTCTTGTTGTCTTCTGAGTCAAAGAGGTCCACCTCCGGACACCCACAACTTTGAACCATCTCTTTGAATACTTCCCCCTTGAGGGGCCATTCATCTTGTTTTAATCGTTGACGATTGATAAAGGCCGCTAAGGAATTTTGGGCCCCTTTCAGATGGACAACTGACAGTGAGGCCAGGTTCCGCTCAGCCCAGACGAAAAACTTGTTCGCTATCCACTGCAGAGCAAGGCTTCTTGTCCCCCCTGCTTGTTTACATATGCGACAGTCGCCGCATTGTCTGTCCGAAGCTGAAGGTGCTGCCCGTTCATCTGTGTCTGAAAAACTTGAAGAGCTCTCTGAATTGCCAAAAGCTCCCTCTGATTTGAGGATTTTTTGGCTTCCTCCGGAGACCATGAACCCTGCACTAAGCCTCCGTCCAAATGGGCTCCCCACCCGAAGGAGTTGGCATTTGTCCTCACTATCCAAGCTGTCAGTCTGGACCACCACAGACCTTTGTCCAGATTGAGCTGGGTTCTCCACCACCACAGTGACCTCCTGACTCTGGTTGATAGGGGCATAAAGTGTTCCAAACTCTGTTGGTCGCCCTTCCAACAGGCTAACAGGTGATTCTGCAGTGGACGCTGATGACACCTCGCCCAGGGGACTGCCAGGAAACAGGAAGTCATCAGACCTACTGCTCTGATCTTCCCTTATTCGGGCTTGCTGACTGGTCTGAAGTTGTGCCACTGCCTGACCCACTTTCTCAAACTTTTCTGGTGGGAGAAAAATCTTCCCCTCTATGGACGAGATTGTATACTCCAGATAACGCACCTCATGGGTAGGGACAAGCTGAGACTTGTCCCGGTTGATGAGCCACCACAGGACTGTAGGAACTCCTGTGCCTCCTGCAAGTTCTTCTCCAACTACTGTGCTGACCGAGCAATAAACAGGAGATCGTCCAAGTAAGGTGTCACCATTATGGCTTGAATGCGTATTGGTGCTAGAGCCTCTGCCAGCACCTTCGTAAAGATCTTTAGAGAAGATGCTAGCCTGAATGGGAGTGCCCGAAACTGAAAATGGAAGATCTCCAAATTTATCTTGACCACAAACCTGAGGTGCTTCTGAAAATCCTGATGGATCGGGATATTGAAGTACGCATCCTAGAGATCCATTGTTGCCATATAACAGTCCGGAAACAGGAGATTTGATACTGTGAAAATGGACTTAATTCTGAACCGTGTGTACCTCAGGTATCTGTTTAAGGGGTGAAGATTGAGGATTAACCTGAATCTTCCCAAGGCCTTCCTGACCACAAAAACATGGACTTACACACCCTGCCAGCGTTCCCCTTGCGGCACCTGTGTGATGACCTTCTGGTCCACCAAGTCGCTTAATAGTACACATAGGGCATTGGCTTTTTCCCAATCCCGGGGAACCTGGATGACCAGAAAACTGGATGGGGATTTGATCTGAATTCCAGCCTGAATCCATTCTCTATCATGTTTAAAATGAACGGGCTTGAAGTTGTCGTCCTCTATTGTGGAAGGAAGTCCCCCAGTCTCCCTCCCACTGGAACGCAGGAGTCACTTGGATTTTGGGGTGGTCTGAGGAGGACTGAATAAGATTCCTCCTCTTCATCGCCCCTTGTGACCTGACCAATGTTTCTTAGGGTGGCCCTCTTTCCCTGTTGGGTCTGCTGCCCGAAGCCACGAAAAGCCCTCTTTTTCTCTGGAAAAACTTTCTTCTTATCCTGTGTCTGCTCCAGAGCCTCCTGCAAGTCTGACCCAAAGAGGTGGTCTCCCGAGAATGGTAAGCCACAGAGTTTAAGTTTAGAGGCCGTGTCCCTCAACCAAGCCTTTAACCATACAGCTCATCTGGCTGCATTCACCAGAGCTGCTGACATAGCTGCCAGTTTCACCGACTCCTCTGAGGAGTCTGCCAAAATACCCAATATCTTAAATAGCAGTGGAAAAGATCTAAGCAGCTGCTGTCTGGACGTACCTGAGGAAATATGGGATTGCCATTTTGTCAGCCAGCACTCCAGATTCCTGGCGACGCAAGTGGCAGCCAAGGCTGGTTTAAGGCCAGTCGCAGAGGCATCCCAAGCCCTCTTCAGCAGCATGTCCCCACTTTTGTCCATATGGTCCTTAACCAATTCAGGTCCACGCTATAGCCAAAAGACGGCTAAAGCGCGGCTCTGAAATGTCCGCAGGACGTCCATGGACATCCTGCCTTGTGCGCGCTCCCCGCGCGCACTCGCAGCCTGCAGCGGCACGCTCTCGTGGCCGCCACACGCTGCGTGGGCGTGCCCGCGGGTCGGGCAGACTCGATGTCCGCCCGAGACCTGCCGATCACCTGTAGCAGCCTCAGAACAGGGAACCGCCGATGTAAACACGGCGGTTCTCCGTTCTGTGAATGGGACACAATAGATCTACTGATCCCTGTCACTGGGATCAGTTAGATCTGTTATGTCCCGACCAGCCCCGCCCCTCCACAGTTAGAACACACCCAGGGAACATTGTTAACCCCTTCACTGCCCCCCTACAGGTTAACCCCTTCACTGCCAATGACATTTATACAGTAATCAGTGGACATTTAAATTTCTGATCGCTGTATAAATGTCATTGGTCTCAAAAATGTGTCAAAAATGTCCGACATGTCCGCTGCAATATCGCAGTACCGATAAAAATCGCAGATCGCCGCCATTACTAGTAAAATAGTAAAAACGCCATAAATCTATTCCCATAGTTTGTAGACGCGATAACTTTTGCGCAAACCAATCAAAATACGCCGATTGCGATTTTTTTTTTACCAAAAATATGTATTAGAAGATATATCGGCCAAAACTGATGAATAATTTTCTTTTTTATATTTTTTTGGATATTTAATATAGCAAAAAAGTATAAAATATTGTTCTTTTTTCAAAATCATCGCTCTTTGTTTATTTATAGCGCAAAAAATAAAAACCGCAGAGGTGATCAAATACCAACAAAAGAGAGCTCTATTTGTGGGGAAAAAATGATAAAAACTTTGTTTGGGTACAACGCCACATGACCGCGCAATTGTCATTCAAAATGTGACAGCGCTGAAAGCCTAAAATTGGTCTGGGCAGGAGGGGGGGGGTTAAGTGCCCAGTAAGGAAGTGGTTAAGTGACCCATGATCATTAAATGCCAAATCAATTTTCTTTGAAATTTTGGCTAATGGTGAATCCAACTTTGGGATCTTGTTCCAGGGATGGGCTGCGTCTTTGTCAAAAGGAAATCTAAGTTTAACCACTTCAATACAGGACATTTATACCCCCTTCCTGCCCAGACCAATTTTCAGCATTCAGTGCTCTCACACTTTGAATGCCCAAACTAAATTTTTATCTTTTTTTTTCCACACAAATAGGGCTTTCTTTTGGTGGTATTTAATAACCTAACGGTTTTTTATTTTTTGCGACATAAGTGAAAAAAGAGCGAAATTTTTGAAAGAAAACTATTTTTTAAGTTTCTATGATAACATTTTGCAAATAAGTCATTTTTGTTCATAAATTTGGGCCAAAACTTATACTGCTACCTATCTTTGGTAAAAATAACCAAATAAATGTATATTATTTGGTCTGTGTGAAAGTTATAGAGTCTACAAGCTATGGTGCCAATCACTGAAAATTGATCACACCTGATGCACTGACAGCCTATCTCATTTCTTGAGGCCCTGAAATGTCAGGAAAGTACAAATACCTCCCAACTGATCTCTTTTTGAAAAGTAGACATTCCAAGGTATTTAGTATCAGGCATGGCGAGTTTTTTGAAGTTGTATTTTTTCCCCACAATTCTTGAGAAAATTAAGAAATTATTATTTATTTTTTTTTGCACAAAATTGTCATAACAGGTTATTTCTCACACACAGCATATGCATACTTCCAATTACACCCCAAAATACATTCTCCTACTCGCCCCGAGTATGGCAATACCACATGTGTGAGACTTTTTCACAGTCTGGCCACACAGAGAGCACCGTCATGCATTCTAGGAGCAGAAATTTCACATCTAATTTCCTAACGACCTATTACAATTTTGAAGGCCCTGGAGCACCAGGACAATGAATTACCCACAAAAATGACCCTATTTTGGAAAGCAAACACCCCAACATATATTCTATGAGGCATTATGACAGGTGAGAGGAACTCGGGTACTCTGATGGGCTGGTGATAGGTACTCTGCTACTCTGATGGGCTGGTGACAGGTACTCGGGTACTTTGATGGGCTGGTGACAGGTACGAGAGTACTCTGATGGGCTGGTGACAGGTACTCAGGTACACTGATGGGCAGGTGACAGGTACTCTGATGGGCTGGTGACAGGTACTTGGGTACTCTGATGGGCTGGTGACAGGTACTCGGTCATTGGACACAGCCGGTCAGGTAGTAAAAAGCCAATTTTATTGGCTCTTTACCCTGATCGAAGCTGGGCTTTGTCCGAGGGACAAGCCTCAGCCCTGATCGCCCCACTGCGTGTGCCTGGGGGCACACACGAGCGCCATGCACGTTGAGGTCAGTAGTGACCGGCTGTGATTGGACACAGCCGGTCACAAGGTAAAGAGCTAATTTCATTGCCTCTTTACCCCGATCGGGGAGGGGCTATGTCCCGAGGACATGCCCGATCCCCGATCACCGCGCTGCGGGCCCCCGGGGGCGCGCACGAGCGGCGTGCACATTGATGTCAGTAGTGCACGGCTGTGATTGGACACAGCCAGTCACAAGGTAAAGAGCCAATTTCATTGGCTCTTTACCCCGATCGGGGAGGGGCTATGTCCCGAGGACATGCCCGATCCCGGATAGCCGCGGCGGACATTATATGACATCCGCCTGGATCGACAGAGGTTCCCTGCCAACGTCATTTTACAATGACTCGGTAGGGAACGGGTTTAGGTTTCCTGAAAAGAAAGGCCTCCTTTCTGGGTACTCCAACTCCAGCAAGATTGACTCTACTAGAGATTTGTGCATGGGGAATACCCTGGCTTTCTGCGCACTGGAGCCTAGGTACATATGGTTGTGCTTAGAAAGTTGTACCATTTCTTCTCTGATTTCCAGGTTGTCATAAAATCACCTTTAGTAAATCCCCCACATCGTCCGGCGATAACTTGTATCTGGACCCCCAGGAGGAATCGTCCTCCTCCTCTGGCTCAGACTCAGAGTCTGCCTTAGAGGAATCCCTTTCTTCACTGTCCTCCTGACTTGGTTCGGACAGAGAAGGCATGCTAGCTGCTCTTGGAAAGGGTGCCGAGGGGCCCTGCACCCTGTCCATCATCCCCTTGAAAGACTGGAGAGTGAATGCCATTTCATCTTTAACCGATGATAAGATGTTACTTCATGAAGTTACTGTGTCTTCTCTGACTAACTTGCTAAATCAGTCAGAGCAAAGTGTTTTTTCCCAAATTGAGGCCATCTTTGCCCCGCAGACTGCACATTTTCCTCTGAACTGCTGGGCTTTCTCCTGGGTCCTAACCTAAAAACCAGATGGAGAAAAGAAACAGAAAAAAAAACATTTCTATCTCATTTACAGATCTCAGACACCCTCACTGTGCTGGAAAAAGTGCTGCTCTGTCACCTAGTTCCCCACTCAGATAAGGAGAGTAACAGTCCTCTTTCTCCCCACCCCAGAGTAAATCGTGGACATCCCTCCTGTGCTTACCTGGGAGGTGCCAGTGCCCGCTGGACCAGGGTCCAATGTCTATGCTGCAGGTGCCTCCATCGGTCCAGGTGTCCCCATGTCTCTGCTGGGTTTCACAGGCTCCAGGATGCCTGTACTGTCCACCACCGTGCCTTACAGGAAACCGGAAGCAATCTCCAGGCGCCCCTAATGACCTCTCCTCCGGCTGGAAGTTGCATCACTTCCGGCCTACTGAGCGCAGTAACCCCGCCTCCTCCAGGTTCGCTTCCTTCCTGCTCAGCTTGTCCCCCTGAGCTTCCTGTGGACAGCGTCCCACACCTTCCTGCACCTCACCGCACAGAACCTCTCCCCTGAGACATCCGCACCGGCCACGAGCGCAATTCCTCCAGACCCTCCTGCCATCTGGGCCAGGTTAGTCTCCACGTGGTCAGCATTTATAGCTGTTGAAGCGGGGCCACAAGGCTACAGGATATCAGCTCTCCCTGTGCTTCTAGTGCTTCTAACAGTGGTGAATTTGCAGCCCTCTCCTCCCTGTAGCGTGGATGGATGGATGCGCAGGCAGATAATGGGAAGCCAGGCTCTTTCGGGATAGCCCTGAGAAATAGAGCTCTCCTTAGCTTCCTCTATGCTACCTTCCCGTCCAGTAGGAAACACAAAAAAAGGGACGAAGCCTAGAGGACCGCCTTTTAAACATCGTGGGTGAATGAGTTTCCTGTCCCAGAGGTAGGAGCCCAAGTCTCAGAGGCTGTCCTGGAAGATGAAAGGAGAAAACACTGTTTTTTTATCCAGATGGTATAGTCAATATATTGCACATAAAATGTTAAAAAGTATTGCCAGTTTTCCAAATTGGAACAAAGCAATCACATACTCTCATACAGCTGAGTCAGTGGTGTATCCAGATCTGGTCTCATGGTATGTGGAACTAATTCTGGATGTCACCTCTGTAACTGCTGATAAGCAGAGGGAATTCTGGTGTCTGCCAGGGCTCGGACTGCAGATAACTGTGGACCGGAAGTGACACCGGTGGTGACCCGGATGTGACGTCACAGGCTGGCGGAAGGGAAATCAACTGGAAGGGAAAATCTGTCTGGCAGTTGTCTTGGCTATATGTTTCCAGGCACGCCGGGCATGACCTGACGATGGGTCATGCCTCATAACTTGTGGTCAAGACAACTGTCCTTTTCTTATCATTCCATCTACTTGTGATTGATTGCTGCAAGACCGTCCAGCGATTTGCCCTTCCAGCAGTTTTCCCATGGAGTGTTTCCACCAGCCTATGACATCACATCTGGGTCACCACCCACATCACCTCCAGTCCACAATTATCTGCGGTCCAAGCCCTGGCAGAAACCAGTTTTGTGCTGTGACTTATGCCTGAAGATAAACCACTGCATAGCACCCTGAAGGGCCTGGCATGGATTGGGGGGGATTTTTTCAGAATTTTCTATTGTCTGTGTTCTGTCAATTACTGCAGATCATCATTTAGCGCCCCATAGTATAGGTGCGTTTTCTAGCAGAGAGAAGGTTTTCTGGTCAGAGAGCTGGGAGATGGGTGGAGCCATCTGGAGTGTTCTAAGGAGCCCTGACCAATCCGCAAGCAGGGGGCAGGCCTCCTTAAATACTCAGAGTCAGCCCAGTCTGGGAGGAGTAGTGTCGGGTGGAAGTCTGGAGATATAGCAGAGACGCTGTGAATCAGGCCCCTGCCGGGAGGTCGCCCCCAGTCTGGGGAGGGTGACCTTGGGGCCTGGGGGTTCAGGTGCAGCCAGGAAGGAGAGTGATTCCTGGAGCCGCACAGGAGGAGCAGGAGAACAGCGGAGGTGCTACAGGAGGAGAGAGAAACTTTAAAGTGATTCACCGATGCGGTGAGTGATGGTCCCTGGGACTGGAGGAGAAAGTGCTGGAGCAGGCTGCTAGAGGAATGGTGGACAGTTTGTGGGAGCCTTGGGAGCCAGTCAAGGCAAAGGAGAGTCACCACAAGAGAGCAGGTCGAAAGGACCTGGAGGAGGATGGGCTGGGAGTTGTAGTCCGTCAAAGGCCCAGTTAGCACTCAAGTTTTTGCTGCACATTCAGGGGCCTGTGATTCCTGGCCTGTAATGGGTGTTCCTGAGGTCCTGTTGAAACAGGGTAGGCCACATGCTAACCGCGGTGAAGAGAAAGGTAAAGAGAAGCCTGATAAATTTCCTTTCAGGCTGGAAACTAAGTTCTGAGCTGGAGAGAAGCAAAGAAGTGGAAAGTAGAGAGTTCTGTGTAGTGAGAGAACTGTAATAGGAACAGTGAGCAAGTGAAGTGCTGGAAAGTTGAGAGGAGCAATAGTCTGCAGAGGGAGAGTCTGTAGTGAAGTGTGCATATATAGGCTTGTATATGGGAAGCTTGTACGATAATTCCTTGGCCACCCCACAGTCACCCCTTATCCCCATACAGGTTATTTCCCCTAAATAAAACAACAAAAACAAGAGCTGGCCTTGTCAGTGTTTCCAGATGTGTGATTATTATTATTATTATTATTATACAGGATTTATATAGCGCCAGCAGTTTGCGCAGCGCTTTACAAAAATGAAGGCAGACAGTACAGTTACATCACAATTTGGCACAAGAGGAATCAGAGGGCCCTGCTCGTTAGAGCTTACAATCTAAGAGGTGCAATTGAGGTCAGCTATCAGGTGAACTACTATTACCAGCCACTCTCAAGGGAGCACATAGCTACGGTCGGATAATGCTTTTTTAGTGACGTCACTCCAGCTGAACTGCCTCACTCTCTTCCAACAAGGTAAATCACTATATACCCTCTCCCTGGACTGACAGCCTGCTAGTCCTTTTAGTAGGCTTGTGCAATTTGTTTCGTTCCGAATTTAGTTTTTTACCAAATTTTTCGAAATTCAGCAAATCAGACAAGTTCCGAATTTTTGTTTTTCCGAATTGCGGTAATTCAGCAATTGCGGTAATTCGGCAATTGTGGTAATTCAGAAAAGCCGAAAATTCGGAAATCCGAAAATAAGAAAGAACGTTTGAAATAACTAATAAATAAGTATTAAATTATAGATATTGGAATTTCCCTGAAAATATGGCTGTTAGTGAACTTAACCACTTGCCGACCGCCGGCCGGCGTCTGACGGCGACAAAGTGTCTGGATATCGCAAACCGCCGTCATATGCCATGATCATGCGCCGTGAGCGCTCGCTCCAGGCACGAGCGCTACAGTGCCATTCGACACAGGACCAATCAGTCTACAGGGCCAGGCAACTGATAGGGCTCCTCTGCCTCTGTAATGTAAACAGAGGCAGAGGAAGTGAGCTCAACTTCCTCCCTGAAGCCCTTTTCGGTTTCAGCGAGGAAGAAGGAGCTTCTAAAATGTCAGTTGCACCAGCACTACACTGACACCAGGACAGTTAGGCACATTTAACCCCTTGATCGCCCCCTGATCCCCCCCCCCCCAGTTAACCCCTTCACTCCCAGTCCCCCCCGTCACAGTCTCATATAGTGCAGTGATCTGATTTTTACCGATCACTGTACTTGTGACCCTTGTGACATCAGTGTTAGGTGTAAATATCCCCCCTTGCCCCCCCAATAAAGTTTTTAACCCCTTCATTGCCCCTTGTCACCTATGATCACCCTATAAGTGTCACGGGTGACGCTAGCTAGCTAGATAGTTTTTGTCCCCAGATTACCCGCCATATATTATTTCATATACCTTTTATAGGTTTTAACCCCCGATTGCCCGGCGGTGACCCCAGTTAGGTTTTAGTGTGTGTTAAGGTCAGCGTAAACCCCAGGCAGGGCCAGTTAGTTAGGTACTCTGACACACACACACACACACACACACACACACACACATTGGATAGGTGTCCGATATTATTGTAGTATCTGATCAGATCAATATCTGCGATCTGATCAGATATATATTAGCATCCCCAGTACATTAGGGTTCTAAAAAAACACAGCGTTAGCGGGATCAGCCCATATACCTGCTAGCACCTGCGTTCAGCCCCTCCGCCCAGCCCACCCAAGTGCAGGATCAATAGATCGCTCTCACTTACAAAACACAACACACATCTGCAGCCTTCCCAGAGATCATGCCCGATCCCTGCGAAATCTGACAGTGAATTTGGTAGTGTTTGAAGCAGGCTCTGACAACCAGGTGCGCTTTTTTGAGTCACCGTAGTATACCTATAAATTTAGAAAGTCCAAAATGTCTGGCCGCAAGTACACTAGCGAAGAGGCCTACACTATGCTGACTATGACAGTTGAGAGTGATGGGGAAGCTCCACTGCCAGAATCAGGCTCAGCATATGAACCTGTAGACAGCAGTGGCACCCTGTCAGATAGCTCTGATGACGAAGATGTGGTCCCTGCTAGAGCCAGGCGTACCAGACCCCGTTCTGCTGTCACTGATGTGCATGAAGCGCAGGGCTCTCGTATGCAGCAAAGAGCCAGTACTAGCGCCGCTACCCGACCTGGCAAGCACCAGCGGCCTAGTACCCTCTGGACATAGACGAACCAGCACTGCAGTATCACGTGGTGACGTGGCGAGTCCCATAAGTGCAGTTCAAGCTGGTGTGGCTACCACAAGTAATGTCCCGCAGCTACGAAGAAGACGAACACAGGCCTGCAGAACCCATAGTGCCCTTCCTGACGCGGTTGGAAACCCTGATTGGCAGCCCACCACTGATTCAGCGCCCGTACTTCCCCCATTCCATGCCCGACCTGGAATCACGGTGAATACAGCTGATTTTATGGCCATTGATTTTTATTCGCTGTATTTCACGGAAGATCTCTATAGATCTACGTATAGTGGACCAAAGCAATTTGTATGCTCGTCAATTCATCGCCACTAATCCCCATTTGATACTTGCCAGAGACTGGAAACCAATCACGGTTCCAGAATTTAAGACCTTTCTGGGCCTTTCCTTCCTCATGGGCATAACTAAAAAAACTGAATTGCGGTCATATTGGTCCTCGCACCCAATTCACCATATGCCCGTGTTCTCTGCTTGCATGTCCAGGACACGATACAAGCAGATTTTGCAGTTTATGCACTTCAGTGACAATGAACTCAGTCGTCCACGGGGTGACCCTGAATTTGACCTGCTCTACAAAATTCAGCCCCTTATAAACCACTTTAACACCAAGTTCGCCACACTTTTTATTCCCAACAAAGCTGTGTGCGTGGTTGAGTCAGTGGTTAAATTTTCTGCCCATCTTGCTTTCAAGCAGTACGTCCGCAGCAAGCGTGCCAGATACGGGGTCAAACTGTATAAGCTCTGTGACAGGGCCACAGGCTATACCAATAGTTTCACGGTTTATGAGGGCAAAGATAGTCACGTAGAGCCGGAAGAATGCCCAGACTACATAGGGAGAGCTGGCATGATTGTGTGGAGCTTGGTGTCACCCTTATTCGGAAAGGGGTACCACTTGTACGTGGACAATTATTACACGAGCGTGCCACTGTTTAGTCACTTATTTGATCATCAGATTGGCCCATGTGGCACCGTGCGACCTAATCGCCGGGGCTTCCCCCAATGGCTTGTAGAATCCCGTCTTAGTTGGGGGGAGAGAGCCTGCGCTAAGTGTAATAATTCGCTCGCGATGAAGTGGAGGGACAATCGGAATGTTTTTATTCTGACCTCCCTTCATGCAGATACGACAGTGCAAATTTGGTGTTGTGGAGAAACCCCTCTGTGTCTACAATTATAACCTAAATATGGGAGGGGTGGACCTCAATGACCACTTACTGGCGCCATACCTAATTAACGTAAAGCTAGACGCTGGTACAAAAAAGTGTCTATATACCTTTTTCCATTGGCTTGGCTGAACGCTCATGTCTTATACAGAGCGTCAGGACTGACAGGATCCTTCCTCAAATTCATGGAAGAGATCGTCACAGACCTTCTGTATCCAGATGGTGCTGCACCCCACTTCACCATGTGAATGCAGTTAGCCGGCTGCAAGGGAGGCACTTTCCACGTGTCCTCCGTAGTACCCCAGGCCACAGAGCACCCCGAAAGAGATGTCGTGTCTGCAGACGACGCGGATACAGGCGTGACACCGGCAGTTATTGTTCCACCTGTCCTGACCAGCCTGGTCTCTGCATCAATGACTGTTTTGAACGCTATCACACATTACTGAATTATTAGCATATAATGCAGCAGACCCAGCGATAGGCACGCGTACATAAGGTCTCCAAAGATGCCAGTGCATTTTGAGAGACCCAAACCTGGAACCAGTTTTCAGTTACAAAAAAAAGCGTACCAAAAAAAAAAAAAAAATTTTAAAACAAAATAATAAAAAAAGTTAAAAAAAAAAAAACAAAATATAAAAAAACCAAACCAAAAACAGTTGTACGTTTCTTTTTTCTCTCTCTCTTGTTTTCTCTCTAATCTCTCTCTCTGTTCTCTCTCTATTAATATTTTTTATGCATACCTGTTTTTATCATGTTTTCTTTGCAGGTATGTAATTTTTTTGTTACTGCTTACCTGTAATGTTTTATTTTTAATGTGTTTTATAATTTTTTTTCTTCTTAGCAGGTTTGTCATTTTTTATGTTACTGTGTTTTATTAATTGTTTATTCCTTTTCAGGTATGCCAATCAGCTGCAACACTGATTTATTAATGGTGACAGCAAAAGTGTTTGCTCCCACCATTCATAAAGCAAGGACTCCAGCTCTGTTGGCTATGCCCACCATTAAAAGTGGGAGGATGAAGGGAGGTTTTATAATGGTGGGCATACCCACCAATTTATTCTTTTTTTTTTTCATTTAACCCACAGGCTGCATGAAAAAAAAAGAACATTACAATACATGCCCAGCAAGGACTGGCGACGTACTAGTATGTTTCTGGTCTTCTCAGGCTCTCCTGTCCCACCGGAGAATGCGAGAATGCAGATGGTAATTCCGCCAGCTGACCATAGAGCTGGTTAAAGACTAGAATGGCTCCAATCATCTCCATGGCCTAAGAAACCGGAGGCTACGAGGATTTTGTGACTTCAGTTTCGCCAGATATAAACAGCGCCATTGGGAAATTGGGGAAGCATTTTATCACAGCGATTTTGCTGTGGTCAGATGCTTTAAGGGCTGGGAAAAGATCTAGAGTTTAGTAGACCACAAATAAAAAAATAAAAAAATGTGACAATACCTATTTTTATCATAGGGGCTATTTAAAATCTCTGTGATAAAAATAAAAATGATAAAAAAGAAGAAGATGAAAGGGACAGTGTAAAAATAAAATGCAAAATTAATAATTAAAAAAAAAATGTACCCATGCCACCCGTGCAAAGGTGGACGCAAGCGTCAGTCTCGTGTCGTATGTAAACAACAATTTCACCATGCATGTGAGGTATCAACGTGAACATCAGATCGAGGGCAGTCATTCTAGCAGTAGACCTCCTCTGCAGATCTAAAGTGGTAACCTGTAAAGGCTTTTAAAAATGTATATAGTTTGTTGCGGCTTTGCGGGTGTGCGTCATTTTTAAAGCATATCATGTTTGGTGTCTATGCACTCGGCATGAGATCAACTTTTAAAAGTGCATTAAAAATTCAAAAAAGTGTTTTTTTCCTGCAAAAATTGCATTTGAAAAATTGCTGCGCAAATAATTTCTGAAAAAAAAATGTAACACCCACTATTTTAATCTGTAGGGCCTCTGCTTTAAAAAATATATAATGTTTGGGGGTTAAAAGTAATTTTCTAGCAAAAAAAAGGATTTTTTAATGTAAACAAAAAGTGTCAGAAAATACTTTTTGGTTCAAGTGGTTAGAAGAGTGGGTGATGTTGAGCATCAAAAATGCCAGGACAGTTCAACCCCCCCCCCCCCCCCAACGACACCATTTTGGAAAGTAGACA